>PISX010000342.1:0-305409 GCA_004024625.1 Mellivora capensis | reverse complement strand
GCCTCTCTGCCTACTTGTGATCTCTTTCTCTGCCAAATAAATAAATAAAATCTTTAAAAAAAAAAAAAAGGTCTCCTATGGATTGTCTCGCTCTCTGATTTCATCTTGTTTTATTTTTTCCTCTTTTCCCCTATGATCCTCTGTTTTGTTTCTTAAATTCCACATATCAGTGGGAACATATGATAATTGTCTTTCCCTGATTGACTTATTTCACTTAGCATAATACCCTCTAGTTCCATCCACATCATTGCAAATGGCACAATTTCATTTTTTGATGGCTGCATAGTATTCCATTGTATATATATCCCACATCTTCTTTATCCATTCATCTGTTGATGGACATCTAGGTTCTTTCCATAGTTTGGCTATTGTGGACATTGCTCCTATAAACATTCGGGTGCACGTGACCCTTCGGATCACTACATTTGTATCTTTGGGGTGAATACCCAGTAGTGCAATTGCTGGGTCATAGGGTAGCTCTATTTTCAACTTTTTGAGGAACCTCCATGCTGTTTTCCAGAGTGGCTGCACCAGTTTGCATTCCTACCAACAGTGTAGGAGGGTTCCCCTTTCTCCGCATCTTCGCCAATACCTGTCCTTTCCTGACGTTGATTTTAGCCATTGTGACTGGTGTGAGGTGGTATCTTATTGGGGTTTTGATTTGTATTTCCCTGATGCTGAGGGAAGTTGAACATTTTTTCATGTGTCTGTTGGCCATTTGGGTGTCTCTTTTTGAGAAATGTCTGTACATGGCTCCCATTTCTTGATTGGATTATTTGTTCTTTGGGTGTTGAGTTTGATAAGTTCTTTATAGATTTTGAATACTAGCCCTTTATCTGGTATGTCATGTGAAAACATCTTCTCTTATTCTGCCGGTTGTGTTTTGGTTTTGTCAACTGTTTCTTTTGCTGTACAAAAGCTGTTTATCTTAAAGTCCCTATAGTTCATTTTTGCCTTTCACAAGAAATTCTTTAGCAAGTAAATTTGAAGTGTTTTAGACCATGTCCCACAGGAAGAAACACATTGGACATTGTGTATGTATGTGTATATATATCTGTGTATTATATATGCATGCCCACATGTATACATATATGTCTATATAACATACTAGATTACATATATGAGTATATATGTATGTATCTCTACATCTATCTATCTACATCCCTATATATCACAGAACAAGAATTTATGAAACCATTCTTACCACATGGGCCAAATTGATGTATTGGATTTATTCTACTCTATCTTATTTCAAAGATATTGCTCATACTCCATTAAGTAAATTTCATGATCAACCAATGGGCTAATTCCTGCTATTTACAAGTTACAGGTGGATCTGGCTCCTCACACAGTCCGGGAGGAAGCTGTGGCTTTGTTTCGCATTGCACAGCACTCTGTCCCAGCTGTGAGACTAGAGTCCAGCTGTACTGATGGCCATCTTTCACCCTGCCCAAGCCTGACCATGGCACCCGAGACTCTGCTAGGGACAAGTTGGGGCCATTTCCTGACATGCTCTATGGTGTTATGCCTGCAAACCCACGGCTTCTGGGGTTGGCCAGGCTCAGGCTCTCTTTGGCCATCCTCCATCTCAATGCTTTGCTCCTTTTCCTTGTCACTGTTCTTTTCTTCTTCTGAGAACCAGAGCATGGATTTTGCAACTGAGTCACCAGCAGTTTTGGTCTGGGGATTTAAGTGTGAAGGGTTTGGAGAGAGAATCCATTGATCTGGCTCCGCAACACCTTGTTTACAACTTCTAAATCTCCAAAGCTCTGAAAAGTAAAGGTTTTCACATAATCTTGGTGTGTGTGTGTGTGTGTGTGTGTGTATGAAACCTGCTCCAAACTGATGTGAGGTTCTTGATGGTCTTTATTCATCCAGCTTCGTTCGGAGGATTGTGTGTCCCTGTAGAAACTGTAGTGTGTGTGGCCGTGATTTGTGGCCCCAGCCCGGAAGATTCACCTGATTAATTTTCTAAAATCTGAAACAGTTGGAATTCTGAAACACATCTGGCTCCGTGGTTTTGAGGAAGGAGGTTTTGGGCCTGCAGACACAGTTGAAGTGTGTGTGAGCATGTTATTGAGTAATCAGTGAATGGTTTTGAGAAGAAAGAGCGGAAGGTAGAGGAAAGTGGGGAGGACCTGTTATCAGAACGTTGACTGTCGACAACCTGTGAAAAACAGAGGGTGTGTGTGTGTGTGTGTGTGTGTGTGTGTGAGGATGATGTGAGTGAACGCTATGAAATGATCAGTGAAAACTCTAGTGGCCTGTACTGATATCAGGTGTTTGGTCTGATTTCTTTAGAAAACTGAATTGTTCTCTAAACGATGCACTTATTTCCAGCTTTATCAAAGGCCCATGTCGTGTGTGTGCTCGTGTGCACGTGTGTGTGCGTGTATACGTACACACGCTGAGAAGTTGTCATCTTTATTTTGCTGTGCCACAGATGAGGAATAACCAGGCAAAATAAAAAGACAGGAATGTCTCTGCATTCTTTGTAGATTCCTTTCACATCTACTTGGCTCTCTTCTAATATTTCTTCCTCTTTGTTCTCTCTTCTTTATAGTAGTTCAGATGCTTTTTTTAAAAAAAATATTTTATTTATTTATTTGACAGACAGAGATCACTAGTAGGCAGAGAGACAGGCAGAGAGAGAGGAAGGGAAGCAGGCTCCCTGCTGAGCAGAGAGCCCCATGTGGGGCTCGATCCCAGGATCCTGAGATCATGACCTGAGCTGAAGGCAGAGGCTTTAACCCACTGAGCCACCCAGTCACCCCAGTTCAGATGCTTTTTAATAGAAACTGCTCACTGCACAGTGAAATGCACTTTTCTTCATTACTATTCGCCTTGTAGGTTACTAAAACCTTGCTGGGGTTGCTTCTTCCCCACCCCAAAAGGCTTCAAAATCTTAAAGTTTTCAAAGCTTTTTAAGGCAGATGCTTAAGCTCAAAGATATGCTTTAGAGGGCCCTGGGAACTCTAGGCTCCTGAGACAAGAGGAAGCGTATCCAGCTTTCAGTGAAGTACAGTAGAAGGCACAGATCCAGGCCCTCAGAGATTCTCTCATATGTCTAGGAAGAAATCAGGCCGAGGGAGTGTCAGACTTTAAGCCAGCATTGAAAACGTGGTCTGTATGAAGGCCCAGGAGACCAGACCTTGGGCCCTTGCCAGGTGGGAAGTTGGAAATGAGATTCCTTCATAAAGCCAGCCCTTGGGGGGTGGGTGGGAGGGGCTATATCTTCAGGGAACAGGTGGTCCAGCAAACATTTGGGAGGCGATGGGGGGGTGGTAGGGGTAATGTAAAAGGAGCAGACATGTCTCTTTTGACATGGTTGAGGGAAGGTGAAACCGTGTCTTCTGTGAGAATTTGTCATCATAGATCTGCCTTCATGAGGTTCAGGTTTGAGTTAATACTACCTGTGTGACCTGGGACACCCCAAGCTGTGAAACAAACCTGATGTAGTTTTGGGTTGATAGCATTCCATAGGGTCTTTCAGAATCAAATGTAAAATTTTCTCTAGAGGGGCATACTCATAGCTCCAGCATTGAAAGATTCCTGTAGGTAAAAACCAGCCATTCAACCATGGGCCTTTATCCTCAAATTAGAAAACAGACAGGGAAACAAGTCACCATGAGTGAAAGTCAGCAGAAATAGCAAATAGAAGCATCAGATCCCCAGGGGCTTCATGGATAAGGCCACTTGGATATATAACGTATTTTAAACGTTAAAAAAATAAGTTGTTGAAAAAAATGAGCAAGAAACATTATACTATTTTGAAAAATGTATGGAAATTTGAAGAAGAAAGGAATAAAATATCCAGAAATAAACAATATAATAACTTAAATTGAAAACACGATCTTCGGCATTAGGCATGAACTTTTACAGGTTATTAGGAACATAAAGGGAGCAATTCTGGAAAAGGGTACATCAGAGACAACATTAAAAAAAATCTGCAGTTTTGCAGAATTGAATGTGTTATAATGTACTGGAAAAAGCATGTGGGACCCAGGCGGGCTTTCATTTAATGGCCATGGAACCTTGAGTTACTTCTCAACCTCTCAGATGCAGTTTCCTCTTATGTAATCTGACTCCACAGATTTGCTCTGAAGGCTCTATCTGATAGTTTTTGAAAGGGTCTTGATTTCCCTTTTCCCTTCATTTCTCTGGATTCCGAAGAATAAGTAGTCTCTTCTATTTCCTTGTCATTCGGGAAGTGTCCTAGAATTTATTAAATTATAATTTAATAATTCTAATTTCAGCCAGAGTGGCTGAAAGGCAGAGGGGTCAGTCTTAGAGATCGAGGCCCTGGTCAGACCTCCTGTCTGGAGGTGGGACTTGACTTTGAGTGGGACCTGAATTTGGTTAATATGGTGACTAATATGGATCTTTGGTCAGGCACAGCCTGCAAATCCTATTCCCAATGCATTTAATCCCAACCCATGGGAAATCTGAGTTTTGCATGGAGCTTGGACTCTATTTTTGGGCTCGGGCCCGATCTGTTATGTTGTCCTGCTGGTGTTGGTGCGCCCTATCCTCTTGGTCAGCTTTAGCAGAGGATATGACCTGAGCTCCTGGAGCAATGGGAGGAGGAAGGGAAGGAAAGCTCCTGGAAGGGAGGTTATCTGTAGGGCAGCTAGAGGCTAAAAGACCCTCGCATGCAGATCTTCTCTCTCCCTCTCTCCCGCCTTTTTTCCTTTGACCCCCTTCATTTTCTCCCCACCTATTCTTCTGCTTTGGCTTTTGCTCCCTTTTCCTCTTTCCCTTCTTATCTTTGTATTTTCTCCTTCTCTCTAGCAGAAGAATGCAGACTATTTTTTTTTCTTCATCCTGTGAAATGCATACAGTGAGAATTTGGGGTGTAGGTCTCATCTGGACTTGCCTGGACCCACACCAAGGCTTGGAATATATTAAGATTTTAGAAATTATCTAATAGGGTTGTCCTGGACCTTGGAAGAGTTTCTGGACCTTTCCTGGTATGAATCCAAGTCATGACAATGGGCTTCTACCCAGGAAAGGAAGCGGTGAGCCTGAGCAGGGCTGGCTTCAGGAGGAAATGGCCGGTTCCCCCTCCCCAGTGACATGGGCCCAGCCCAGCCTTGGAACTCAGCACAGTCAGGCCTGCGGATGACGTCACTGGCCCTCTGTGGGACAGCTGCAGCCAGCAGCAGGACACTCCAGAAATGCCAGCAGTAATTGGAAACTTTACTTTCAAATGCTTCCCACAGCATTCGTGTGTGTGGTGAGAAGTGCTCCTGCTGCTGGGCTTTTCAGGTGGCTGCCCTGAGCAGGGCCCTGGGAGATCGGGGGGAGCTGAAGCTAACCTCCACCTTCTCTGGAGCAGAGCTCCTGGAGATGGGATTCAGGGACATTCCCCGGAGGGCTGCAGCTTCATGCCGAAGAGATTCCATTTATATATGCCTCCAGAGCCCATGGGATGCATTCCTAGGCAAAAATTTTCTTTTATTTTTAATATTTTATTTATTGGATAGAGAGGACACATGAGTGGGGAGCGGGGGAGCAGAGGGAGAGGGAGAAGCAGGCTCCCCGCTGAGCAGGGAGCCTGACTTGGGGCTCTATCCTGGGACCCTGGGATCATGACCTGAGCTGAAGGCAGATGCTTAACTGACTGAGCCACCCAGGCGTCCCCTAGTCAATAATTTTCAAAGCTCTTTTTTTTTTTTGCTATTTGGTTTAAAGAACATTTTCTTCTTGTTTAGCTATCTCTGATGCCTCATCTTCTCTGTGCAGCCGGTGAGTGTAAAAGAAATGAAGGGCAGGAGAAACACAAAGAAACATTGTAGAGAAGAGACTGTTTTGTGGAGACACAGCAGTGGCCTTCCCATGTCTGAAGGTCTGGGATGGGGAAGAGGCATCAGCCTGTTCTGGATGTCCCCTGGCGAGAGAACCAGGGTTGGAATCCCAGTGGGGAGCCGGGGGCTCCTGGCGGCGCTCCTGCTGGGGGACACCACGGTGCAGGGGGCTTGCTGGTGAGCCTTGGGAGTCAGAGCCGGTTTGGGCTTGGGGGACAGCCTCTAGCACAGTACCTCCAGCACCCAGGTCACCTGCCCACTTACCAGTCCCAGCCCGAGCGCCCAGTCCTGCGCTGGTCAGCCATCTCATTCTCACGGCTGCCCTGTGGGCTGGGAACGATCATTAACGTCATTTTACACGTGGGAAACTGACTCACAAAGAGGCCAGGCGCCCAAGGTCACAGGCTAGGAAGTGGCAGGCGCTGGATTGGAATCAAGGTGGCCTGTCATCGGAACTCCCTCCCCACCAGGTCTCACCGTTGTTTAAACAGAACGTGGGTTATCCTTCCCGCCTTTTCTTTCCCACTGTTTTCTCTACCTTCTTTTCTAATCGTAGTCTTAACTGTCCTATCCACATGTTACCTTCTGAAATCATTGGGAAGATACCACTTTGGGAAAAGGCGCTCAGCCATGGAGGCTCTCTGCCTCCTCCCCCCACCCGCCCACCTCACCCCTGTTTATCTCCTTTAAGGGAGTGCGTACGATGGGAGCTGTCATCTAAAAATGGACTGGCTCAGCTCTCGTGGGACTCAGGAGGGGGAAGGTGACCACTCGCAAGAAGCCAGGGCTGGGCGTCAGGCGGGAGGACGCATGGACGTTTGAGGTCCCCTCTAATGACGACGGTGGCCGAGTGTGGCCGTTGTGGAGCTCCCGCTGCCTCCGAGACGGGTGCTGCCAGCAGTGGGATGCGGCACGCCGGCCCTTCTCACCACCTGCTTGAATTATTGCAGTTGCCTCCTGACTGCTCTGCCAGGTTACTGTGCTCCCTGCTCCAGGCGGCCCAGCACGCAGCTGCCACAGCCATCTCCGCAAATACTGATTTGGTGACATCACTCTGAACTCCCTTTGCTCCTCTTTGTGCTCAGAAGCCTGAGCGTCTCCTCTACCCCACTGTCTGTGCCTCTGCCCTCAGACCTCGGCTGGCCTTTCCGAGTGCCCCTTCCTCCTCTGCCCTCCATGAGCCTCCCTCCACCCTGTGGGTCTGCAGCATGCCCTGAACAAGCCCTCCTGACCTGTGTGTTCTTCCCTGGGACTCTGTCCTGCTTCCCCAGGTGTCCGAGTCCCTGGTTCGTCCGGGGATCTGCTCCTCCTTCTGTTCGCTCAGTGCTCCTCGTGATGAGGCGAGTGGGTGCCAGGAAGAGGCTGGGAAAACCAAGGCTTACGAGACAGGCCCCATGCCCTTAAAGAGCTCTTGGTCTTGGATCAGCGTGGTGAGAGCCACTCTAGGTGAGGTACAAAGGCTCCTCTTCCAGGGAGACTTCACTGATTGCTGTGCCACTGAGCCCTATAGATCCCAGTATCTGTTCTTCTCTTTTAGTGCCTTTTTTTCTGCTTGGCGTTATTCACTTAATGCCAGTATCTCTTGGACTTTATCCTAAAGGAACATACCGCACTGTACTGCACTATAGCCTATTAATAGGAATACACGTTTATGTTGAGGGCTGAGTCCCAAGTGCACTCGCTTCTGTGATTCCCCTGACTCTCAGAACAGTCCTGTGGGGCAGCCAGGACAGATATGATCAGGCCCAGTTTGCAGAATGGGTGCGACTTGCTCACAGGCACATAGTTCGTGAGTGGCAGAGGCAGGACTTGGGCCTGGGTTTTGTCAAGTGTGTGGCACACAGGCCCCTCCCCCCACCCCAAAGGTGGATGGAGGCAGCCCCATGACTGTGGGCTCCCCTCTGGGCCAGCAGTATGTGTATGTGAAGCAGGATAGAGAGTAGAGAGGAGAGTCTTGCAGCTGAAATCCAGGAGGTTCATTAAGGAGCAGGGAGGCACACGGGGTTATGGGGTTGGTTAGATAAAAGGTGATTTGCACTCCTGATGCTTCTCATCCAGGCACCCTGGCCACCCGCCCTTCTTCCATGGAAATGGGAGTAGCTGGATGGATTGGGAGTAGAAGGAACAGTGTGGGAAGGGGCTGGAGTGGATAGGATGGATGGGAAGAAGGCAGGGCCTGGGGACGGAGGCAGTTCTTTTCCTATCCCTCATCATCCAGGAAAAGCTTCAGGCTTAGTCACCCAGCTGAAAAATTTCAGAATTCTATGTGGTTCTTAAACTATTTAGTGGAACTGGGGACAGAAAATGGTATCCAGAAAGTGGAATCCCAGCTCTCTCTCAACCTGGCTATCGATTCTTGACTTTCCAATTACAGCAAAGGTGCTACCAGTGTGAACACTAGCTAGCTGGAATGTTTGGGCTTTTGAAGCTCAGTTGTGTGAGTTACCTATGTGTTAAAAAAAAAAAAAATCTTACCCTGCTTTAACAAGAACAAAGTGTGTTTCCTTAGCCTGGGTATGAATCAAAAATAGTTGAAAAAAAATTTTTTTTTGGCTCATGTTTAAAAATAAAAAAGTCACCTTTGGGCTGAGATCAAGAATGGAAAATTTCAGAGCATAAGAGTTATTTTTTTTCCATCTGCTCTGCTAAGGGATGGTAAGGTGTTTTGATGGAAGGTTGCAAGTCAATGTGAACTGTGAGTCCCCCTGGATTGTTGCCTTTGCTGTGTCTACTGGGTGGAGAGGTCCTCAGTGAAAGGCCTCTCCCTCTCCTGGCACAACTGAATGAATATGCAGAGGACAGGGGAGACAGTGTAAGGGAGTATAAGCAAACTCGCTGGGATAGACAAAGGCGGCGGCGATTAAAATGAACAGACACTCAGCTTCTGCAAAGGTGGTTTTCTCACATAGCGTATGGGTTGGCACCCCAAATGTTCAATTACTAATGCTCTAGATTGGGTAGTGACAAGTGTCTAGAGATAAGTGCCAGGCCCAGGGAGCTGCACTAGAAGTGAGAGTAAGGATGGGCACCCTTCGGAATTTTCATTAAAAACAAATCTGGACTGTCCTTGACTACTGTGGTTATTTTTAAAGGACATCGTGGCTAAAGCTTTGTTTGTTTGAGATGCCTCATTTTCACAGCTCAATATTATTAAGGAATGAAGGAACTGTTTTATGTATGTCAGTTTTAGTGTTTCTGACAACAGTCAAAGTGTACATTTGTGCAACAGACTGCCTGGGATGTTAATTCTAAATTTAGAAGCTGCCTCCAGTGGATGCTGAAATCGGTCACAGAATTCAGGTGCTTACTGAAAACATCTAAATACGCAGGAGACTGGCATAGTCGCTGGTGGAAATTTGGACAGCTGAGCCTGTGTCTCAGGATCCCGGGATTGTCTGGGTGTGCCAGATCAGCTGCGGGCTGGGTTCTAGACATGCGCATTAGTTAGTTACTGAGCACAGTCAGCATGGATGGAGAAAAGACAAAGCACCATGGGTAGACCCAGAAAGTGCCAGTCCCGGAGCCCTAGGATTTCATCTTGACTCCATCACTTGTTAGCTGTGTGGCCCTGGGCATGACACTTCACCCAAACACCCTGGTTTCCTCATCAGTAATGTGGTGGTATTGAATGATATATGTTTTAGGGTCCTTTCCAGATCCCTGACCCTATAATTAACAAACCAAAATTCAAAGAGTCAAGTAAGAGCTTTAGCTCTCTCTTATCTGGGCCATTTGTAGTAGTCAAAAGTGATAACGTAATTAAAAAAACTTCCCTTCCGGTTGGAAGAGCCGTTGTCAAATATAGTCAACTGGATTGTAGTAGTATCGTATGGTGACAGATGGTAGCTACCCTTGTGTGGTGAGCATGCCTAACTACAGAGACATTGGATCACTGTGTTATCCTGGAACTATCGTTAACATTTGTGTCAACTACACTCAAATAGAAAAAAAAATTAAGAAACAAAATAAAATAGCTGTTGTCCCAAGTTGTGTGAGTATCTCTATCACTCTGGCTATTTCACTGAAAGCCTCTGGACCTCCCCCAGGGGGCAGTTATTAAAGACTTGAGGTTTGCCCCTGACAGCTTCTTCAGCCCAAGCCCATCCATGTTGGTCCTGATGCTCATGGCCCTGCCTTACCCATCTCCCTGGCTTACAGGTCGTCTTACCTGTAAATATGGTAGCCATCTCCCTGGCTTACAGGTAGTCTCTGGGTAGAGTCAGCATGATGACTGGACTCTTCTAGGTCTCTCTTTCTGCACCTGGAGATGGAGCTAATCATAAAACAATAGAGGTAGATACAAGGTTGGGCTCTGAAACCTGACCCACCCGGGTTCCAGTCTTGGCTCTGTCATCCATTAGTTGTGCGATCTCAGGTAAGCCATGTCGCCTCTCTTACCTCAACTCATTGCCTGCAAAATGGCAGCATGATAGCACCTGTTGTCTAGAGCTAAGGGCGAGATTGGACAATGCATATGGTATGCTTAGAATAGAACACACATGATAGAGATGATGGCTCTGTATGTGTGTTTGTGATATTAACATTTAGGGCTTTATTCTATGTCAAGTGAGAACGTAATTATACACTGGGGGAGATAGTATGTGTAAGCCCCTGGCACGATGCTTGCCAAATGGTTAATTTTCAATGAATGTTAGTTCTTATCGAACCAGGTTCTTTTGGAAAAAGAAGTTCTGTTTTTTATGTGGTTTCAGGGATCTCTCCTCCGGGATTTATGCTATTTCTCATTGACGAACATGGGTCTGAAGGCAACTTTGGAGGTGGCGGAGGAGGGTTCTGGAGGGGGAGGCCGGACATGAAGCACACTGCCCTCAGCCTGGCTGGGGGAATGGGAGGCCCCGACAGCCGCGTCTTGGTCAAGGCCTCCTGGCTGGGACCAGGAGTTCGGGTGCTAAGGTTTAGCCTGCTGATAAAAATCAGAGCCGAACTAGAGATCACTTGAGTGCTGCTCTTGGGGGCTAAAGAGCCGGCTCCTTAGCATCCGGGAAACCTGATATCCATGTCCAGAGCCAGAGCTGCTTCCAAGAGGAGTGAAGGCTGCATCCCATGGGCTGTCAGCCACGTCCCCCTGCCATGTACTCCGGTGGCCTTGCATGGGTCAGTTTCCTCATCAGTGGCAGGGTGGGATTAGCTAGACTGGGGTTTTCAGATTCTGTTTTCCCCCTTGAGACCTACAACAAGAGATACTTTTTCTTTCTCAACTCACTATCTATATCCGTGAATATGATGAAGCCAGAGTTCCAGGGCGCCTTTCCATTAGGTAGACATTCTGTTTTCTGTGCTGTTACATTAAAAAAAAAAAAATTTTTTTTATTTATTTATTTGTCAGAGAGAGCGAGTGAGAGCAAAACCAGAGAAAGTGGCAGGTAGAGGGAGAAGCAGGCTCCTGGCTGGGCAAGGAGCCCAATGTGGGATCATGAACTGAGCTGAAGCCAGACGCTTTAACTGACTGAGCCACCCAGGTGCCCCTGTCAGGCTGTTACCTGTTTCAGTTGAAAAATGTTGGCTGCCAGCTGTGAAGCTGGTCCTGTGAGCCACTGTTGGGTCGTCATGTGCAGTAAACACGTGAGCCCTCCAGGGCTGGTGTGCCATTGGGACATTGGTGGTGGTGGGGGAGACGGTCGCTTCTCCCTGTTGGGGGAGAAATGGTGTGACCAAGTAGCCAGGTGTTCAAGCCCAGAGGTCGAGCCAAGTGCTGCCCCTTTTTTTCCTCCCCTTTTCCTCGAAATCAAGTGGTTATTTCCATAAACTCAAAGGTATGAATGTAACATGTGGGGCTGTAGTTGCATCCCTAGTCCCCAGATCCAGAAGAAACAAAGGGAGGCCTCTCCTCACATGGAGAAGGATAGAAATGGCCCTGGGCACAGCTGGGTCCAGTAGCCCTTCGGCCGGGGCAGTGCTGCGGGTCGGGACGCGGCCCCGCGGGCCGCACACGCGTGGAGGGTTCACGCTACGTTGTAATCGCCCAGCCTGTGCACCCATGCATTCCCAGGGAGGCACCCACCCGCTGCACACCTAGAGCCAGCGCTTCAGCTGCAGGACCGTGGCGAGGTCTGGGGTTGCGCGGTGGGGGGTGCGGGGGTGGGCAGCGTGACGGTGCCGGGCACGCGGGGCGTCAGAGAAGCACCTACTTGACTAACGTGGGCGGAGCGTTTCAGTATTTTAAGCGGGTGGATCCGCACCCGTGCGAATGTTCCAACCTTTAGCCCTGTTGGGGTTTCTCTAGAGATTCCCAGCCCCGCCCCGCCCCCGTCCCCCCCCACCCCTAATACATTCCGGCTGAAACCGGTCTGAACGCCCGAGGAATGTTGCGGGGGTGGGGGGGTGCATGGGGGCTGGGCTGCCCAAAGGCGTGGAGAGGGGCACGCCTCTACGGCTGAAGCCCCCAGGCAACAACAGAACCCATTAGGCCTTTCCCAGCACGTGTCCGGAGTCGGTCCCTCGCGTCCCCCAAGGAGTGCGGGAACCTAAGCACGCACAGCTGCGTAGAGATGGAGCTGTATCACCTGCGCTCCGCCGGGGGTTTACAGGCCGCACCATTTCAGCATCACTCATCAGAAAGTGGCGTGGCTTGGAGAGGCCTCGGGGTCCAGCGCATGGAGACTGTGCCGGCAGCTCTGTGTCCAGACGGCTGGGTTGATTCTTACTTCCAAGCCTCTGCGTCTCGGGTTTATTTTGCACCTTCGCCTCTCCCATGTGGGCAAGCAGAGACCTTGTTGGAACTCCAGGGCTGCCGTGCAGGCCACCTTTGAGATGCAGCAGCGTTTCTGCCTCGTGGGGGCAGGTCTGTGGACAAAAGGTGCACAGTTGATAGTAACTTGTTAGAGGAGCCTCTCTCCTTGGGACTGGCCTGGAGCCTGGCGTCTTCTTCCTTAGGGCCTCTGGCATCTCAGATGAGCTGCTGAACCATGGGCCGGTGTTCTCCGTTCCTGTATTTTGGGGGCTCCATTGTTTCTGTCTGTTCTCCCTTCTCCTAGTATAGCCCTGGTCACATCCATCTGGTCAGATCTCATGAGCTAGCTCTCTACTCAGGCTCTGCCCCTCCGGTCCCCACTCTGAGTGAGGTGCCACTCGGTGTCACCTGACTCAAGAGGCCTGTCCTGCCATCTGTGTTCTTCTTTTTTTTTTTTTTTAAGATTTTATTTATTTATTTGACAGAGACCACAAGTAGGCAAGAGAGGCAGGCAGGGAGAGAGAGGAGGAAGCAGGCTCTCCACAGAGCAGAGAGCCTGATGTGGGGCTCGATTCTGGGATCATGACCTGAGCTGAAAGCAGAGGCTTTAACCCACTGAGCCACCCAGGCGCCCCTGTTCTTATTTTTGTAAGACCAGAATTACAAACATTCCGGGAGCCATCTGAAATCTGGAGAGGCAAAAACCACTTTCTGAGCCTTTTTTCTTATCCATACCAGGGGGATAAGAATACCCACTTTACAGGTTTGTTGTGAAGGTCATATGAGGTAGAACTTTGCAAATTATTCTGCTGAAGGTGAAAGAAGAGAATTCTTATTAATATTGCTATTCTTTAGAATTTCTTATCATTTGCACACCCAAATGCCTTACTTGGGGCAGTCTTCTTATAATTCCAGATTGGGATGTTAGCTTACTTGCTTATAGAATGGTGTAAAGAGAAAAAAAAAATCACGTTGCCCTGGCAGTCTGAATTTTTTAACTTGGCCAGACAGTTTAAAGTTTTTTTGAAAACATTGTTGAGGGGATTCAGAATCACCCAGCCCCTCTGCTAATAGCACATTATTACCGTCTTTTCTGGGTCTCCTGTTCATCTCTGGAAGCCCTAAAGAGCATGAGAATTATATTCTGTCACTGCTCCAGAGTCTCCCATGAACCATATAAACAGGATTGAACAGCACACTTGTTTCTCATAAACTCAGTTGGGCCAGTATTATAGGCCTGTTTCTGTCACCTCTGGCTGTCTGGGTATTTGTTATTTATCCCCACATCCTTTATGCCCAGGGCACATGCTGTGTGGGACAAGCCTGTGCCCTCCCCCAGCCGGAGGATGCTCGTAACTCATGAACTCAACATTGAAGGGCTAACCGTGGGCCTTCATTCATAGTGTTCCTGAGAGCATTGGGGCCAGATTCAACTGCCTTTTGGCAGTGATTGTTGGCTGCCAAGATTGAACTAATGAGCCCAGAGCCCCTGATTCCTTGCAAACCACTCTGGAGTTAATTTCCTTGCATAGCTCTCCCTACCTTTGAGAAACCTGCCTCTTCTGCTCCTCTGTGCTCCGTGTATGTCACATCCATCTCCTGCTCTTTTGCTAGACTTAATTGCCAGAATTATCTGAGTGAGTTATTTATATTAGTCTCCAACCAACCAGCAATTACAGCTAGAGGACCAACAAATAGAGCACATGATTGTATGCCTCGGTGATTTTCCGTCTTGGCCCTAGGAAGGCCTGTGGGAGATGAGTATGAGGCATCCTTGTTTGATCGTGTCTGTGATCGATGGGCTGGAGCTGGGGAAATGCCCCAGTGATTGCATTTTTTTGGTGTGTTTTGGCACACAGGTGCATCATCACCACATAAACATGGGGTATTGATGAAAGACGGTCCCCTGTTGTTGGGCAGGAGACACTTGGTTGGGTGTGTCCATGACCCTGGGACCCATAGTCATCATGATCCTGGGTTCTGGATGGATCTGGTCATATCTCCAGGATACAGCATGATCATGGCTTTGAGATGAGTGAGGAGTGTCCTTGTTCTATCACGGTCTTTGTTGTCATCGACAACATTGATGCTTCTTTAGGAGACAGATCTCTGTCACCTGAATTACGACTTTCAATTCAATTTCTCTTGGTCATTTTGAAAAACTGTATTTCCATGTTTTGGTATTTCCATTTTTATTTTTTAAAAGACTTTATTTATTTCACAGAGATCACAAGTAGGCAGGGAGAAGGGGGGAAGCAGGCTCCCCACCGAGCAGAGAGCCCGATGTAGGGCTCGATCCCAGGACCCTGAGATCATGACCTGGGCTGGAGGCAGAGGCTTAACCCACTGAGCCACCCAGGCGCCCCTGGTATTTCCATTTTTAAAGATTTTATTTATTTGTGTGTGTGAGCGAGAGGGGGCAAGTGTGGGGAGGAGCAGAGGAAGAGGGACAAGCAGACACTGCACTGAGGGGCACGGAGACCGATACGAGGCTTGATCCCAGGACCCTGAGATCATGACCTGAGCTGAAATCAGTCGTTGATGCTCAACTGACTGAGCCACCCAGGTGGCTGTATTTCCATTTTTTAAAGATGAAGAAACAGACTCAGCGAAGCTCACTCACTTGTCCAAAGTCCACCAGATGGCAGGTAGTAAAAAGTGGCTTAGAACCTCGATCTGAAGCTCAAGCTCTTTCTGGCCACACCATGGAGCTCCTCTGGATTCTTGCCCAGCCCTTTTTGAGAGGAGCTCAGAATGCTTTTGAAAACCTGCATTTTACTATTGCTCATTTATAGGATATTAGTGTTTGCCCAAGTTCTTCGGTCGCGGTGATCAAGAATCTTATTCATTGGGACTTACCTCGTTGACCCTAGCACAGAACCAGAGTCCCCCAAACACAACCAAGCTTCCTGGCTTCTCTAGCACTAACTTCATTTCTAGATGTCATCCTGTGAGGCCTATGTGTGTGCAAGGGGCACGGGGGAGCTAAGTTTGGATCCCTGTACTGTTCTCATTGGTTTAGTTTAACCTCCAAAGTCTTATTCCACACCCTGCGCCAAATGGAAAATGATGTTCTTATATGGCTTCATACATCATTCTTACTCCAGCGTGGGGGCTGGGATCTTGGAACACTTCAAGACACTCGGCACAGGACTCTGCTTAAAGCTACAAGAAACCCTTAGATTTTCTTATTGTGAGGTTGGCTGAAGTAAAGTTTTACAACTGTTTTTTATGTTCGGTTCAAAACACCGAGGTTGAAAAAACATGTGACACTGAAGTGTCATTTGAGTAAATGATTTTTATTTTCTCTTAGAAGGGAGGTTGGCTGTTCCCTGATTTTAGTTTTCAGGTTATTTCTTCAAGATACATAATTCTGTTTCCGCCCCCTCCCCCGCCCCCGACCTGTGGGCTTGTCAGCCTGGAGACTCACGTCTTATAATAATCAGAAATGACCCTCAGTTTTATTTGGGTTCAAGTCAAGTCTCCAGAAGCACCAAAGGCCTTGTGACTTTGTCATATAATCACTCTGGCCCGTGAGGAAGGGCCCTGCTGATCCTTTCCTTCCCTGACGTCCATCAGACACGTCGCTCCATCTCCCTGTTTCCCCCACTACCCTTCCTGGGAAGGAATGACCTCCTCTTCCCGATCAGGAGAGCTCTTTGCTCCATATTTCTGTGGTGCACACCTGTGTGTGTGTGTGCGTATTTGTGTATGTGTGCAAATGTGTGTGTCGGAGTGAAGACATGATAGGGGAAAAGGTGTTGTGGATACAGTTTTTGTTAGCGTATGTTTTTTCTCAGAAAAGTCACGTTCACTTGATGGAGGAGCTAGTAGGACGTCATTGCCAACCCCACCCGACCCCCTTTGTGATCGACTCCTCCCGCATCCTCCTCGTTTCCCACCTTCCCCAAGTCCCTCAGGACCTGCCTAGTCTACAAGGATTCACCGTGGCGGTTGACTCCGTGGGCTTTGTGCCATGATTGTGAAGTCGGGGCCTTTCAAGGGCTGGGAGTCTTTGCCGATGGCGATGTTTCAGGAACAGGAAGGCCCATAAGATGGAGGCAAAAGTTCTTTTGGACTCTTTCTTGGCCTTCTCCATTTCTAAATTGCAAAAGCAGTTTCTGTGGAGTCTTCCTTACCTCATCAGAGAGAACTTTTTTCTCAGGAAATGTCTTCAGGCTGCCTGTGACAGTTGCTCTGTTGGGCTTTCAGAGGGTTAAAGAAACAGTAGGCTCACCCCCAGAGGTGGAAAATCCGGCTCTGAAGTTGTTGAGCTTGCTTCAATGGCTTGTATTGCCATACAGAGGGGGCCCTGTGGGCTTCTCTTCCCATTGTTTGTAGAGAGTGGCCTAGGCCAGTGGTTTCTAGTCATGGCCATAAGAATCACCTGTTAGAACCTAAAAAAATAAAAGCCCACTCAAGTGCTCCTAAGTTGCAATGTCCAGGAGTGGAATATGAAATCTGTGTTATTTCGACCAGCTCCGTGGGGGGTTCTGATGTGCTTCCGGGCTTCAGAACCACTGGACTCTCCACTCATCAACTAGGCAGTGGGGCAAGGCAGGAGGAGGGGCCAGATGACCTTCAGATAGGATCTTATGTCTTTGAAGTTACCTTGACCTCACCTCTGGCCACCACACCTTCCTGGTAACAGCCTGCTGCCGATATTGAGCCCTGAAGGTGGGTCACCAGGACGCTCTGGGCCTGGTATGGGCATGCCCCTGGGAACAGCCCTGAGATGGAAGCTGCTTTCTGGGAGTGGGAGGCACCTGAGACCTTGAGGTGGGCTCATTGTTGAGTAATACAGTGGCTCCTCTGGGCAGACAGAGGCACTTAGGCTCTGGCTAGGCATGTGCTATGTATGAGCAGCTTGGTTCACGGTGCAGGGGGTCTGGCTAAGTAAGTGCCCAGCAGGAGGTGGGCACACTTCTGGACAAGTGCTCACCCTGCACCCAGTGGGGGAGGAGCTTTTGTCTTTGTGGGGAGTATCACCCTGTCCCTGTCCTCTGCCGCCTCATTGCCCCAGGACTCCTTTCTCCCATGCAGGGGTGAGGGGAAGAGCTGGGGCAATGGCAAGAACCATTTATTCATGAGGGCCAATTCAGGAACATTTAAAAGAGGGATGGGCCACATTTTCAAAAATTCAAAACAGAAGTAATTTTATGGAGACCCAAGTGGCAAGAAAATGAAAAAAAAATTAGATTTCATATTTCACTCATCAGTAGGACGCTATTGGGAAAATGGACCTTGCCTTTTTGTCACTAAAATGTGAATATCTGTGCTAATGGAGGGGGTCGTAATGCAAAGGCTGCTTCCTACCTTTTGTATTTTTTTTTTATTTTACGATTTTTATTTATTCATTTGAAAGGGAGAGCACATGCAGTGGGAAGGGCAGAGAGAGAGGGAGAAGCAGGCTCCCCAATGAACTGGGAGCTGGATGTAGGACTTGATCCCAGGATCCTGGGATCATGACCTAAGCTGAAGGCAGATGCTTAACTGACTGAGTTACCTGGATGCCCTACTACCTGATGGTAGAAGGGGAACATTCTTCTGTTGAAACATAGAAGAGGAGCAGAGAGCTGTAGCGCACGTGTCTGCGTCCTGTCTGCCCGTCAGGTAGACAGAAGCCTCTGTGGGTACGTGTCGTAGCCACCACCTGGAGGGAGCCAAGTGCTCAGCCCGCATTCACCCTCTTCATCCTCCCCGCACACATAATGTCTGTACCCAGTTATTGTCCCTGGTTTCAGATGAGGAAACAGACCCAGAGAATTAAAGAACCATAGTGGGGTCGCACAGCTGGTGAATGGAGGAGTTAGGAGTCAAGCCTCCTCAGGGGCTTGAACCAGCAGAAGCTCCTGGTTTAACCAGTGCACGTGCTGCCTTTCCACAGCGGAGGCGAGCTAGGGTCCCATCCTACACAGTGCTGTCTGCTTTCCCGCCACCCTGTGTCCCGACAGGGCCCTCTGCTCCTAGGCCTTTCCTGTCTCTCTGAATACAATATCTCCAGCCTTCTGTTATCTGAACCCTTTCCTTGTTCTTCCAGCTTGCAGAAGTGCCTGGAAATTGCAGATCTGTCCAGGGGCTATTTTCTCACTGAGGCTCCAGGAGGTCGGTGCCTCTGTTGCTGACAGTTGACCCCCTCCTTGCCACCCTGGCCTTTTGGTGGACTCTGCACGTATCTGTCCTGTTAGAACCGTGGAGGGTCCCTTTGCAGAGTCAACTTCCCGGCGTCTCTGGAAGGAGAGGGCGACTTCCAGGTACCACCCGCCATCTTAGCGATAGCTGGAATAGGCATGTTGGCCAGGCTGGAGGGTAGGGTCTCTGCCCCACACATGCCGTACTCAGGGGACAGAGGGTCTTTCCTGAAGGATCAAGTCTGTACTATCCGCTGAACCCTGGCTGGGATCTCAGAGTTTTGCTGTGCTCAGCAGAATTATTTAGTTAAGGGTGCATCTCTGTGCCATGCCATCCCAGTCACAGGGCAGGGTAAGTTCAGTTGCAAATGGTTCCTGGTTTCTTAGTGGGACCCCGTAAGGTTGAATAATACTTTGCTTTAAAGAGCATTGACCATGGGATTCAGGGGCTTCAGATTCTAGTCTGCTTCTGTTCTTTTCTTTCTCTGGGTCTCAGTTTTCTCATCTGTGAATTGGGGGCATTAGAAACTATTACAAAGTAATAACCTTAAACTCCCACCATGTTACGTGTCACATCTCAATACAGCTGGAAAAAAAATGCTTGGTGCTTTTGAGAATCTTCTACTGGAATTCTTTAAGGGGAGAAAAGAGTAAAAGGCAAATGGGCTCTTTCTCCATTTGTCCCCTCAAAATATAGGATCATCATCCAAAGTTGTCTGCTACCTGCACACGTTAACTTCACGAAGTTGTACAAATTTTTCCTGTCACTCCATGATGTGTTTTATTTAATACGTTAATAGTACTGTCTCTACATCTTTGAATCAATTTCGCGCTCCATGAATATATTATCTGAATGGTCTTATATACTCTGACACCAAAACCTTGGTTGGGGTCTTCCGTCTGGGAGGCAAAGCCTGGGGGCTTGTGCCATGCTCAGGTTGGGGGTCAACATATAAAAATAGTACCCCACGTGCACGGTACCTTTCCTGCTTGTCTCAGGGTCTTTTTTTTTTTTTTTTTAAAGATTTTATTTATTTATTTGACAGAGATCACAAGTAGGCAGAGAGGCAGGCAGAGAGAGAGGAGGAAGCAGGCTGCCTGCTGACCAGAGAGCCCGATGCGGGGCTCGATCCCAGGACCCTGGGATCATGACCTGAGCTGAAGGCAGAGGCCCCAACTCGCTGAGCCACCCAGGCGCCCCTTGTCTCAGGGTCTCATTCTCACACTGCTTCTAGCCTCTTTTCTTCACAGACTTAGCGATGATGTCAACACCTTACCTTAAAAATGCTCCACTTTTGAAAGCATGCTCAGGACCAGCACACCCAGCCCTCACCACTCCCCAGCCTCGCTTCTGCCTAGACACAAGACACAACCCGGCTCCGGTGGAGAGGCGTGCCTGAATCTGAGATGCTTGCTCGGGAATGTTTTCCAAGGCCCCGTCCAGCTCCTATGTTCTGTGCGCCTGCATGAGGTCACTGAGCTAAGACAGGCAGGCTGACAGCCCTGTCGACTGCCCAGCAGCAGTCTGTGAATCCAGGAGATAAAAGAGAAAGTGAGGCGGGAGGAAAGAGTGTGAAATCCCAGAGGCAGCCCGAGTCCCCGGGGCTTTCCCACTGTTTCCAGCGGCAGAATGCAGACCGTTCCGGGCGCAGCACTCTCAGGTCTGTGCTGGAGGCCCCGGGAGAGGCAGTTCCAGCTAGAACCAGTATCAGATGGGATCCTGTCTGGGCCTGGGAGCAGGGCCAGTCTTCTGTCTTCTCTGACGTGCCATCCTCCCAACTGGTAGCACCAGGATTGCCCCAAGAGAGGGTTTTGTCTCTGCCTTCTTTTCCTTTCTGCTTTGCTTCCCTGGCACTGGTGGCGAGCACGTGAGGCATGAGCACCATTGCCCTGCTCAGGAGAGTTCTTAGGATGTCTGGGAGCGGGATCCCCGCACAGTCCCCGAATCTCAGCCCTTTCCTCTCTGCCCCTCTTAGCATCCTCCTCGTCCGAAAAGGAAGCTGTTCTTTCCCTCAGTAAGCCAGGACTTTGATCCTTCAGCATGGGCGGTGGAGAAAAATACTGCATGCGGGCCAAGGGTGGCTGCCTATCCCTAACTCCCTCCAGTTGTGCCTTTCCCTTGAGGAATGTCTCACCTATTAGTACTTCCAGTGAGGGACAGGCGAAGAGGGCACCATTTTCCTCTAACCCTTGTGGCCCAAGCTGGGCGGCATGGCTTTTCAGCCTTTCCTTAGTTCCTGGTGTTGCTGGACATCTGGCCTGGGACATGGACACAGGGCTTTACTGAAAACGGGGGCTGGCACTAGGGAAAGAACAGAACCAGATCACTACCTTACGGGGCATAACGTATCCCTGCCTGCGTCCTAGTCTTGGCCTGCTTCTGTGGGCAGGGGTCACAGCTTTCACGGCAGCCCACAACGAGAGGTCTGCCTGTTTGGAGATGCCCAACCAGGAGAGGGGCCCTGGGAGGGAGATGCAGGGACCACCTCCCGGTCAGTGTAAGGCCTCTCTCCTGGGCACAGCTGTCCTGTTAGAAGTTGTCTTCTCCTAGAAGACGTCCATCCTAGAATGGAGCTTCCTCTCCTCCTTCTGGGGGCGCTCCTGCCAGCCTGGGGTGGCATGGCCTTACTCCCCCAGCTCATGATAGCAGAACTCGGCACAGGAAGCTCAGCACCTCTAGCCAGCATGGGAGCTGTGGAGAGAGGCAGGACAGTTCATTCCCTTCTCGGTATAGGCAGGACAATGCAGTGGTCGGTATGAGTATCCGCGTAGCAGAATGGCTGCGTTGTAAATCTTACCGCTGCCTTTTCTTGATTGTGTTGTCTTGGGAAGACGGATTCCCTGCTCTGGGCCCCAGCTTGCTTGTTTGTGGGGTGTGTGTTTATGGTGCCTTGTGTGGTGTTGGGGGCTGCTTGTGATTGTAGGGTTACTATGTGGCAAGGCATGTAGAACAGTTCCTACCCAGTGACTATGGTCAGTGATGGGTTCCCTGCAGGTCTGCTGTGTGCGTGAGTCCAGTCCATAATTGGTCCAGAGTGGGAGGATAATGTCCCCCAACCATGGTGCAGGTGTAGCGCATCATGGTTTTTCAGAGTATTCTACGTGCATTTCTTAGAAGCTTCCATCCCAGCGCTAGAGAGTGCACTGCATGGGGAAGGGGTTTTACCTATCGTGTTTGCCATGATACCTCAAGTGCTTCAGAAACAATGTCTGGCCAGTCATAGATGTTCAGTAATAACTTGCCTTATGTCTGAGCTCTGTGAGTTAGGCATAGTGGGTGGTATTAGCCCATTTGACAGGGGGAGAGGCTGAGGCCTTGACATACGACATGACTCTTCCAAGGTTGTATGAGGTGTTAGCAGCAGAGTCTGTTGGCAACCCCCCCCCCCCCATCTCCTGAGTACTGTCCAGTGCTCCTGTCCCCATGTGCCAGGGCCTTGATTAAGAGTCATGCCCATGTGTTGCCCCGAGTAGGGGCTAAATAAAAGGTAGGTTTGCTTGTAGGTCAGCTTCCCAGATCTTCAGCCAGCCTGCTGCCCTGGGCCTTCCTGCGTGCGCTGACGTGTGTGTAACCTGCACGTGGGGGGCTCTGGAGCGGGTAGACCAGTAGTGTCTACTGCACGGATCCTGTTGGGGGACGACATCAGCTGGGCTTCTTGGCCCCTAGCTGATGGGGTGGTGTAGATGACTGCTTGCTTTCCTGATGCTTTCAGGTTCTCGATGTGAATGCAGGGTGAGGCTGTGGTTGTACAGTGTGTCGATCCAGCCTCCCAAACGGGGTGTAAGGATTGCCCTTCTGTAAATAGGACATCTGTCATGTGAGGCACTGGGTACCAGGCATCTTGTCTCTTTTTGGCTCCCTATGGGGCTGCAAGGGCCCTCTGGGGCTATTTTTTTCCCATTCTTTTACCTCCATGCAAGACTGTACCAAATATATTCCAGAGATATTATTTGCTTTTAAAAAGACTCAGGAAATAGGCCCAACCACTTCTGAAGGTTTTTCTAAATTGAGGGTTGCAAATTTTTTTTTTTTTTTTTTTTGCCTGTAAAGGGCCAGATAGTAAATATTTTAGGCTTTGTGGGCCATGCTGTTGCAACTACTCAACTGTGCCTTTGTCGCTTGGAATCCGGGACAGACAATACTTAACTGACTAGGATGGCTTAGTTCCAATAAAGCTTTATTTACAAAAACAAAGGTCAGGCCAGATTTGGCCCAAGGGCTGTTGGTTTTCCCAGCCTTTTTCCGATTGATCCTCTTTCAGGTCAGCCCATTTCCTTGGATCTTGCCAGTCCTGGGTCCTGCCTGAGTCGGATAATCCAAAGGGAAGGCAATGCCATGTTGACCTCACTTCTTGGTCTCTGCTTCAGACGTCTTCTTCTCAGAATACCTGCCGAGGAGAGGTGCCGGGAACATGTGCCTTCCGTGCAGGAGGCTGACCGTGCATGGGAAGACTGGCTCTCCGCCCAGGTTCCAGTTGATCTGGAAAAGCCACATGGGGGTGGACCTGGATGGGGGCTGGTCTGGGGTGAGGCTGGGTCATTGTAAATGCTCAGACACTGGTGTTCTTGGCCCCACACCCCCTCAGTGCCTTCCTGAAGCCAAGAAAAATGAAAAGCAAGGGCTGTTTGATGTTGGGCATCATATTAAGGCTTAGTGTGTAGAGTGAAATATAATTGACCCATTCTTTTCCTTTAGCTGAGCCCTGTATGGTTCCTCAGTAATTCATGGTGGGGATTGCAGGTTGGTGGGGAAGCAGTGGGGCTCTTCAGCAGGTGAGGACTGATGTCTGGATTCTAGAATGTACTGGCTTCTAAGAGGCAGATTCAGCAGGATTTTTTTTTTTTTTTCAGCTCATCTTTGCACAAGGAGATTTTTATGGAAATCTGAACCCTCCCAGCTAAATACTCTTGCTATTAGCATCTTTCATTTTGACGGAGGAATTTTCTTCTTCTGCCCTGATGGATTATTCAGGCTGGGCTGGGTTCCTGTGTGGAGTTATGGGCACTCTTTAGGGGAAACATTTGGTGTGGTAGGAAGATCATGGTTTCTGGGACTATATTTATGTCTTGGCTTTGTGCCATGACTTGGAATGGCCTTGGGCAAGTTCCTTAACCTATTTGAGCTTCAGGCCTCTCCTGCAGGAGGGGGTGCTGATACTATACCCACTGTTGCTGGGAGACCGAGGGTCGCTGTGCAAATGCACCTAGCACGGTGCCTGACTCATAGCAGACAGTCTAGAAAGACAAACAAAAATTCAGTTCAACTCTCCAGGTTTGGTCCAACATCTTTGAGGTTGGCCGTGTGCCTCCCTGAGTAACCACCCAGCAGTAATGTTTTAAAATGTGAAGGAGGTCCTGAAAGGACAGAGGATTGCTTGGTGAACAGGCATTTTTGAGAGTTGGACTATCCCTTCCTCTACCCATTGGAAATATTCAGCTACTGTGGGGCCAGGCAGCACCAAGGAGGAGGGCCGCATGTCTGTGAATCTTGGAAGATAACCCTCTTGTGGGAACTCTTCCAGAAGAAGGGGACAGGAGTGGCCTGGGACTCTGGATGTTTTGGGCTACGTGCTTTGAAGAGTTTGTCTTGCCCCCCACCCTTGTGCTGGTGTTTTGTAGATTATTTGAGGCTGAGATGTTCCTTCATTGTTCTCTTATATGAGCCACCCCCCACTCCATCCCACACAGTGTACCTCTGCTGCTTCCTGTGTCCTGTATGTCTGTGCTGGGCAGTGGCAATGCTCACCCTTTCTTAATGGGGGGACCAGAGCTTTCTGCATGTTCCCCATGGAGCTCTGTGTCCCTAACACACTGTGAGTGAGAGGAAGGCTGTAAGCTGGGAATTTAGTGGAGGAGCGAGGCCTTGAAGGCACAGAGAGGGGACAGGATGGGCGAAGAAAGAGGAAGAGCAGAGGGAGGCTGTTGAGATAGCTCTCTAATTTACGGCAGAGACTGTGTGATCACAGCCAGCCCTACACAGACTTCCCTCCAAATGAAAAGGGAGTGCGAAAATGTAATTTTAGTGTCTGGCTTTTGACTGATTCCCTGTGGAGGTTCCTTCTGGGCTGTGGTGTTGGGTGTCTCCCCTCTCCTGCAAGGGAGAGACGGGCTGTGATAAGTGAGTTCAGATTTTGCCTGGGGAAAAGCCATGGGAGGAAGTAGAGAGCCATGCCTATACCCACGGGGCTTATGGGGGCTTGGATCTGGGGACAGGGAGATGAACTCAAGGACAATACAGGAGAGGATCAAGGACACTGCAGGAGAGGACTTAGGAACAGGGTAGTGGGGTCAGCGGCTTGACTCGGTCTGGGCTGAGCTATATTGGGTCTCTGTTCCTACACCGAGGCATGAAGCCATGTTTTCCAGGCCCTGTTCCATGGCCCCGCTGCCAACACAGGTGTGCGTTTTGGTGGAGGCCTGCCGACCTCTGTGCAAGACCAAAGCAGCAGAGTCTTTCTTTCCCTAGAGCAAGGCCCTGCTGGGAATTGCGTACTCCTAGGATATTGTGTTCTAGTCAGGGCCTGGGGGACCCCCTGTGCCTGGGTGCCTTCTGGCACGGGAGACGTCAGGTAGTATACGCTGCTGGCTGGACGGGCTGGTGTATCTGGCTGTGTGTGGAAATCAGACTTGGGCGATTAGAAACCGAAGACAGCCCTCCCTCCATCCCAACCCTATGGCCCCCACCCAGCCCAGAGAGTTCTCAGCCATGGTGTAGGGGAGATTCACACTTGGTGGAAAAAATCTCCTTAACATTTTCATCCTGCTTTCCCTCCCCTCACTGCCAGTCAGCTGGCGTTAGGGGAGTAGAAACTCATTTAAATATGAATCTATGAAAAAATATAATTAGGAAGATAAATTGGAAAATGCATATAATACACTTCTGTGCCATATGTAAATTACTTTATCCACACCACTACACCCATCCATTAACCCGCAGAGTTGTGAGTTGTCTGTGGCATGGATCTCTCTTGAGAGATTTTCCCAGGGAACTCAACTCTTAGGAACTCCTTAAAAGTGGGACTTAAATGATAGCATATAGATAAGAGCATCTTGGAAACTTGATGATTCCATGTAAATTCATCATTCAGTGACTTCATAACAGGTCAGAAGAAAAATGCAGGTTTCTTTTTTCCTGTATCTTTTGCCCCTGGTGTGCGATCACTTGGGGAGAAAGAAGGCTGGGCAGAGGAGGGTCATGGGATTTTTGTCTTCCTATATCAGAAGGCAGTGCCACATGGAAAGGGGTTAGCCTTTTTTGGTGTGTCCCCAGAGAGCAGGGTAAGTGCCATTGGTTAGAAGTCATAGAAAGGTGGGTCTTGGACCAATACAAAGGACTACTTTCTTTTCTTCTTTTAAAGATTTATTAGAGGGAGAGAGCACACATGCCTGGGTGACTGGAGGGAGGGTCAGAGGGCGAGAATCTCAGACTGCCCACTGACTGGGGAGCCTGACACAGGGCTCAATCCCACGACACATGAGATCATGACCTGAGCTGAAATCAAGAGTCAGACACTCACCTGGCTGAGCCGCCCAGGCACCTCCAGGGAGCACTTTCTAACAAAACATTTTGGTTAAAAACCTGGACTTGAGAGTTTTGGAGCCCAGACCTATGACTTTCTGGCCGTGGGGCCTTGGGAGAATTCACTTCTCCAGGGCCCAGTCCATTTGGCAGGAAATGAGAAAAACTCATGAAACCTTGTAATTTCATCAGTTCACTGTGAGGATTAAAGGAGAATGTAGAAGATCGTGATTAACTCCCAGTTAGGGTAATTCAAGGAAAAGTAGATATTATTTCTAGAAGACCTGATCACAAGGGTAGCAGCAGTGGGAAAATTCGCTGTACTGTGCAGTGAGAGTCGCCCTGCGGTGGGAGGGGACTGGCGGTGAGTGAGAGCCTTATCCTCCCTGGAGCTTTTGGTGGGCCTGGTGGCTGGCTGCCTCCCAGGAGGGCTGCACGGAGATTTCTGGGCCAGATTGAGCGATCAGATTCCTGGGCTGCATTCAGTGGTCCTCAGACTTGGCCATGACCATCTCAACCACCTAAGAGTCCCTTCCTCTACAAATAACAACAATTATTTTTCAAAATAATCACCACAAAAAAAATTCAGAGAGATTATAAAAATAATTAAAAAACCCCACCACCTCGGAATAATCCTCTTAAGCAGTAGGAGGAAATCACTAATGAATCTTTGTACGGATATATATGGCTGGAAAGATACATAGACCATAGACCGATGGGAGTAATTTTAGAGTAATAGGATCACACTCTCCATTCTAATTTTAACAAGGAGTATTTACTTACTTTGCTTGATTTTCTAAGAGGAAGCCTCTAAAGGAAGTGCTGCCCTCTGGATTAGTATTTCTTCACTGAAACTTATTTTCTAAAAGATCTCACTGAGATGGCGAAAAATATTGAAAGGTTGCAGTTGTTCCTTTTGGTCAAGGACTGATTTTAATTTTAGACTTTTCAGTGCATGCTATAAAAGATACAGCAGGGTGCACTCCCATACCTTCTCCTGTCACCAGCGTTTGCTCTATTTTAGTACTACCATTGTTTTTACATCGTCAAGGTTGATAATATCTAGTAAGTCCCAGAGCCTTTCACCTATGGAGGAATTCAATTTTAATGGTCGTCTTTCTGTGTTCAGTTTATGCCACTGAAAGGCACTGAATCTGAAAGGAGGTCATTTTGGTCTTCAGTTTGTTTTCTTTGCTCTAATTTCCTGGTAATTTGACTTTTCTTGTTTTAGTGAATATACATTCCGATTAATTTCTCCTATATGTGAAACATGTGTAGGGAATTTCCTCTGTTTCTTTGGTTCTCTTTTCTTCAAGATGGGCTCTTTGTCTTCTGTATGCTGGGTTCCTTATTTTTATCCTGGCTAGTGTATGTGTGTGTGTATGTCCACGAAGCTATCTTGCTTAGGCTGAATTTAGGTAGCTTTGTCTAGACCTTTTATTTGCTCTGATATTGGACAAATGCTTTTTTAAAATGACTTACTATTATTTTTTTTAATGACTCCTTTTGTAACTTATTCAGAACCTCTACCTTGGTATCTGAACTGTGATTTGAGATGATTTCTGATGCCTGAGAGTGTTGTAGGGAACATGGGGATGAGGGAGGGTGGGAGCTCAGAGCTGCGTGTTCCTTTGGTTAGGACTCTGTGCTGCTCTTCCGAGATTTTGTTCAGTGTCCTGTTCCAAGTTCATTCTGCTCATGGTGGGTGTACTGTCTTCTGTGAGGGTATGTCCTTGACATTTAGATGATCCCTTGAATTATGCATTGAGCCTTGGAGCATATGCTCATCTGAGAGGGAGAGAGGGACCGTGAATAATTGAAACCACAGCTTTCAAGTGTCTTCTAGCAGTTTCCTTTCAACTCTTTCCCATCAAGTCAGACAAAGGGGAAAAAAATAACATTGTAACCATGGTCTGCTTCTTTCTAAAGAGTAGGAATAGTTGTGTAACAATGATAGCAATTCATAAGAGGTCTCAGGATTATGGCCTCACCAAGAATGCTTCTTGGGGGTGGTGTGGGGATAGCCGCTTCATAAGGCACACTAAAGCCTGTTCCCCTACCCTCCCCCCAGGTCTTCCCCTTAGATGTTGATAGCATTCCTTGTTTGATCACTGCTGGTTCCCACCCCTCCCCCCTTTTCTTTGAGAGAGGTATGTGTTTTGTTTTGCTTAATTATGTGTTGGTACACGGAGTTATTGTGATGTGGCTTCACTCTACCATCTTTCTCCAAAAGTCTCTGAATATCTTTTAAAAATTATTGTTTCTCAATCTTGGGCCAGTTACATGGACTCACACTCCCCTATCAGTAGGACACAGAGATCTATAATGGATCCTTGAACAGTGCAGAGGAAAGAGGCGCCAACCTTCTATACAGTCAGACATCCCTCAACTACAAATAGCCTACTGTTGATGGGAAGCCTTACCAATAACACAAAGTTGATTAACACATATTTTTCTCTAGGTTATATATATATTATACTGAATTTTTACAATAAAGTAAAGTTGAGAAATTGTTAAAATCACAAGGATGACAAAATACATTTACAGCATGTTACTGTAAAATATCTCCATATAAGTGAATCCACTCATTCAAGCCCATGTTGCTCAAATGCCAACTATATATTTTTTTGAGGTTCACAAGGCAGTTCTAACAGTCAGCCAAGTCTCTAGGCTCCATTTGAAGTTTCCTATAAGATTCTTTCCACCCTTGAGATTGTGATTCATTCTGTTCTCTTTAAGAAGCAGGGAGGGGGTGTTAGTACAGGGATTCTGTTAGCTCTTTTCCCAGATAGTCCCAGATGTGGTTTCCCTCATCATATGGAAGAAGGGGTCACATTATCTCTCCTTGTTCTGAAGGTTTTTGCCTTTTTAAAAAAATATATATATCTATTGGTTGGAGGGATAAGGAGGTTGTAGGGTCATCTAATTTCTGCTTTCCACAGTGACCTAAAACTACCCTCTATCTTCTAACAGACTGTCCTTGAGTTTGTGTACAATTAAATTATTCTCAACCCTGCCTGCCTGTTACTGTCACTTTGGGAGCTTTTAAACTACTGAACACCTGGGCCACGGCGCTTTACAGATGCTGTATTGATTGGTCTGGGGTGGGGCCCAAATCACCAGCCTTTCTTAGAACTCCCTAGATGTTCTAACTAATCTACTTCCAGCATTGAGAACCAGTAGATTGTTATTCTTTCTTAAAGGACTCAGAAGACTTTCTCCATTTTCCTTACTTATATGCTTGCTTATGAAACAGGTATTTTCTATACATTAAATATTTCCCAAGGTAATGTTAGGACAGTAGTGTGTGGTGGTTGAGAACATGAGATTTGGAGTCATAGAAACCTGAAGGTGGATTCTCTTTCTGCCCCCTGCTGCCTGTGTGACCTTGGGCAAGTAACCTAATTTCTCTGGTCCTCAGTTTTCTTATGCAAAACATGGATTTCAGATCTACTTTACAGTATTTTGAAGGTTGTTTTGAGGACCTATAGTAGTTTTGAATGACATTAATTACATGTTATATCAGTTCTCTTTTGGTTAGTGTTTGCCTGATTTATTCTTTTCTGTCCCTTTATTCTCAGTCTTTTTTAAAAAATATTTTATTTATTTTTTAACAGACAGAGATTACAAGTAGGCAAGAGAGGCAGGCAGGGAGAGAGAGGAGGAAGCAGGCTCTCCGTGGAGCAGAGAGCCCGATGTGGGGCTCGATCCCAGGACCCTGGGATCATGACCTGAGCCAAAAGCAGAGGCTTTAACCCACTGAGCCACCCAGGCGCCCCTATTCTCAGTCTTCTAATGAGGTTTTGTTTCAGATATGTCTTTTGTAATCAAATTGTTTAAACCAGTCTGACAATCTCTGTCTTTTAATGGGTAGGTTTAACCCATTTATGTTTATTACAATCACTGATATAATTTCTGAGTTCTTTTCCCTACTGTTTTATTTTAGGTCTCTTTTTACCAATCCTTTTCTTTTCTCCCCTTTTTCTTTTTCTATATTGATGGATATTTCCACATCCCTTCCTTTATTCCTTTGCTGGTTCACAATATAGAGTTCATATTCTATTCTCTTAGTAATTACTTTTAATATTTTTAACATATAGACATACCTTGTCTTATTGAACTTTGATTTATTATGCTTTGCAGATACTGTGGTTTTTTTTTTTTTTTTTTTTTTACAAATTGAAGGTTTATGGGAGCCCTGGGTAGAGCAGGTCTTTTGTCTTCATTTTCTCAACATCATTTGGTTGCTTTGGGTTTCCATGTCACGTTTTGGTAATCCTCACAATATTTCAGACTTTTTCATTATTATTATGTTTGGTATGTTGATCTGCAGTCAATGGTTACAATTTACCAAAAGCTCAGATGATGGTTAGCATTTTTATTTTTTTTTAATTTTTTATTATTTTTTTATTTTATTTTATTTTTTTTAAAGATTTTATTTATTTATTTGTCAGAGAGAGAGAGAGAGCAAGAGCGAGCACATTCAGACAGAGACAGAGAGAGAAGCAGGCTCCCTGCCGAGCAAGGAGCCCAATGTGGGACTCGATCCCAGGACGCTGGGATCATGACCTGAGCCGAAGGCAGCCACCTAACCAACTGAGCCACCCAGGCGTCCCAATGGTTAGCATTTTTAGCAATCAAGTATTTTTGTTTTTTTATTATTTTTTGAGATTTTATTTATTTATTTGACTGAGAGAGAGCACAAGCAGGGGGAGTGGCAGGCAGAGGGAGATAGAGAAGCAGGCTCCCTGCTAAACAGGCTTGATCCCCTGACCCTGGGATTTAGGATCTGAGCTAAAAGCAGATGCTTAACTGACTTAGCCACCCAGGCACCCTAATAATCGAATATTTTTAAATTAAGATATATACATTGTTTTTTAGACATAATGCTGTTACACATTTCGTAGACTATACTGTGAGTGTAATGATTATATGCACTGAGAAACCAAAAAAATTCAATGACTTCCTTTATTGTGATATTTACTTTATTGTGGTGGTCTGGAACCAAACCCCTAATATCACCAAGGTATGCCTGTACTTTACTTAGCCAAAATGTTTCTAAGAACATTGAAAAAAATGTTTCTAAGAACATTGAAAATGATACAGAATTATTTTTTTTAAGTTTTTTTTTTTTTTTAAATTTTAGAGAGAGAGAGAACACGAGTCGGAGGCAAAGGGAGACAGAGAGAGAAGCAGACTCCCTGCTGAGCATGGAGCCTGATGTGGGGCTCCATCCCTCTATCACATGACCCTGAGATCATGACATGAGCTGAAATTAAGAGTTGGATGCTTAACTGACTAAACCACCCAGGCGCCCTGATACGGGATTATTAATAAAATTCTGTATGTACAGATCCTGCATAGCGCCTGATAATCATTAAAATGCATGATAATTTCCAGTTACTAGTGCTGCTCTTACAACTGCCAACACTACAATTAATATTAATACCATCATTTTACCCAAAGAGCTGCTAAAGATTATTTTTACCTGTGAGTATGTTATCAAGAACCTGAACATTGTGAAGATTATGCAGAAAAATTTTTAGTCTGAACAGTGACAGTTTTTCCCAAAGGAGGGTCTGCCTATTAGGGAAGATAGCATTGCATCCTCGTGTATTTTGTCCCTGGGCTCATGACAGCATCTTTATACGTGACTTTTTTCTTTTTCTTTTATTTATTTATTTATTTGTTATTTTATTATTTTTTTTTAAGATTTTGTTTATTTATTTGACAGAGAGAGATCACAAGTAGGCAGAGAGGCAGGAAGAGAGAGAGGGGGGGAAGCAGGCTCCCTGCTGAGCGGAAAGCCCGATGCGGGACTCGATCCCAGGACCCTGAGATCATGACCTGAGCTGAAGGCAGTGGCTTAACCCACTGAGCCACCCAGGCGCCCCCGTGACTTTTTTCTTATTTGTAAAATGTTGTGCTAAGTGTTCAATGAGATAAGTTTTGCAAAGCAGCTAGCACAGAGTAGGTGTTCAATAATTAGTGGCATTTATATGGATACAAAGCTGAACTTCCCTTCTCAAATACACCAGCCTTGATGCATTACCCTGCCTTATTTCCCTGAAAGCCAGCTCTTGGTGAGTGTGCCCCTCTGGCTCCAACCTCCTGACCCACAGCTCCGGTGGGTTGAACATGAATGTGCCTGCTCAGCTCCCCCTGGCTGGGGCACCGCCAGGCAGGAGGCAGCCCAGCACTGTGAAATCAATCATGATGATTCTGGGAGGAATTATTGGTGAATTAGTGGAATGCTGTGAGGGATGGTCCAGATGGAGGTAGGTGTAAAGGAGAACTTGGCTGGGTGGAGATGTTTTTGCACAACATATTGATCTCCTTGGGATGGGAGAAAAAAGAGACAGCAGCTCCTCGACACCCTCCCAGAGTGGCGGGTGGGAGAGGACAGGTGGGAGTCTGTGGGTCCCCTCAGCTGGCTTTTTTTGGATGTATCATCAGGTACTAAAGTTGCATTCCCACTGCTCCCCCGGCAATGCAAAGGGCAGATTACTAAGCAGGGCTGGGCTGGCAGTGAGCTACGCTTTGTTTTCTGTCGGTGGCTGCGGTGTTCCTGGAGGTAGGTGGTGCAGATACTCTGGGAGGGGGTGACGTTCAGGGGGTGATGTGCTCACAGACTGAGCTCAGAACAGAGAAGTACGGCTGAGAGTCCAACCCAGCGCTCCCCAGGGCCTGGGTTGTCTTCCTCTCATGGCCGCAGAAATAGTAGGGGACAGGAGTAGGGTAAGCCTGGACATTTGGGGATGAGGGACGCTGTCAGAGCTGGGTCCCATCCTTGAAGGTATCACCCGGATCTGCCCTTGGGAGGATACAGTTCTGCCTCCAGCCTTGGTTATGCTGCCCTGCTGTGATCCGTTATCTGGGAAATCCTAGGCCACTCACTTCCCACCTGGGCGTCTGTTTCCTAACCTGTAATATTAGAGTTGCAAGTGTTTTAGTGGAAGGGGTCAGGAGATGAACTAGGTTTTAATTCCATCCCCATCACCATGTGATCTTGGACGTCTGACTTGGGTGATTGACCATCTCTAAAATGCCCTTGCTTCCCCCCGGGAGCTGGGAAGTGCCAGTGAGAGAATGGTCTAGCAGGCTCTGGAGAGGGGAGAGAGTTAAGAGAAGGGGGTTCCTTGGGGGGAATATCTGCTTCCTTTCTAGGGTGGGGGAGCTGTTGCATGGACCATGTAAGTCTTGGGAGTCCCTAGCCTCTCCCAGGGGGCCTCCTGGACCAACCGGCCTATATTGGAATTTGTTCAGCCCCACGGGTGGGTGCAGGACTGTGACTAGGAGCACAAGGGAGACAGGTTACTGCTCAGCAGGAGGAAGGCCATGCTGTCAGAGCAGCCTGGGCTTGGGGGGTAACTTGTATTCATTAGCGCCAGGCCCTGTGCTAACCACTTCCCCTCAGCATCCTGCTTACTCAGTGTCTTGACAGCCAGCCCCCGCACAGGCATGGACCAATCCCATGAGGTGGTTTTTTTCCTAGCTGTAACAGGATCCCCCTGGGTTCAGGCTTTAACTGCAGCTATTGGTCATCACGTTGTGGAAGATCCAGCGATCTAAGGAGGGAGGGGTCAGGGTTGGGGGTTGCCAGGGGGCTGATAGACTTAGAGCCCATGATCGGGTTTAGCTGTTGAGGACCAACTTCATATTAGCTCTGGAGTTTGCTACCGCCACTCTCCAGGACACACAGAGGAAATTGAGGTCCAGAGCAGTTCATTGACTTTGTCAAGGTCACACAGCTGGTCCACTGAGATTTGAACTCAGGTCTGGCTTAAGGCATCCATATGGGAGTAATGATACCAGCGAAGGCTCTGGAGTTGGAAGTGGTGAGAGAAAATGGCATACGGGGCTGCCTCAGTGGCCAAATTGCTTGGCAGGGTGTCTTGGCCCACAAGGCCACCATGGGGGTTCCTCAGCACTGGTGGCCAATGGTAAGTGTGTGAGTGCATGTGTGCGTGTATGTGTAGTGTGTAGCACACACAGTACATGTGAGGAAGCTGTGGAATGTAGCTTGTATACAGTGCGTGTGAGTATGTGTGTGTAGAGTGTATGAGTGTGTGTGTATGTGTGTGTGTGTGTAGAGGATCTGAGGGTGTGTGTGTGAGTGTGTGTAAAACGCTTCCTCGAAGACCCCACTCTGCCAGCAGCCAGCGCGTCCGTCATCATAACAGAAGTCTGTTGCGTTCCTGCTGAGCCCACCAAAAAAATTAAGGGGGGAGGGAGAGCCATAAAGAACGTTCGAGCCAGCAGAGGAGCAGGCAGCGCTATGTGGTCTCAGTGGCCCGTTGTGATGATTTGGGTGACAGTGGGGCCAGGTATGCTACTAGGACTCTAAAAGCCTCCTTAGGAGCTTGTACATTCTTAATAACAGATTGTTCCCAGTTTATCATGTTAGGGAGGTTTTTTTTTTTTTTTTTCTTTTGAAGACTATTTCTTCTTTTACAGGCAGACTAGAGAGAGGAAGAGGGGTGGATACAGACGGCAAGAGAGACTGAAAGATTTCAGGGATCGTCGAGTAAATTCTGACACTCTAAGCCAGAAGAAAGAATTCTGAGTAGTTTTTACTTTTTCGTACTCATGGGAGGATTTTAACAAGGAAGACCCTCTCCAAGCCAGCTCACATGTCTCAGAGCATGAAAGAGCCCTTATGAGCACCTGTGCTGGCATGTGTAGATGGTTTGGGGAAGGTGGGCCTGGTGGGGAGGTGGTGAGGATGAGATTTCTCCCATAGTGTGGCTTGGGCCCTGCAGACTCACCTCGATTCTACTAAGTGAGTGGCCCTTGGGTCAGAAAGGACCATTCCCTTAGGCTGGCATCTGGTGGGGCCTGGCTTAGGATGGACCAAAGGCAAGGCATTTCCTGCCAGTGAAGTGAGAAGTGAAGGGGGAGGGTGACAGAGGGAAGCTAGGTTCTAGAGAGAATTCAGAGATCTGGTGGGGGATTGGTATTAGGGGACATGGTTCCTCCCATCTGTGGGGTTCTGTGTATTCCCTTGGAGATTTAAGAATCAGAGATACCTACCATTTAGGGCTGTCTCCTGGAAACAAACAGGAACATAAAGGAAGAAGGGGTGCCTTTAAAGGAAATGCAAGAGGGTCAGTAAGCTTTTTTGGATTTCCTGTTCTGTGCCAGGCTTTCTACTAGGTTGAGCAGATGGCTCAAAGACCCAGCCTGTGCCCCTGGGACCTCACACTTCATGCAGTGACTTTGAGTTTTGTTTTCTATTTCCCAGTCATTGGATGTGTTGAGTTACGCATCCTTTCTGTATCCAACAGGAAGCACTCTCGAGTTGGGTGTTGAGAGAAGGGTGCAGATTTGGCTGTGGTGGGAGGAAATAGCAGTGCTACTATTTGTTGAGGATCTACTGTGGTATTCTAGTTAGTTGGCTTTTAAAGTCCAGATGATGACCTTGTCAAGTGGCTTTTTTTTTTTTTTTCTCCAGTCAACAGATGTTACAGGGTAAATGGTAAGAGCGTGGGAGAAAGATCACCTGGTTTCAGTCCCATTCTGCTGCCAACTAGCTGTAGGACCCTGAGCAAGGTACCTTCCCCTCTGTGTCTCCCATTTCCTTATCTCTAATGTGGGTGTGATAGTAATAGTACCTACCGCTCTTCTCATAATAGCACCATTGCAAGGAAGGACGAGTTCTTAGATGTAAGCTTTAGTATCTAGTACATTCTAGGTGCTTAGGAAACGTTGGTATTCCTATTACCAGCGAGGAGATTGAAGCTTGGTGTGAGGTGAGGTGACTTGCCGATGGTTACTTACTAGTACCTAGTGGGGCTGGAAGTTAAATCCAGTCTCAGGGAGAGGTAGAGGGTGAGGGTCTTGCCCCAGCCTTGACCTCCACCTCTTGTGACCTCACCAACTAGATAAGGAAGAAGAGTAGAGTTCTTGACTTTTGAAGTGACATCTGCTGGAGAGAGAAAAGGTCCTTTGTCTTAGGGGACCCTTGATCTTGGTGGCGGTATCTTCAGTGAGTTCTGAACAACATTAAGAAGAAAGAGCACAGTAGGACAGCCTTCTGGGAAAGCCTGTGTCCTCTGATTTTTAACAAGAAAGGGTGCTGGCTTTCTTTTGCTCCTAGATGCCAACTACCATGCCCTCACTTGGGGGAAAATTCTAAACCATTGTTTCTAGACCAAGAGGTCGTTGCCAAACCAAATAATTACACAAAATGTACCTGCCAGTATGTTTCCTTTCCTTTGTCTTAAAAAACAAAACACAAAACCAAAACTGAATTAAAGCTTCTTCTATGTTTTTCAACAGAAGGGTAATAAACTTTCCTTTAAGCTTTTATTTATTTGAGAGAGAGAAAGAACACAAGTGAGGGCGTGGGGCAGAGGGAGAAGGAGAAGCAGACTCCTTGCTGAGCAGGGAGCCCAAGGCGAGGCTCGATCCCAGGACCCTGAAATCACGACCTGAGTGGAAGGCAGATGCTTAACGGACTGAGCCACCCAGGTGCTCTGGGTAATAAACTTTTTGAATCAAATTTGTTAGGCTTTGAGCAGTGTTGAGTAGGAGTCACATGGTGTTCATTTCAATTCTGACTCCTGATAAGACTTTTCTGGCGCATTGGTGTTGTCCCCTGGAATCAAGACCCACTTCGTGAACTGATATGTTGTTGATATTGGAAGTGTGTATATGAGGGTCGATCTCAAGAAATCATAATAATTTTATGCCTTACTTCCCTATAACATCTTCCTGGAAGTCCTGGCACTTGGGTGAGCTCTACAACCCTTACAGTGTCTCTGTGGCTTGTAGATTTAGGTCATAGGTACAGGTGTGACACGGGTATAGTTGTAAGTATAATTTGTAGATGTCGGTTGTAAGTGTAGGTTGTAGATGTAAGTTGTAGGTTATAGGTATAAGTTGTGGTTGTAAGTAAGAAATAGAAACAAAGGGCTTTTCAATTCTCAAGGTCATGTGCCATGGAAACAGATAGCCCTGAACCTAGAACCCAGATCTTTTGATGCCAAGATCCCTGATCTTTCTGAGTTTATGTTCCTCCATGAGAAATGGTGAGATGTGCTTCAAAGGTATTGTTTATATTTGCTGTTATAAATACTCATAAACATGGAGGAGGGACCTTGTTTTTGGTCTCTTTTACCTAGAGACCCTATTGGTTTCATGGATTTCCTTCAAGCCTCTCTATACAGATTTTCAGAGTATTTCGACTTCCTTAGCTGTGATCGTACTCTATCCGATTTTGTATCTGCCCCCCATTACTCTAATAAACATATTCTGTGCTGTTGTAAGTCTGTATATCTTTTTTTTTTTTTTAATGACTGTATGCTGTTGAGGATGGCTGCACCGCCATCTCTTTGTTAGCCTTCCTCCAGTGTGGGATGTTTAGGCTGTTTGCAAAAGTGTTTGGCTTCATAACTAAGATAACAACAGTCATCTTTGAGCTAAGTTTTCCTGAAGCTGGCATCTTTAGGTTTCCAGGGGAAATGTGGGGCTGGGTGTTTTCCATGCCCAGGAGAGGCTGGGGAAGGCCTGGTAACTCCCTGATGGGAAGCCTGGCCTGGGTTTACACAGCTGCTACATTCAAGAGTGCCCTTGGCAAGGACTGCAGGCCCAGAGGCCAGCACTGGGTAGTGTAGTGGGCCAGCCCTAGGGTAGATGGAGCGATAGAGGGAAGGGTTCTCCTTTCTTTAGGCAGGAGTAAGGACATGCATGCACAGAGCTTAGGGAAATGGATGCCTTTCAGAGATTTGGATTTATGTATGTATGTATGTACGCAAATTTATTTTTTAAGATTTTATTTATTTATTTGAGAGTGAGAGAGAGACCATGAGTGGAGAGAGGGGCAGTGGGAGAGGGAGAAGCAGACTCTCCACTGAGTAGGGAGACCGACCTGGGGACTTGATCCCAGGACCCTGGGATCATGACCTGAGCCAAAGGCAGACACTTAACCAACTGACCGACCCAAGCGCCCACAGAGATTTGGGTTTATAGAGCCAATAGAGGTGGGCATGGGGTGGGAAGGGAGAGCCATACCCCTCTGGTATTTCTGTCCTGAGCTGTCAATAAGTGATAGGCAGTTGCCTAAGCAGGGGACAATTGACCCTGCTTTGTCAGGACTTGGGAAATGCTACTTGGTTCTCCTGAGAGAGATCTTGGAAGGTCAGTGACTAGAGGAGTGCCCCCTTCATAGTGCTGGGTGAATTTTAAGGGGGAGGGATGGTAGAGAGGGAAGGGAGGGCTTGGCATGAAGAGCGGTGGGGAGTGAGTAAGATATGGAAGAAGGACTGGTCCTGTCATTCAAGGAGGTTATGATCCTCTGGAACCCTTCTTCTAGCCCTGCATGTTCCCAACTCTGGGAAGCCTTTCCTCTTTTTGTTTGTCTTATTTTTGCAAATTAAGCAGTTAGATCCAAGAGAAGTTAAAATATTTGTCTAAGGCTGTGTCACCATTGAGTGGGGATGGAAAACTAGACCAGAGAGCTTCAGCATTCCTAGTGCCCTGTCCACCATGTCATGCAGCCCCCCCCCTCCCCAATGTCATTACATACATTGGCTTCTGTTCCCGTAGGCTGTCTGCTCCTTGGGGAGGAAGGGTCAGGGTTGTGTCTTCTCTTATTGAATCCCCACATGTGTGACATGACCTTGTTAGGACTCAGTGGACATGTTAGGAACCCTGAGTGATCTCCCAGGGTGAAGAAGGCAAGGGCCTGTCATGATGTGGGTGGTCAGCCTGTGTTTGTTGAATGCATGAATGTTCATCTGTCCATCAGAAATGCACATGCATTCTTTCTATAAATAGACTTCCTATCCCTGCCGAGGAGAAAGTTCTCAACAAGAGTCATAGAATTAATTAATCACAGATGGTAGAAGAGCCAAGGAAGAGAGTGGTTTCAGGTTGCCTAGAGAACATATGCAAAGGGGCATGGTCGAGTTTAGGAAGCATCTGTCAGCATCACCCAGAATCCCTGGACTCAGAAGTCAGGGCCCCCCAGTGCCAGGAGGGGTTTTGTTAAAATAAGTAGATTTTTTTCCACTTGGACTTGGGTTTTGCTCAAGGCCTGCTGGGTTAGTTTCAAAAACTCATTTGCTTCTTTATGTCTTGTTTGCTTTATCTATAAGCAAGAGCTTACATGAATGAAGAGATTGTGAAATTCTGCTGTACATAACCGAACTACTTCGTTGCCTCTACCACCACCACCGTGGTGAAAACACACCAAGAAGATCCTAACCTTATCTTAAAAACAGTCAGTGCATGCAATATTTTAGAGTTTGTGTTTTCTCTTTTGCATAGGATTTGGCCATTGGCTAGTTCCTGATGAGTGAGGCTTGGAAGGAAGTGTTTTCCAGGCTTCAGTGAGTTAAAAAAAAAAAAAAAAAAAGACCTGGGAAGAAATATATTGACCCTTGCTCCTTCTTACCCAGCAGGAGCATGCTTTGTATAGGGTATATCTCTTTTTTCATTTGCTTTATTTTAGTCCCTCATGTACTGCAGCCTCTTGCCCTCTTCACTTGGTCAGATGGTCCAGGGAGCCCAGTGCCTTGCAGGGGAGAATCTGTTCCTTTTGTACACATTGTGGGGAGGCTCAAAGGCATCTTGTTGAACTCGAATGACGTGTTATCATATGCCTGCTTGGGGAATCCTTGTGCGGTTGACATATTGCACGGCATACAGGGGGCTTTGCATCAGGCTGAAATGTGTGGCAAGCCTCTTCTCTCTCTGAGCACTAATTTAGTGCATTTCCCCCCAGTTGCTGCTTTCTGTAGGAGATTATTTCTGATGCATATTGACTGGTTAGTGGAAAATGCTTCAGAGGGATAATGAGCTGCGTGCTTTTCCTCTTCATTTTTCTTTGTTATTGTTGTTGAATTCATAGGGCTCTCCACTTACACTTTATTGATTCCTGAATTTAGGGGATGGCCCTGTAATTGACAATTTCCTCCATCCAGCAGGAGCAGAGAGGCAGACTTTATCTGTGGATGCCGGCTCTGCCCGAAGCTGTGTGATTCCAGGACCCAGGCTCTTGCCTGAGGCAGGGATGCTCTGTCCAGCCCAGGCCCCACACAGCTCAGTGCCTTTGGGGAAAGTCCCTTGCTGTCTCTTTCCTGGCTCTGGCTTTTTTCTTGCCATCCTACCAGGGGTCGGACCAGATGCCAATGAGTGCTGGGCTTTCCAGTTCTCACATTCTCCAGGCTGGGATGGAAGCCCTTTTTTTTTGGTGGCTTGCTGTGCAAAGACCCGGGCATTCCTGCATTCATGGATGACACCACTGACCCCATGTGCTCTTGCCATTGTTTTCCCAGGAGGCCTGATGAATGTATGCTGAGTCATACACACGCACATCCAGAGTCCCTTGTGACTAAGCTGTGCATTTTCAGGAGGGCTGGCATGGCCACTGGTGCAGCCTTTGGACTGGGACAGCCTGAGCCCAGCGTGCCCAGATGGGGAATAACTGTGACCTTGCTGGTGTGGGGGAGGGGCACCTGCCAACGGAGCTAACCGGTCTGGGCTCATGCATTACTCTCTCTATCCCTGTGCCCTGGCTGTCAGCTTTGCTCACGCATAGATGAATTACTCTTGTTTCAGATTATCATGGAAAATCTTACTGTCAAGTTCTTAGGACAGGATTAAGAAGAATAGGTGATAAAGGTCATCGGCATTATTTACAATCTCTTGACTTTTATGCACCTCCGTAGCCTACAGACAAGCTGAGTTCTTACAGGAGTAGCAGAGACTTGGGATTTGGAAGTAGGCACAGCCCGAGTCTGAGGCCGGCAGTGGTGCTTTCGGCCATGTCGCCTTAGAAACTAGCCTCCCCAAGCCCCGGCTTACCTTCTCTAAATCGAAAGAAAAGAGCATTGACCTAAGAGGTCTGCGGGGAAAGACCAAATGAGTGAAGACCGTGTTTTGCAGCATCCCCCACACCGGTGGGATCCTTTGAGGTGGGACAGACGAATTTCTTATTATAGTTATGTATTTGAATGTGCTTGTGAAAAAAATAGAGCTAGCGCAAGAGAGCTCGTGCTTTCGCAGGTATTACTGCTCAGGACAATGCTAATTTTAAAAAGGGGAGACCATGGAAAGTTCAGAGACCAATGTGCAGTGAGTTTCAATGCAGGACACAGGCAGACATGGCAGAAATCAGGAGGTGGGTGAGGAGGACAGAATTCTAGGTACGACGGAGCTCCGTTGTACTAAAAATCTCAGAATGCGTGGTAGGAGCAGAGTCCGCGTGCCTTGGCCTTCTTGTCTGGTGCTGGTGCTGGGGTGAGAAGCTCGAAGAGGGAAGTTGCTGGTAGCCCGACTTCACACTTGGCGTCCTGTAGGGATGCTGTCTGCCCCCAGCTGTGGATCTTGATAAGTGATTCTGGACAAGATGACCACCTTTCCAGATTTTTCCAGGGCAAGTGTTAGTCATTTCAGAGTGAGAGCCCTAGAGCTAGAAGGGATCTTGGAGACCCATCTATTTCATTTTATATTAGACTCGTGATGTCTTTAAAAAATGATTTTACAAACAAAAGGGCGCAAAGAGGTAGTTCCTCAGGGACCCACAAGCACTTAGTGCAGTGGCTGGGACAAATCTTTACATGTCTTTCCCTGAAGATCTTTCTTTCCCCTGTCCTGCTTCTCATTGTGGGTGATAGCTTCATCGTTCGGAGTGTGTTCTTAGAACAGAGCCTGCCCGACCTCAGGCATGTAAGCCCAGGGACTGTGAGGGTTTCCTCTTGAGCATCACCTGTGTTTCTGGGTTTCTCCTGCTAGGGAGCTGCTGTTTCGACTCCATGCGAAGAAGGGGAAGTGAATTTTAAAATCACGTGTTGGCTTTTTGTGGTTGTAGGTTTGCATACCTGTGGCTCACTTCCCAGGGTCTAAATTTCCTCCTCTATCATATCGGATGCTTTGACCTCTGCACGTTTAAATGAGATAAGAGGTGGGGGAGGCCCAGCTCTTGGCTCTCTGGGTCGGTGTAGTTGAGGCCGAGGGCAGGCTGTTCACTCTAAACTGAGCTCAGGGCCTTGTGGTCCCCCAGCCCACCACTTTCCTGAGAAAGGCTCATTCTGGTGCCTTGAACTGGCCTGGTTACTGCCTGCTTGAGGTCTCATGGTCCTTTTCCCAAGGAGGTTTTGGGGTGGGGGTGGGGTTAGGTTATCTAGGAATTAAATCTCCCTTGTTTATACTACTTATTTCCTTTCTCATGATTTCTAGTGGTAGTCTGTAATTTTAACTTGTTCACTCGTGTAGTTATTCTGTACTAGGTTCTAGGGATCCAAGAGTGAATTAGATACAGCCCTTGCTTGGAACAAACTTAGAGTCAAGTTGGGGAGCAACAGTGGGACGTTTTAGAACATGGGTGCTTTGATGAGGGGCAGTGCATGGTGCCTCGGGGGAGCCCCGAGGAGGATCCCACTTCACTCAGTCGAGGAAGAGGTGGCTGGGGGGAGAGGGTTACATAATAGGCAGCACCTGAGCTGGGTCTTGGGGCATGACGGGAGTTAGAAAGTGTTCTGGAGTTGGCAGGCGTGCATTCCTGGTGGAGAAAATCGTACAAGGAAGGCCCAGAGTGGACAGGCAGCACAGCTTATGTGAGGAACCAAGGGCAGTGTGGTGTGGGGAAAGGGGGGGACAGGCAGGAGAACAGGAGTGGAACTCTGTATATGACAGCAGCCCCCAGCCCCTGATCCTGGTCCCTTGGTCCCCTCAAACCCACATCAGGTAAGAGGTCTTGGGGGAGAAGGGTCTGTGTGCTGTGCTTTTTCTGGGTTCACATATATATACCATAAAATTGACCATTTTAACCATTTAAAAATATGTAGGCACAGGGTTGTGCAACCATTACTGCTATTTAGTTCCAGAACTTTCCCATCACCCAAACAGAAACCCCACACCCATTAGTAGTCATTTCCCATCTCCCCCTTCCTCTAGCCCCTGGAACCATGGATCTACTTTCTGCTTCTATGGATTGGCCTATTTTGGTATTTCATAGAAGTCAAATCACAATATGTGACTTTTTGTGTTTGGCTTCCTTCACTGAGCACAACGCATTAAGGTTCATCTATGTATCTGCACGTCATTCCTTTTTCTGGCTCAAGAACACTCCATTGTGTGGATATACCACCTAGTGTTGATCTCTTCATCTGCTGGTGGGCATTTGGGTCATCTCGGTCTTTGTCTCTTGTGAATAATGCCTCTGTGAACAATTGTGTGCAAGTGTTTGAGCACCTGTTTTTAATTCTTTTGGGCGTATACCTAGGAGGGCAATTGCTGGGTTATAACGGTAGTTCTGCATTTCACATATTGAGGAAATTGCTGGATTCTTGAGGGCACATTGTAGCTTCACTCTTGGCTCAGAGCTATGCCCTTCTCATGGGTGCTGTTGGGTCCAACCTCTGGGGAATACACTGAACAGTTACCGGATGCCAGGGGTGGTTTTATACCCTCACTATCAACCCTAGGAGGTGGGGCATTCTTCTTGTTCCCAGATTTCATGTGAGGAGCCTGAGCATGGAGTGGTTAAACATCACACCCAAGGTCACACCGCTCCTAAGTAGCGGAGTGGGGATTTGAACCCAGACAGACTGTCTCCTGAGCCTGGTCTTTCTTCGACATGTCATATGATGCCTCAGACACGGGAGCGTTCACAGACGAGGCTGCAGGCTGAGTCTGACTTGCATGGTGAGGCTGTGTGTGCAGCGTGGAGCCCACGTGAGCCCCAGGGTTTGAAGGCTGCCTCGGGGCCTACTCAGCTGTACCCCCACCCTTCTGTTCTTTCTATACCTTGCTTCTCCCCACTGCCCCCACTGCAGTCACCTGCCTCCCCTCTGTCCCTTTCACTATATGAAGATGGTTTATGGGCTCTTCTAGAAATACCATGGAAAGATAGTGGTGGGGAGGGTCAGGGAGAGAGTGCTCCTTCAGTCGATCAGAGGAGAACCCACGGGGTCCATCCAGCCCGGGGGTTTTCATGGTGCCTGCCGGCTGCAGAGGTGACCCTGAGTTGGGCTAGGCTCTGGTGTCTGAGCGCTCTTCCGCATCCTCCATCACACGGGCCAGTCTCCTTCCTCTGCTGTTGTGTGAGCAGCACTCACAGAGGACACGTCACGCTGGGGCTGCTAATGGCCTGTGGCCTGTGGACGAGCCTCTGTTTGTTCCCTTGGCTGAAGCTGAAGGTGGGGGACCCTGGGGTTGGGCTTTGGAGAGGGGGAGGGCCCTCTCGGGAGCCCCAAACCAGTTTGTCTTGTGGGAGCTGGCCCAGATTATGGTTGACAATACAAATTTGGGAACATGCCAGGGCCATATTAATACTGCATGAAGCTGTAAGGGGACCGCAGGCTTGAAACCGGAGCTCTGGCCTAGAATGGAACTGAACAGTGGGCCTTGTCTTAAAGGGACATGACGTGCTCCTGGAAGCATGTGCAGCATTATTTCCCTCTATGCTGTTTACTATATTTGCACACAATGCCCCCACAGGGTTTAAAAAGGAAATGACAATGGAAGATGGGAGGCGTTTTGATTGCTCATGGTGGCATCATGTAAAGCTCAATGACTTTATTTTTATTTTTTAAAAGATTTTTTAAATTTATTTGACAGAGACAGCGAGAGAGGGAATACAAGTAGGGGAGTGGGAGAGGGACAAGCGGGCTTCCCCCCGAGCAGGGAGCCTGATGCGGGGCTCGATCCCAGGACTCTGGGATCATGACCTGAGCAGAAGGCAGCTGCTTAATGACTGAGCCCCAGGTGCCCCAAGCTCATTGACTTTAGTTATCGTTTCTTTTGTTACCTGGGTGAGAGGTGGGGGCTTGGAGAGGGAGACAGAGAGGAGGGAATCTGTGTCTCTCCCTGATACTGTGCTAAAATCTCTCTCAGCTAGTCAGTAGATTGAGAATTCTGGGACTCATTCACAGGTAGAACAGAACAAATAATAATGCTTTGCAGGCTCAGAATCACCAACACGACACACCATTCTGCCAATTTTGATTCCTCTGCCCTTTGTGCTTGCATTTGTGGCTGTGCTCACTGTTTCCATGGAGAAGGGCAAGTCAGTGCTGCTTCTTGGTGGAACGTGCAGGCCACTTGCATTTGTCTGGAAACCAAGCAGCTACAAAATATAAGTATCTGGATGCTATTGGCTTATGAGGAAGAAATGGACGAGATGTCTGGGATTTATCTGAAAGGGTGACCTCCATCCAGATGGTGTCCTAGATGTGAAAAGAAGATTCAGCTGTGTGGAATATACTTTTAGTGGTAAGTGTGTTTCAGAATTTTTTTCATCCTTTTCAATTTGGTGGTCCACTACAGTAGCTAGCATGCGTTTGTGTGTGAGTAGTGGGGACCACGGACTCAAGTTGGCTTACACGGTAAGGAAGTGCATTTCCCGCAAGTAGAACAGAGATGGGTGGGGGCTGTCTGGTGTGGATGGGTCTGGCTGAGTGAGGTCTGAGGTCATGGCTCCTCCTCAGTAACAGCTTCATCCTAAATCTCATTTGTCTCATGGCTATAAAATGGCTGCAGCAGGTCCAGGCATCACATCCTGACACCGCAATGTCCGGAGGTGTGGTGGGACTGTCTCTTCTGGTGAGGGCTTGATAGAGAGAGGGACCTTTCCTGCAAGTCTCCCAGCCAATTCTCCATCTGTTCCGTAGGCCAGTTCCCTGCCACTAGGTCAGTCAGTAGCAAGCAGAATAGTAATGCTTTTAGATGTAGACTAGACAGGACTCAGGAGCTGACAAGGGAATTGGCCCAGCTTACCTGAGGCCCAGGGCAGGGTAGAGAAGACGTAGGAACCTGAACAAAATGGGGCCATGCTACGAAAGAGGAAAGGGGTGATGTCGAGCTCTCTCTTGCACTTACAAATATCAACAGGCAGCTCCCATGTACCTGGATGCATAAGGCATTATGGAATGCTCGAACCTGGGAGAGAAATCAAGACTATCTGCTCCAGTCCCTTTGTTCTACAGATGAACAGAATGCGGCCCCAGGAGTGGGGTTGACTTGCCCAAAGTCTCCTGATCCACCCTGGAACCCAGGCTCGAACCGTGTGGACATGCATGGTGGTTGGGGGTATTCCAGCTGATCTTACACTGTCAGGGCTTCTAGAAGCCATTTGTAGGGTCTGTCATTTTCTTTTAATAAATGTATTGATCAACCATTGAATCCCTAAGTCTCCCCTGTCTGGGTGTTACGAGCATAAGTACAGTAAAGAAGCCTTAAGGCATCCACAAGAGAACACATTGCAAGCCGTGAGGGTATAGCCAGAGCAGGGGATGTGTTCTCTTCTGGGGAGAGTTCTCATTTTTCATCTCATTATCTGATTCCAAGGACTTAAAACCGCGTCTGGAACACAACTAGTACTCTGCAAATGAATGTCAAATCGCATTGATTAAAACTGCACGAGGCCATGAAAATGTTAATTGAATCTCATTTTAACCTGTACAAGGTAGGTATAAAATGAAGTCATGCTAAGGATCCTCTAGACAGGATTGTCCAAAGAAAAATAGGCCTTCCTGAGAGCGAACGCGTCTAGCCTTATTTGAGGACTGTGGTCTTGATGGCGGGTATTGACGGGGCTGGGGAATCAGGCAGTGATGATAGCATAGCCCGCTGGTGTTGAGGGAGGCTGGAGCTCATGTCCATGCAGGTCATCCATGACTGCCTTTGGTCACGGGGTCTGGAGGAAATGTGTCCTCTCCTGCCCCCTGCTTAACTCTCAGGGCACTTCTCAGAGCCTTCGCTTACCATAAGGGTGGCTCTGGTTGTCCATTGTAGTCTGGTGTCAATTGCAAAAAAAAAAAAAAAAAAAAAAAAAAAAGAAAGTGAGCGGAGAGTAGCTTGTGGACAACTAGACCCAGATCCCTTGGTCCCTAGACGCCATCCTAAATAAAACGAAATAAGTAGCCCACAGCTGTGTCAGTGTGCCTGGCATTTTTGTTTTTTCTTCTAGAATCAGGTCACCAGGACTATAAATCATTCAGAATCCAGAACACCGGTGACACACACCGTCATGTTGAAGTTTCTAAAATCAGGCTGTTTCCTCTGCCATCTTGAGAGTGTCAGAAACTCCAGTACATTTGAAGGTTCCCGGAGGAGAAAGGAATAGCCTTCTTATTATTCTGAGAGAGTACAGTTTGCACATTCTTGGCTTCCTCAACATTTGGATTCTGGAGCCTGGTTGGCGTAGGGATGAAGAGCAAACCCCATCAAAGCTTCTCCTCTTGTCATGCCGATGGAAAGTTCTCCTCATCTGTTTAATTACTCAAGCATTCCACGTCCCCCTTTGACATCTCCCATCCCCCTGTCGCCTGCCTTTGTGCCCTGGAGATTTATCTTGCTATGTGCGTGGTAAGAGCCGAATTCTCTGCAGAGTGAATTTTTACATAGCAAATCCTTTTCTTGCATTGACTTCACTTGGGCAGTGAAGATAAGTTTCCATGGGGGAAATATTAATCGTTTTTTTTTTTTACTTTTTTAATTGAACTGTACTATGATATGGAAAAATGAACATCCCATAAAGTCTGTGCATCTCCGTACCCACCCGTGTGGCCAACAGCCAAATCAGGAAACAAAACATCTCCATGATTTCTTGAAATACACCTTTAACCTAGAGATACAAGGCCCCCATGTATGTTCTTTTCATAGCATTTCTGCACACAGTATACCCTGTCTGACACCGTCTGGCCTACACATTACCAAACTCAGGGAATTTCTCTCCCATGGAGGGGCTACCTGGCTTGCATTCCTTATGTGGCAGTTTTGAACTTTTTTTTTTTTTTAATGATTTTATTTATTTATTTGACAGAGAGGGAATGAGAGAGAGAGAGCATGAGTGATGAAAGGTCAGTGGGAGAAGCAGACTCCCTGCTGAGCAGGGAGCCCAATGTGGGACTCGATTGTGGGATTTCAGGATCATGACCTGAGCCGAAGGCAGTCACTTAACCAACTGAGCCACCCAGGCATCCCTGGACTTTGTTTTTTATATGAGGATTCGTACACCTCCGTGTTAAGTAAACCCAACATAAGAGAAAGCTCATATTTACCAGTGAGACCAATTGGGGACAGTCTTATTTCACACTTTCATTATTTAACTCTTCTCTTTTTTCTTTTTTCTCTTCTCTTCTTTTCTTATCTATCTACTGCTTTGTCTTCTACTGTTCCTTCTTGATTGTGCCTTCCGTTGGGTCAGCTCTACCCTTGCATTTATAAAGTGATTCGTCTTAGCAATCCGTAACTCTTTGTCGAGGGCCTGCTATGCGCCAGGCACTCTGGCAGATAGTGTGTGAGTGCGGGAGGCAAGATCCAAGGCCGAGTAAGACATGGCTGCTCTCCCCAAAGCTGTGCCCCTCCTGGGTTGGGGAGAGGAGGGCACAGATATGTGCTAGCCTGACCGTGAACTTACTACATCAGTGAGATATGGAAGAGGCTGAGAGAGTTGGGGGAATCATCCCCGTCTGAGGGTGGGAAGGAGGCTTCTGGAGGACCGGGGGAAGGAGCGGACATTTTACATTGCCACTTGGACGCGTGACTGCCCCTTGAGGAGACCCAGGCTCACGTTGATGATATGAACGACAAAGAAAGGAGTCTTACTGTGCTTTGATGGTAGGTGCTGCTATGTAATGCATGAAACTCAGAGGGAAGGTTTGGGGTTTATTAAAGGAAACGAGAGTGCTCTGCGCTAGCGGCTCTGTAAGTTCAGAATGTGATCCAACGGGTTTGTTTAAATAGTTGGTAGCTCTGAGACCTGTTTCTCATTCCCTTGGCAGCTGTGCAGAGTTTGAATCTTTGAAGGTCGCCCTCCGAGGGTAGAGGCCGGAAGCAGGCCAGAAGCCAGCCCCACCATCGCCCCCCCCCCCCCCACTCTGCCCCTGACTGTCCTGCTCCCCTGCCAGCTTGCTGGAGCCTTGCTCCTGGGCAGCGACAGCTGGGAGGGGTGGGTGAGGGGTTGTTGCTAAGAAAACGATCCCAGCTTGCCTTGTCTGACGTGTGTGTTTAAATTAGCATCTCTAACTGCAGTTCCCAACAGTTACTCAATTTTGGAATTACTGGGATTTGGGGGTGGGGGGTGGTGTGGAGGGGAAGGAGAGGTGATTTGAAATGGCAAAACATTTGCAGGTGTTTTTTGTTTGTTTGTTTTTACAAAGTTAAATAGAGGGAAGGCTATCAGCTGGGGGAATGGAAATCTCAGGCATGGTTGCAGACCCTCTCTGTGGGGTACAGGATTCCCCTACTTTGCCCTAAGGAGGCAGAGGTGGCCCCATGGGGCCAGTTAGAATGGCTCATGGTCCCTATGTTCTCTTAGGGTCCCCAGAAATCATGGTATTTCATGAGAATGTGGGGTGGGCACGTCTGACAGATACCTGCCCCCAAGGCGAGAGGGGTTGGGCCTTTGGGAATCTGGATGATGTATGGGGGTGGATGTCATTCACCTATCCCGTTACCTCTCCCAAGGGGCCAGGTAGAGAGGGGGCATCTAATAATAGCGATGACAATGCTAAAAATAGACAACGATAATGTTCACATTTATTGGGTGCCTCCTGGGTGTCAGGGAGTGAGCTGAGAGCTTCACATCTTTTAACTTGTGTAATGCTTACAGCTGCTCTCAGAATTGGTTCTCTGTTATCCATGGTTTAGAGTTAATGGAACTGAGGCACAGAGAGGCCAAGTAACCTGCCCAGATCACTGAAGCACTAAGTGTTAGAGCTGGGGTTGAAATCCTGGTTTCCTGGCACTAGTGTACACGCCTCTAACCTTACATTTCGCTACCACTAGGCATCAGGCACCAGAAAATGTAGGAAACCAGATGAGAGCAAGAATGTGTAAGTGGAGCTCAGAGCGATGTGCTGGGTGGAAGATAGTACCTCCTGTGGCTTTTTAAAGGTTGCTTTTGGATGAGGGTAACACAAAGATGGCAGTCTCTCCTGACCTCAGGGCCTTTGCATGTGCTGTCCTCTGTGGCTAGGTTATTGTTCTGCCTGCTTTGTGTGTGCTGGCTCCATTTCATCTGTCATGTCTTAGCTTAAAGCCACTGGGACGGAATACCTTCCTGGCCATCCAATAACACTCCTTCACAATGTTTATTGTGCATCCGTACACATCATTCTAGGTACATGGCATATGCTAGTGAACAGACATAAACTGCTGCCTGTGAGGAGCTTAATTCTATTTGGGAGAGAGAAAATATGCAAAAAACACAACATGTAAGTAAAATTTTGTAGTGTATGGTTTTGCTGTTCTGTTTTAGCACCTCTTTGCTCCTTTCACAGCCCTTATCACAATTTGTAATTATTTTCTTTGTTTACTTGATCACTGTCTGCCTTCCTCCCATGGTAAGTCCTTTGGGGATAGGGACCTTGGGTATCTTAGTCACCACTGTCTCCCAAGTGCCCAGCCCGGAGCCCAGCACAGTAAGTGAGCCCATGCTCAGTAAGTGTTTGTTGAGAAAAATGAATGGGAAGTCAAGCTCTTGGACTTTGGGGAAATAACTGGACTGAGAAGTGTGAAAGAATTTTCCGCAGCCGAGCCCTTAGCGGTATCTTGCAAAGGCCAGGGTTGTTGGGAGAAATGATGCCCACAGGAACCTGGGGACCCCGGTTGAGCTGTAGTCTGTGTCTTTCCCTCAGGGCAGTCCTTGAGAAAGTCTCTTGGATGCCTCGCATCCTGTCTCTTTAAAATGGCGCTGCCCTTTCCTCTCAGTTGAGGACAGGAGGGAGGGCGAGGGCTGAGCTGGGTGCTGGAAGCAGAGGACTGTGTGGTATGGGGTGACCAGTGGCTTCCCTGGGTGCTGCACTTAGACAGGCTGAGGGACAGTGGAGGACACGCCATTCTCATCTCCGTTCCTGGGTTGGTCTGGGGACTAAAGAACACGCACCATTATCATTAGTAGTAAAGATTAAAATAGGAGCTAATGTTTAGGGAGTGCTGCTATGCATGGACACCTCGCCAAGCCTTTTAAGGGCACCCTGTCATTCAATCTTTACTAGTCCCTGTGTGGTGTGGAAATTTGCTGATCACATGACTTGCCCAAGGTCACACAGCTGGTGGAGCTTGGAACCAACCCAGGCCAGTCCCAGAACTCACACTGTACACCCTCAGACAAGTCTCCTGGCTTGTTCTTGGTGTCCCCAAGCAGAAAGCTCTCACATTGTCAGAAGATTCCTAGCTCGAGTCCGAGAAAGTATTTTCCATTCTGTGTTTCACTGAGGAAGGCCTCTACTCTTGAGGTACTAGCAGGATTCATGTATTTTATAAATACTCGTGTTATTTATTGTTCTTGCTATTATTAATAGAGGCCCCAAAACTCAGTCCTTGTGTGAGAGAGGCAGCGAGAGGGAGCCAAATGACCTTGGCTGGGATGTTAATACTCTTTTGCAGTCTCCTCTCGGTTATCCAGGCTAATGGAATGGGAAGCAGTGCCCGCAAATAGTCATAAAACAAGAAAATCAATTATGTGCTCACTGGGGTGTTGACTGACAAGTAGGTACTAAGCCTTTTATGAGGCTGGCCTTCAAACACGACTCCCCTCTCTGCTGAGCTTTCAGAAAGTGTGAGATGGGCAACAGTCCATGTTTTGCGAGGCAGGGATGGAGAAGCCGCTTTTGCTCCAGACTTTCATCTCCGGGTAGAGATGGTGTATGGGGGGCGTCAGCAGCCAGGGAGGAACTGGTGATGTTTTCCCTTTTCCTAAAGCAACTTGGGGGATGGAACGAGTTGTCTCACTCCCCCCCCGGAGTGTTTCGCTGGCTGGTGTGGCCGCCTGGAGAAGGCCAATGTGCTGTCCCGGGCCGGGCGCAGGCCAAGGCCGGCGTGTCTTCGAAGTCTGCGGGACTGACGTGGCAGATGGAGTTTGAAGGGAACGGAAAGGTCACCGAGGCCTGGGACAAGGGAGCGGACGGAGCCAGTGGCACTGCCCGGTAACACTATATGGAAGATGAAATTGTAGCGTGGAGCCGAGAGATGCCGGGCTGGGGAAAGAAACCTCAGCATTTTCCATGATTAACTTTCTAATAGTAACTGTGTGTGTACAGCTAGTGCTTAGCAACGGGGAGATGATCTTCCCTGAGCACGCATTAATACAAGGGCACGTGGCTTCTCACCATTGTTGGCTTTCCCCCACTTTGTTTCTCTCACTGTCCTGTGGAGAGCCACCCGGGAGACCTGACCACAAGCCTGTTGTCCTTGGTGGCAGAGTAGGGAGGCGGCCGAATTGGTGTCCTTTCCCCATTGATCCATCCCGGCCCCTGGAATCCCAGGCCTCAGCTGACCACGGTGCTCCCTCCCGACTGCAAGTCAGGAAGGAAGGGATGCATAGCAAGCTTACCCAAAAGCTGGGGGAGAGCTGGGGCCAGCACCCCAGTCTCCTCGCCTTCTGTCCTGTGCTTTCCCTCTTCTCCTCTGCTCCCTCCCTCAAAACCAACACTTTGTCTTAGATTTGTAAGGGGTCCCCAGAGTGAGAAACGGTGGGTTCACATTACTGTCCGTGACTTCCTCTGTGACCACCCGGTCCCCCCAGAAAAGGTGGCTGGGGAGGGCGTTGCTTAACCCAGAGGAAAGTTGGATGGCAGAATCTTGGGCCCCATGTGGCCTGTAGGGTGTTGGCCTGTTCTAGGTGCTGGGGATACAGTGGTGACACACACCCAAATCCTCTCTCCTTTTGGACCTTATATTCCAATGGGGAGGGCAGGAACATAGTAGCTGAATGATGATTTAACTTCAGATAAGCAGTTGAAGAACATGAAGCAGGCTAAGGGGTAATGAGAGGTAGGGGTGTGAAGGGGCCTCTGTTTTACATAGGTGGACAGGATGTGATCATCGCGGGGAATGAGCTTGACCTCCTTGGAAAAGGGAACTGTGGGGAACCTTTGGGGGAGCAGTGCTTCGGGCCTGTGGAAACAGCATCTGTGAAGCCTCTGTGGTGGGAGAGAGCTGGGCTGCTGGAGCCTTCCCCTGGCTACTCTGTTTAACTGCCCCCTCACCTGCCACCGTCCCCGGCTGCATCTCTTCCAGGGAACTGGTCACCACCCAGCGTAGCTTGGGTTTATACCTTGCTTTGTTGCCAGGGCTCATGGTCTGCTTCCCTGACTGCAGGGTCGCTGGTACCCACAGGAACGACTGGGAGGTACTGATGCTCAGTACCTTCTTGTTGGATGAGGAGATGGATGGAGACTGTGTCTGGAGGCTGTGAGCAAGGCGGACGGTGGGGGAGGTGACTGGCGGGGCAGGCAGGAGTCAGAGTCTGTAGGGGCAGAGGAGAGGCTGAGAGCACTCCTTAGGTGTTTGTGTCGTTGTCTCACAGCCCTCCGGATGGGGCGGCCAGGGAGCAGGCCTTCTTGCTCCAGGAACCCTAGCTCAGTGGAAGACCATCCTGTCATCATACTTCTGTTTCCATACTTGCTGTTTCCAGAAGCTGAGGCATTCTCGTAGGATGTGCAGTTAATGAAAAAGCGCCCATACTGCACTAACACTTCCCTCACGTTCCACAGGCTCCGGGGAATCCAGAGCTGTATGTTCAGCCCTGGTGCAGAATCACCAGGAGCCTGGATTCCTCCTGAGGGACGCTGGTGGCCCCATTCCTAGGGGCTTGAGGCACCCATGCTTGCTGTTGGCCCATTCTCCAGGGGCTGCTTGGACTGGGTTGCTGCCCTGTAGTTGCCTTCTGGTCCTTTAATAGAGAAGGCCTGGGTTCCAGTTATGTGCTGTCCTCCCCACACAGCCTGCTAGAGGCCAGGCAGAGGCAGCAGAGGGAGGAGTTCCTGCTGAAGACCCGAGGGCAGTGGCCACCTGGGTCCCATCTCAGCCTCTCCAGACCGAGTTTGCCCCAGGGAAAGCGAGCAGCAGCACCTTCTCCCACCAACACACTCCTGCATTCACATATGTGCGGATGCCCCCAGGGGCACACCTGCACACACCCACACACGTGAGCCTGCCTCCCCTCACCTGTTTTTACACCCCCCCACAACACTGTCACCCCCCCCACCCCAGGCCCACATACTTCCACTCCCCAGTCAGACGCATTTGCTCCCCAAACACACCTCCACGGCTGGGGGGGTCTCTCGACCCCTTTGCCCACCTCTGTGCACTCAAGCCGCTGCCCTCACCTCAGCTACCCTCATCATCTCTTCTCACCTTCCCACCGGAGGGGTTCTTGCCCTGCTTTGCAGCACCCGAGCCACAGAAATGTGAGGAGGTGTGAGAAGTGGAAAGTTCTGCAGGTGTCCTGCTCACTGACAGCAAACGAGGCAGAGGAGGCAGGGGTCCCAGCTGCTTCCTGAGCGAGTGAGTGGGGGGCTCGGCGGGCTTCGTGCTGTGCTGTTGGGAAGGATCTTACTTTCTCCTTCTTAAACTCAGTCATTTAGCCCCAGGTGCATCAGGCACTGCCCTAGGCAGCAGACACAGGTTCTGCTCTCTCAGGTTACCGTCTAGGTATAGGGCAGACCATACACAGGATCATTAAGTCAACAGAGCCAGTCAGGTAGTGATGGGGCAGTAGGACAGAGAAAGGCGGGTAAAGGGAAGGAAGTGGTGAGGAGGGGGCGCTTTCCTACGGGGCAGTGAGACAAGCTCTTCTGGAAGGTGAGCTCTGAGCATGGATCTGTTGAGGCCGCTGTGGGAGGAAGGAACAGCAAGTGCAGGGTGTGGAGGGGCTGGAGGGCAGGAGTGGAGAAAGGCCGGGAGTGGGGCCATAGGTGAGGATAACGGGGAGTTGGGGGTGTCCCTTGGATGGAACATCTTAAACATCTGTCACCCAAATGATTGTGGTCCCCTGAAGCCACTGGATGCATGGGGTTCATCTCGGGGGTCTTGGGTGCACCTCGCGTGGTGCCGGCTCCACGGACATGCTCAGAAGATACTTGCCCCCTGCCAGCGTTGCTTGCTTCAGTTCTTCACAGAACCTCTTCTGTGTTCCGCGGTATCTGTGCTGGCTGCCGGGAGTCATGGGATGGAATGAGCCAGCCCTTCCCTTGAGGAACTCCTAGCCCGTGAGGTGGCCAGCCGGATACGTGAATACTGAGTGCCCCGAGAGGGATGGGCTGGGGCTGGTGAACCTGGGGGCTGGCGAATGGCCCTGCATAGGGGACAGCTCTCTGGAAAAGCTGAATCCTGAGCAGAATCTTCAGGAAGAAGAGGAATGAGCCTCAAGTGAGAGGGAAGAGGAGAAAGAGACACTGTAGGCAGAGGGGTGAGTGACACGGATTAGGGAAATGACACCCTCATGGTGTCTGGAACTAGGTTCCCAGCAGCTGGGGGCTCCAGGGGTGCCATGTACTCTTGCCTTTGTGTTCTCTAAGTGCCGGGCCAAGAAGGAAGCAAGACAGGCCCCAGAGGCTGCACCCTTGAGTTGATGTTGTCGTGGGGGCAAGCCCTGTGGCTGCGTGACCCCCACTCTGATTCCCGTGACTGGGAACACCGGGAGCACCTGACTCACCTGTTCCCTCCTTAAAGTGGTGGGAGCAAAATTTCTGGGCTTATTGGCGAAGCCTCGCTCTCTAGCTGGTGTTGCTTTTGGAGAGGCAGGCCAGGAAGACCTCCCTGGGGAGAAGCAGAGAAGGATGGAATCCTTTGAACGTGCTCCCCAGAATCCCGTCCTTGTGTCCTCCCTTTCAGAGGGGACAAACTGGTGGTCTGCAAGTGTGCTTGGATTGGCCTGCATAGTTTCAAAGTTTCGTTTGTGCTTTTTTTTTTTTTTTTGCATTAATTGCCTACATTTACAAAATGGGAGGTTTAGGATTTAAAAAAACAAAACTGAGTTTCTAGCTTTTCTTGGAAAAAAAAAAAAAAGATTACAGACATTTGTGGGCCATGGATTCCCTCATGGTGACCATTGGCCGACCAGAGTTGTGGCCCTTGCCATGGACAGTCCCTTACTTACCGCAGTCTGGTTCCTGTGGACACATAAGCTTAGACCCCTTTTTTGCATTTAGGAAACAAACACAGTTTTGTGTTTCTGCAAGTTCTCAGGGATGGCTTTTGAGTCCTTAAACACTTCCAGATCGTTCTTATTTCTCAACTAGAAGTCAGTGGGTGGGAGCCCCCTCTCTGTTTTTACTTGCTTCTGAACAGCTGGGTGTCACTGTATATCGGAAATAATGGGGGAGGGTTGCCTGGGTGGCTCAGTCAGCTGGGTGTCTGATTCTTGCTTTCGGCTCAGGTCATGATCTCATGAGTTATAGGATGGAGCCCTGTGTCAGGCTCTGCGCTCAGCAGAGAGTCCGCTTGAGATTCTCTCCCTCTGCCTCCCCTCCCCCGCCCCCAACTAGCGCAGGCGTGCTTTCTCTCTAAAATAAATAGACAAATCTTTAAAAAAAAATGTGGAGACGTGGGGGTGGGCAGGTCCTAGATTGCATTGTTGGAAGACACAGGCCACATTGCCTGGCTTCTATAAGAATGGTGTGTCCAGATGTGGGTGAAGAGGTAGAAGGTCTGGAGCCCTCTGGAGACCTCAGAGACTGAGCACGGAGAGCTCATGGATGCCGGAGGCGGGGACGCGGCCAGGCCTCCTTTTCTCTGCCCTCATCCTCAGCTTCCCTATCACCCAGACTGCTCACCGAGCCAGCTTCTCATGAAGCTTTATAGAAAGGAAGAGGGCATGATTGCTACGGTCAGGGTCTAATTAGGTGGCGATCCCTTCCTCATACTCCAGAACACTGTGTCCCCTTTAGGCTCTGGGATTCACATGTGGTCATTTCCAGAAAGTGGCAAGCCTTGGGGTGGGCTGGGAGGAGGCATTGGGAATTTGCCTCTTGAGTCTTTATTGAAGTGGGGAGTCATGTTCTGTTTTGTCACCTCTGGTCCCTGCTCTGGGGAGACTGAGCTCACACCACCTGGGCAGGCTTTCATGGGACCACACGTGGATTAGGATCAGATGACCACCTGGGGAGTGTGCCAGCTGGGCAGCCAGGACACAGAGTGAGTTGCTTCCCTTTGCCAGTACTTTCCAAGGTCTGGGGTTTGCCTGCAGCTTCTGGTGAGGCCTGGCCTCCCTCTGAGGGCAGATCAACATATACTTGGGTTTAGAAGTCTGCAAGGGGGCCCTGCTAGGCCCTCCAGACCTTGAGCAATCCCTGATGCCCCACTGCAGGCCAGGGGAAGCCACAGGCTGCCGGCCACTGATGGTAGTGGGGAGGCTCCGGGCCCAGGTGCTGGGCGGGTAAATGGATTTTTCAGCCTGCAGAACTTCTAAAGATAGGCTTGGGTGGTGCTCTGCTGGCACCGGGAGTGATGGGCCATCTGTGAACCACGGGCCTGCCCGCCTCGGGAGTGCAGGCCCGGGGCAGGCATCATGGCAGTGAGAAGGACCCAGGTGCAGGAGGGGAGGAGGGCTGCTGCAAGGAGGGTGATTCAGTCCAGGCCACCCTCGAGGAGGGGCCCTTGCTGCCTGGCTGCGGGAGGACGGCAGCTGCCTGTGACTAATGTGGTTCCTATGGCTGTTTGGAGCAGATAAAGCACGAACGGAGTAGACGAATCGTCAGTGCGGTGTGTGCTCCTCTGGCCTGCAAGCCTTGCAGAGTTCAGAAAATGGCTTGGTTGGTTTCTTTCTTCAGTCACCACGTGGAGCCCCTCCACGTTCACCCTGAGTTGCCCATCCTCCCTCCCCGCCCTGTTTTCTTTTAATTATTTGGCTGTGAGGTGATGGACATTTTTAAAAGCTTGCTTTTGCAGCGGTGAGGCCAGGAAGTTAGGGCAGGAGTAGAAGCAGAAGGGGCCATTAGGAGGGCTATTGCGTTTTTGCTGGGGAGAGTTAAGGGTGCAGCCGTGGCTTGGACTCTGAGGCTTAGATGAGATATACTGCCTTAAGTCTTAGAGGAGCCCCATAAGAGACAGAGGAAGAAACAGAGGTTCAGAGGGTACCAATGACTTGTCCCATGGCCAGAAAGCTCCGGGGCTAACAGTTGCAACCAGAGCCCCAAGTTTAAGGACTTGCACACTCTCTTCACCTCAGCTGTGGTGTCTGAGGAGGCCGCCTGCCTCCCTCTCACATGGCGTGATGCTGGGATGAGCTGAGCTGAGCAGAGTCTCGGTGGGCCCTTGTAGCCGCTTGCTCGCCGAGACAACAGACATTTATTGTCCCACGGTTCTGGCTGGACATCTGAGAGCAGGGCGTTGGCAGGGGTTGATTCCTTCTGAAGCCTCCTCTGTCCCTGGCTTGTAGCTGGCTACCTTCTCCCAGCGTCTTCGCCTGGCGTTCCCTCTGTACCTGCCTGTATCCTAATCTCTTCTTCTGAGGGCACCAGTCACATTAGCGTCCCTTCTGAGGTACTGGGGGTTAAGACTTCAGTATGTGAATTTGGGGCAGAGGATGCAGTTCAGCCTCTCCCAGCCTGTTTCCTTAGCCTGGGATTTATGCGTGGTGCTGCTGTCCTTGAACACTTGGCACCCGCACTTGGTTTGTCTCCAGGACAATGACCAGCGATAACAGATATTTGCAGGTGGCCACGTACAAGAGTCCAGCCCCGGTGCCCCAAGTGTGGGAGGGCCCACGGGGTTCACAAAGGGAGCAAGTGTACTTTGTATAAGGCGGTGGGTGGGAGAAGGAGGGACGAGAGCGTCTGCCCCAGCCACTGACTTTCAGGCATCACCTGACAGCACATGGGTGCTGAGCGGCTGAAAAGAAAACCAGTTCTTTTGAAAAGAATGACCAGTATTTACTGAGCACTTACTAAGTGCCAGGTACTCTCCCTTGCACCCTGCATGTTGGGATGCAGTCTTGCAGCATCACAGAAATTTTGTGAACTAGAAGGGGAAGCTACATCTTAGAGGGTTTCAGTAACTTGTCTGTGCTCGTTTCGGGCGGTTGTGGAGCCGGGATTTGCAGATGTGCTCTTTTTGATTCTGAAGTCTGATTATCTAACTACTATGACATGCTTCCTCCAAGAACTTGTCCCCAAAGAGAATGGCTGTTTCAAGCTCCGAGTTAGACTCAGTTTCTTTGCTGTGGCTGGAAGCGCACTTGACCCTCGATCAGCCCGGAGATTGGGATGCCAATCCCACGTGTAACTTTTGACTTCCCCAAAACTCAGTACCAGTAGCCTACTGTTGACTGGAAGGCTTACTGATACTCTGAACATACATACAGTTGTATGTATTTTATGCCGTATTCCTACCATTAAGTAAACTAGGGGAAAGAAAGCGTTACTAGGAAAATCATTAGGAAGAGAAAATATATTTACAGTACTCTGCTCCAGAAAAATCTGCATGTAAGCGGATCCATGCAGTTCACACCCCCGTTGTTCAAGGGTCAGCTGTATACAGATTTCACTTTGGTCCTGTGTTAAACTTGTAGGCGAGGAGTTTTCTTACTGTCTACCCTAGAATTTGTAAAGTCTGGGTCCCTGGATGAGTGGCACTTGAGGATTTGTGAGAGATGCAGGTCCTACTTTGGATCTCCTCAATCAGAAACTGAGGCGGATACCGACTTGGCCCTTTCTGGTTGAACTCCAGGTCCTCAGGTTTGCTAAATGTTGAGACCTTTGGCTCTCATCAGTCCTGACATGCTCACAGCGGTTTGCATTGGGAAATCAAAGGCTGGGTGTCCTTCAGGATTTGAAGGCCGTACGTGGGATGAGGGACAAGGCAGCATCTCTCAGAGTCCGTTCCATGGGACGCTACCAGGTGTTATGCCAAAAGGTATCAATGATCCGTAGGTTTCTTTACTGCAGGCCTTTAAGATGGTGATTATTCTTCTGCTCTTTTTGGAGATAGCTGTGTTTGTATTTCCCAAACTTATTTGACTGTTAAATCCCTTTTGTGGGGAGCAAGTAACAGGACTAATGTTTATGAAACAATGCACTCCATACGGGCTTCTGGGGGAGATACAAATGATCAAATTGGGATCTTCACAATGATGAATTTTAATCAATCAAGTTGTGTTTACTCATCGGAATGCTGTGTTTGTTCCTGTGGCAGAAGCTGCGAGCAGTTCCAGAAGTGAATAGGGATCATTACTGATCAAACACCAACTTTATGGCAGGCACGCTGCAAGGCCTTATAACCATAAGGAGGTGATATCATTAGCCCCAGTTAGCAGATGAAAAATGGAGGCATGGAAAGGCAAAATTGCTGGGCTTACAGGGGCTAGGTGGTGGAACCGGGGTCATACCCCAGGACTCTGGGAGCCCCACATCTCTTCTCTTTCTATATCTATCTCACCTCATGGAGCCTGAGGAAGGAGACAGGGACACTCATGGAATAGAGGACCAGACCCATGTGTTATACTGTGAGGTGGTACCGTGATGTGCTAAGGGCAGGAATAGGGCATGAGCTGTTCCCCAGCTGAGTTTAAAAAACAAAACAAAACATTGTTTTTCTGATTATAAACATAACACCTGCCCCTGGTAGGAGATCCTGAAAATACATTTAATGTACACCCATTAAAATGGCTATTAGCCCAAACCCAGAAAATGACAAGCATGGGGAGATGTAGAGAAATTGGAACCTTTGTGCATTGCTGGTGGGAATGTAAAATGCTGCAGCTGCTGTGGCAAACAGTATGGCAGTTGCTCGAAAAATTACGCATAGAATTACCATACGATCCTGCCCTTTCACTACTGGATATATACCGAAAGAAAATGAAAGCAAGGACTCGAACAGATAATTGTACAGCCATATTCATAGCAGCATTATTCACCGTAGCCAAAAGGTGGAATTATCCCAAGTGGCCACTGACGGAAGAATGGATAAACATACACTTGTATATTATTCAGCTTTTTTTTTTTTTTAAAGATTTTATTTCAGAGAGGGAGAGCCTGAGCGAGCTGGGGGAGGGGCAGTGGGGGAGGGAGAGAATCTCAAGCAGAATCCATGCTGAGTGTGGAGCCCGACCCGAGGCTTTATCTCTTGACCCTGAGATCATTGACCTGAGCTGAAACTAAGAGTCACTTAACCGACTGAGCTACCCAGGAGCCTCTATTATTCAGTATTTGTCTATCTATTTATTTATAAAAGATTTTATTTATTTATTTGACAGAGAGATCACAAGTGGGTAGAGAGGCAGGCAGAGAGAGAGAGGGGGAAGCAGGCTCCCTGCTGAGCAGAGAGCCCGATGCAGAGCTTGATCCCAGGACCCTGAGACCATGACCCCAGCCGAAGGCAGAGGCTTAACCCACTGAGCCACCCAGGCGCCCCTATCATTCATTTTAAAGGGAGGGAAATTCTGACACAAACCTGGACAATATTAAGCTCTGTGAAAGAAGGCAGTTACAAAATACTGTGTTATGGTTCTACTTTTGTGAGACACCTGAAGAATTCACATTCAGAGAGACAGAAAGGAGAAGCGTGGCTGCCTGGGGTGGTGTGGGGAGACTGTCTAACGGGTGCAGTGTGTCAGTTTGGCGCGATGGAAAAGGGCTTGAGACGGATAATGATGATGGTTGCGCAACAATTTGAATAGACTGAGTTCTGCTACGGAGCTGCACGCTCAACATCGTATGGTGGTAAATTCCACGTTACGTGTATCTTACTGCAATTTTTAGAAAGGATAAAAACGAAAACAACGGTTCCTTCCCAGAGTGATCGCTGCCAATATCTGGATATATTGCGTATCAGTCTCTTCTCTGTGCATTTATGTGTACACATAGATCTTCTCCCGTTTCATTAATAATTTGTTGAAAATGCTTTTTAAAAAAAGATTTATGTATTTATTTTAGAGAGCAAGTGTGAGCACGCAAGTGAGGGGAGGGGCAGAGAGAGAAACGATCTCAGGCAGGCTCCCCACTGAGCATGGAGCCGCCTGGGGGGCCTGACCTCACCACCCTGAGATAACCACCTAAGCGACACCAAGGGTCAGACAACTTAACTGAGCCATCCAGGCGCCCAAAGATGTGCTTTTTGATGATGCACGTTAGTTTCTCAAGTAGCTGCACTGCAGTCTGTTTAACCGTTGTCCTGTTGTTGGTTGTTTAAGTTTTTTCCAGTTTTTCCCTGTTTTAGGCTGTGCTGTAGTTAAGGTCCGCATATGTCCATTTTTATTCACACCACAGATTGTTTCCTTAGGACAGACTCCTAGATGTGGAATTCGCTGGGCCAGAATGTGCATGTGTTTAAGATTCTCTGTACACATTGCCAAGTTGCTTTCCAGAAAGGTCATGCGGCTTTCATGCAGTCTCACCAGAAGTGTGTGAGAAAGAGTGTCTTTTTTCATTACCTTCCCTAAAGGGAGCCTAGAGGAGGCAGAGGGAGAAAGAGAAAGCCTGGGCCCTTCAGATCCCAGAGCTGAGTCTTAGCCTGTGCGTTTTATTTTATTTTATTTTTTTTCCGGACGGTTAGGGGGCGCCTGGTTAGCAAGCCAGGACAGGGCTGATTAGTGCTCTGGCCATCCAGGGGTTCGGAGCCGGCCTGTGGGAAAGAACAGCCGGTTCAGGGATAATCCCTTGCTATTGGCGCTCTGGTTCCAGTCTGGAGATTTTTATCAGGATGATTGCCAGCCCGGCTCTGGGCTGAGGCCGTGCTGGCTGTCTGCTGAGCTGCTCAGGCGGGGTTCACTGAGCTTCGTGATTCGGCCCCCAGACCTCATTTCAGGGGGAAACATTCGAGAGTCCCTGTGTTGCTTGTCTCCAGTATACACTGACAGAACATTTTAGGGTGTGAGAAAACCGTGCCTACTTTCTAGTAGGCATTCTTCTGTTCAACAGGGAGTGAAACTAAGCTGCGAGAATGTGTCCTTCCCCATGGTTTTTCATAGAGCCATTTACCTTTTAATTTAGAAGCTGCACCACATTTTCTGTTTTTAAAAATTATTTTTTTTGGGGGAATTGGAGAAACAGATGTTTGCTTGCTTTAGCCCATTTGGGGAATAGTGCGCTGCTCTTTATTCTGAGCGGTAGAGTAAACACAGGTCTGGAATGAACGGCTTATTCCTCTGGAATCAAGTTCTGTTGGCAGTGGGAGGGGCTGCGAGCTCTGAGCCTGGGACAGAGAAAAGACTGGCTCCTTCTCCCTTTCTGGCTCCCCCTCCTTTCTTCTCTCTCTCCACATTAAAAAGCTTTCCCTCCGTGTCTGTCTGTCTTTGTCTCTCTCTCACACACACATGAGCACAGTACTTGGGAATATCAACTCTGTCTCTTTGGTGTCTTTCTGTGTAGGAAGCCCTGACAGGGTGCCCTGAAGATTTTTTCTGACTTTGGGCTGTTCTTGAAAGGGCATGTTTCCTGGCTCTCACCATGCCCAGAGGAGAGGGGCTCTCTTGAGCTGTACCTCTTGGGTGTGGAGAGGATGAGAGGAAAACAGGATGAGGCATGGGCCTGGCAGAGGAGGCTCCCTGTTGATACATTCAGAACTTTCAGAAGAAAGTCTAATTAGCTCTACAGATGAGCCGGTGGGGTCAGATTCACCAAAGAGGGATGGATGAGGGAGCCATGTCACCATTCTCCAAGAGGAGAAAGAATGTGTCTTTCGACAGAGACTGCGATTTCCAGGACTGGCTTTCCCTGCCCTTTTCTAGTCTGTTGCCAAATGCTCATGACTCTCCCTGTCATTGCCTTCATGCATGCCCCCTCTCCATTGCTGCTGCCTCATGCCCAGTCTGGGCTTCCATTGCTGCTTGCTTGGACCAGTGCAATAGTCTTCCAGCTGGGTGCATGACTCTCATTTCTGATTAGTTATACATCTGACTGCCCAATTAAATGTTCTAAATATCAGCTGATTATTTCACTTTCCTCATCAAATACTCCTTCATGGCTTCTAATTAGCCAAAGGAAAACAAAAAGTCCAAATATTTTTTCTTGGCATTCAGAGATCTCCCTGTTTCCTCCCTGCCTTCCCACCCCTTTATGTCTCTGGGTACCAGCCCACCAAACTACTCCCTATCCCTGTCTCATGTGGGAGTTGGTTTTATCCTTTCTGCTTCCTTGTCTGTGTACTCTTAGGTCCCATTAATTCTTCACAGCCTGGGGCCAAATCCTCCTCTTCCAGGATGCTCCAAACTAGAAATAATCTCTCTCTCCTCTCCCCAGCACCCTCCTGCCCCATCCCCTGTCTTAAAGCACTGCATGTTTGTATATTCTGTTACCTAGTCTTGTCTCCTTGGTTTTGGTAAAACTCGGGTTCACCACCGAGTGCCCATGTTTTCTGGGTACAGTGCCTTGCACATTACGCATGGCAAACATGCAGCAGTATTTGAGGAAGGAAATGAACAAATGATCCAGGGCGTTCAGTGGTGTTCAAACCTGTCCTCCCCTCACTTATTTGCCCTCCCCTCACTTATTCCAGTTCCAGCTGGTACGCCACTCACAGCCCAGGTACCACGGCACTTAAGCACGCTCCTTTGTTTCCAGGCACGTAGCAAGGGGCGGCAGGTTAGTGATTCATGAGTAGGTGGAGAAGGTGATCGCCTTGAGAGCTGCTGACTCAGCCACCAGCCGCTAACCTGGGGCTCCTCTGGGCAATGAATCAATGAGTGGATGGTATGAATGAACAGATGGTCACAGAATCTCAGGGGACCCGAGTCTCCTGGATCCATGCTTCCCAGCTTTCCAAGTACACAGCCCAGAGCCTCATGGGGAGCGCTGGAAGCCTCAGTCTAAACATGGCATGCTTTCCTGGAGAACCAGTTCTTTTTGAAGGTTTGGGAATAAATATTCTTTAATATTCAATCACAGTCATCACGGGAGAAATGCAAATATGCATACATTTTAAAAGATAAAATGTGACACTTTCAAGAAGCTTCCTGCCTGCTGAAGACTTGCCTCGGGTTCTCACCTAAGCTTCTCTTGCTAGGTGGGATGTTGGTGTTCACTCTTCTCACCTTCAGGGGCTGTGATGGAAAAGTCGGCAAGGATCTGGGCTAGTTTTTACCCCCTGCCCCACCCGGTTGCTAGTTTCCCCCACTGTCTGCCCACGCCATGGCTGATCTTTAGCAGGGTGTAGACTGTTATTTGAAGATTGCACAGCACAGGGTTCAAATCCCTGCAGCTGTATGGATAACTGTATCCGGAGGGCGATGGGGGAAGGGACATTCCCACTCTGTCTTTCCAGAGGGGAACACAGGAGTGCTGGAAACATGATAAGACTGAAAAGGACACAAGGAATGAATTACGTAGCTGATGACATAGAAACCGGTGGGCATCAGTGTGAGAAACCTACTCTTTCAGGCAGGAGTATAACCCAAACAAGGGATAATCGGAAGCACTTCAGCTGTCGATGCTCCTTAGTTATATCCCCCTGTGGAGTGCCCCTCCAATGCCACACCCCACCAACCTGTGTTCCTGCCCCTCCCTGCAACCCCCACCCCAGCCCTTCATCATGATGAACTTGGTCTAGCTATGTGTGACCTTGGGCCAGTCACATGTCCACTCCCTCAGTGCCTGACTTATTGAGTAAACACCTGATCCAGAAGGTTGTTATAATGGCAACTCTTGTAAGATGCCTAGTGAAGGTTTTGGGTTTGATACCTTGTGACTAATATGGCACGGACCCTGCTCTGCTCTAGAGAATCCATCCGCATCTTTGCAGTTTGAACCTGGCAGTGGCCAGTCGTTTGCTGTCTTGGATTTTCAGAGAAGCAGTTTAAAGAATGCCAACCGCATGCAGGTGGGGACTTGCCCGATTTGTCCCCATCTCCCTCTCTGCTGGAAGGGTGCCTGGGGTTTAGTAGGACCAGTATTAAATGGCCAGATACAAGAGGTAGATCCATTTAACATCTGGGGGCAGAGAGGCTCCAGAGGATGTGCTCAGAGTCTGAGAAAGTTAGTTGTTAAAATACTGTGAATTTAATGATCTCTTCAATTGGAAATAAAGCTACCAGGCTTTTCTGGATCTTTCTGGATCTTTCTGGAACCTAGCACTAAACCCTGGGTCATGTGGAATGCCCGGGCTGGGTGGCATATAGATGTGTCCGGGGTATAAGTGAAGTGACCATTCTCTCCAAGTCACTGGCACTAGGAGAGAGGTCGGTCTACTCTCTCTTTAAGGGGGTTGGACTGACTCTCTAAGCCTTGGAAGAGAGGGAGGAAAAACCTCAACATGTATGAAAACAGTGTTGGAGGGGATCAAGAAATCAGACTATGGGAAGGTTGCCATGATTCTTCTCCAGGTAGCTTGCTTTACCTGGGCTAGTGATTAGTCTCAGTCATGAGGTCATCAACTGTATATCCCTTGTACGTTGCCTTTGATGTGTTTTCCTCCTATGAGTTGGACGTACATCTCCAACAGACTTCACACTCCCAGATATGATGTGTCCTTTGTGCCTTTTTGTAAACTATATATTCGTTGCTTCAAAAAAAGGAGACCATGAGTTCCAAGATGAAGAGATGGTAGTTTGACCTTGGAACTGTCCTTTGTATGCTTCCCTAGGGTTCTTGAGCTGGCTGGGTTGGTTTTTGTTTGGAAGATGGATTTTATTGTTGTGTTTTTAAACCACGAAGTCTGTTACCACCCCACTCTCCATCTCTGACTAGAGGGATTAGAGTTGACGTAACTGCAGTATTGTGGCCCAAAGGATCTGATTTGTCTGAATTTCATTGATAGTGTTGCCAAGTGGTCTTGGACAAATCAAACTAAATTGAAAAGTATGTATTATGCACTGAGGCTAATTATCATCCTTATCCTTATCTTTTTATTATAGCGACTTCTGTTTGGTGCTTGGAACTTTACCCACGTAATCTCATTTACTTCTCACAACAACCTAGGAGGAAGGTATTAATGCCATTTCCAGGTGGGACCTCTGAAGCTCAGAGGGTTCAAGTGGCTTGCCTACAGGGTGGGGCAGGGGTAGAGGTGACATTTGACCTTGGTGAGGTGAGACTTCGGGCTTTGCCATCAGACAGAGCTGGTCCTTCTCTTGATGTCCGTGGGGTATGAGAAACATATAGGTGGTGCTTGCTCCTTCCAGATCAGACACAACTGAGGACCAGCCAGGCTGTGTATGTTAAACCTGAGATCTGATTCCTCTATGGGTAAGACAAAGTTCAGAGAGAGGACTTCCTGGAGGAGAAGGCTTTGTAAGGGCCTGATGTGTGGAAGTTTTGGGGCAGGTGGGAGGAGGGGCAGGCATTTGGGGTGAAAGAAGTAACCTGAGAAAGGATTCAGAGGCAATTGGCTCAATGTGTTCTGGCCTCAGTTTCCCCAACTTCCTGGGCATGTTTAACTATAGACAAAGTGACACATGACACATCTTCTCCATGTAAGAGAAGGGCTATCGAAGAGAGACACCTCTTGTGGCAGGAGCACAACTATCAGTGGAGTATCCAGGAGAAACTTCTCTTTTTGTGACTTTTGTCTCTTCCCAGTGACTGTGGCTGTTGTGTTTCAGGACAACCTGATGTAGTAGAAAGAAGCTTCTTTTGGTGCCCTCAGCTGTCCTCAGTGTGTTTGAGTCCTCTCTGTTAGGTTCTTCTGCTGTGTGACTTTGGGGCTGCTGCAAGCCTCTCTGGGCCTCCTGAGTCTCACCAGACAGAGGAGACATTACATTGATTGCCCTGGGCACTTGTAGCTTGAAAATGCTTGAGCATATGATCTAATTGTGATGATACATAGTCAGCACCAGTGAAATTACTGCCACATCTCAAATCGGAATTGCATCTTTATGAATGGTTGTCTCCTTCCTCCTGGGACGTGTTCATTTCACTAAGACGCACCTGACTTTGGTCAGCCTGGGGAGAGAGAGAATTTGCTGTGTGGCCCTATCCTGCTTGCCTGTCCTACTCCCTCCAGCTCTGGGTTTGGCACTTAAGGGCAGTGTCCTGGGGCTCCTTTGTGCACTGAGACTGGGGGAGGGGAGGGTTGTGCAGGATCTGGGTCTGCCTCTGCCCAGCTCTGCCGACTCTCCAGGGGGAGGGGGAATGGGGCTGGGAGCAGAAAGGGAGGGCGATGTGGGTGGGGGGAAAGAGGCCCAGGAATGACAAGCTCAGTGAGTCACCCAGTGTCTGCTTTAGCTGGAGAGAGTCAGGGAGGGGTTTATGGCTTTGCCTCACACAGCAGGGTAGGAACCAACCACAAGAAGGTCAGGGAGCGGTAGTCCTCCCTGGGCACAGGCACGGAGGAGTGGGTACGGAAGGTTCACGAAACCCTGGGTAGGGGGCAGAAGAGCAGTGGGGTTTGAGGGGGGCCCTGCTGTGCATCCCTGAATCAGAGCGAGAGCTGTCCGTGAGTGCTTCCCCAAAGGCACTGTGGGCGCCTTGCATAAGTGATCTCATCGTCTCTCACAGCCATACTGAGAGAGAGAGAGAGAGAGAGAGAGAGGCATTCTTCTTTTCTTCTTCTCAGTTTGTGGATGATTAATCTGAGGCACAGAGAGGTTAAGCATCTTATCTGAAGTCACCCAGCAATGACTAAGCAGGGCCTGGGGAGCCTATGGGCTTCATCACTGCATCAGTGATTCTCAGCATCAGAACCACCTGCCAGGCTACCCCACAGTTTCCAATTCTGGTTAGGTCTGGGTGGAGTCTGAGAATGTGCCTTTCTGTCGTGTTCGCAGGTGATGCTGATGGGGTGGGGGGAGAGGGGGCAGGGACCACACTTTGAGGACCACTGTTCTATCCTCTCATCTTTCCCATCCCAGGCTCCCCACCCTGTGAAACAGGAGGGATGGAGTCTCCCACCATGAATGCTCTTCTTCCAATTACTCATAATTATGTTTAGTTTGGGCCAATTTAATTTATGAAAGAACAATAGCAGTTTGATAAACTCTCCTGTTGCTACTGTGTTTCTGTCCCTTGTCTCTTTTTATTTTGGAAAAGTTGCTGCTGGGGTGCCTGGCTGGCTCAGCTGGTGGAGCAGGAGACTCTTGATCTCAGAGTCATGAGTCGAAGCCCTACGGTGGGTGTAGAGCTTACTTGAGAAAAAAGAGTTGCTGCTGTATGTTTTGATGTTTTCTTACTTAGTGTATTGTCCTTGACTTTTAGATACCCATTTTGAATTATATTCCTTATCCACACAGAACCTCTTGAGTTGTCTGATGTCTTTCGTCTTGAATTTCTCCTGATCTGGATACCAATGCCTCCAACCTGGCATCATGCTTAGTGTGTGTGTGTGTGTGTGTGTGTGTGTGTGTGATGTATATATGTATTTTTTTATTCTAAAAGCTAATCTTCTTTGACCCTTCTGGCTTTCTTCTGGTTTTCTTTTTTTTTCCTTCTGTTTCTTTGCAATCTCCTTTGTCTTGCTATGATGAACAATTTTTAAATTTAATTTTATACTTTTAAAAGATTTTATTTATTTATTTGATAGAGATCACAAGTAGACAGAGAGGCAGGCAGAGAGAGAGCTGAGCAGAGAGCCCGATGCGGGGCTCGATCCTAGAACCCTGGGATCATGATCCGAGCCGAAGGCAGAGGCTTTAACCCACTGAGCCACCCAGGCGCCCCTATACTTTTTTTTTTTGAAAGGTTTTATTTATTTATTTGACAGAGAGAGAGAAAGCACAATCAAGGGGGTGTGGGAGAGGAAGCAGGCACCCTACTGAGCAGGGAGCCCAATGTGGGGCTTGATCCCAGGACCCCGGGATCATGACCTGAGCCAAAGGCAGACGCTTAACTGACTGAGCCACCCAGGCATCCCTAATTTTATACTTTGCTTTGATATAAGGTTAGTTCTATCTTTGTTGCTTCTCACGTTTTTAAAAATATTCTTCAGGGGCACCTGGGTGGTTCAGTTGGTTCAACATCTGACTCTTGGTTTCGGCTCAGGTCATGAGCTCAGGGTTGTGAGATTGAGCTCCGTGTCAGGCTCTGCGCTCAGTGTGAAGTCTGTTTGAGATTCTCTCTCCCTCACTCTCTGTCCCTCCCCCCAACTCTCTGCCTCTCTGAAATAAATAAATAAATAAATAAATAAATCTTTAAAAATATTCTTCGGTCATCTTTTGCTAATGGTTAGTGTACAGAAGGAAACAGCAGCTCTTGACTCTCTACCATGTATGGTCAGAAGTTTTCCCTCTTTTTATTCCTCTACTCCTATCATATTACATTCATATTTTTATTGTATATTCTCACATTTTAAGCCTCTACTCTATTACTGCATTTTATTTGTTTTTACATTTTACCTTCTCTCTAGGGAAGCTTAGTTTTTAATTTGTTTTGTTTTGTGATATGTCACAGTTATAACAGTTGAGAACTAATGGATCTTCATGTCCATTGCCAGATTTTTATTACCATAGGCATCCCCTATTATTGGAGCCTTTACTCTGATTAATGTCTTTCCCAGACGTGTGAGAAGCTTAATGCCAATATAAGCTTTCTGAAACATTTATTCTGATGCAACTCACCTTGTTTCTTCCAGTGTAGAGGACAGCTTAGCCCTGTTGCTGAGTTTTGCTGGGGAGTAACCCACTACCAGCCTGAGTTTTCTTCCTTTCCTAGGTTGTCCACCATCTTTTGTTGAGAAGCTTACACCTCTTCACCATGAAATGAATAAATACATTGTAGACCCTGGGTCATCCGTCAGCCTTTTGATCTTCAGACCCGTGTCTGTCTTCAGTGTTGGAAAGTTTTCTTGCATTTTCATAAATTTGCTGTTCAGTTTATTCTGAATTGATTGCCTGTCCTTTTTAGCTGTCATCTTTTATATAACTTGCGGTCTTAGATGTCATAGTATTTCTGCTTATGTCCTTCTTCCTCTTTATTTTGGGAGGGCTGTTTGTTTGTTTATTTTTAAGATTTTATTCATTTGCAAGCGAGCGAGCAAGTGAGAGCGAGTGCACACAGAGCGGGGTGCGGGGCAGAGGGGGAGGCAGACTCCCCACTGGGCAGGGAGCCCGATGTGGGACTCAACCCCGGGACTCCAGGATCATGCCCTGAACCGAAGGCAGACGCTTAACTGACTGAGCCACCCAGGCGCCCCTCGGGAGTGCTTTTTAAATTTGTCCTTCACCACACATCTTGTTACAGAGATGAGTCCTCTCGACTCTTATTGCAGACATGGAATGGATGGTTCCTCGGTGCTTCTGTTATCCTCAGAGTTATCTTTTCCTGAGCACCTACTATGCTGTAGGCACCGTGCCAAGCATTTGGTACGCATGACCTCAGATGAGCTTTAGAACAAGGCTGAGAGACCTGTGCTTTGAATATCTTCGCTCTACAGATCCGGATCCAGATGCTCAGAGAAATGGAGCCCTGCTCTGCCTCCCCCGGGTAGTGAGTGCTAGAGCCAGGGTTCACAACAGGGCCTGTGCCCTTGGCCTTGATGGTACATCACCTTTCCAACCAGTGATTCTTTTCAAATCTCTTCTTCACTTTGAGCACTACATTCTCTGCTTTTTGTGTTTAAGAGCACCTCTGCAGGTCTGGTGGGAGGACTTTTATGTTTTCCATCCATGAACATGGATGGTGCTTGCCTGTCTATAAGGAGGGTCTGTTTCCTGGGTCCTGGTGCTGTCCCCTGCACTGCTGATAGAATGTTTTTCCTGGCTCTTGCAGCAGGGCCATGGCTGATGAAGTCTTGCATGACCCAGCGAACTGTAAGGCAGGGCAAGTGAGCTCCCACCATGAGGACTTCCAGAAGGGAAACTTAATCCCCGGGATGTTTCTTCGCTGCGTTTGGTGAACCCATCGCACCAGGAGCCAACTGTTGGCATCTGGCTGGCTGTTCGACCTGGCCACTGTGCCAGGTACAGACTGTGCCTGAACTTGTCCTTCTTCCTGGAGCCGCCACCTGCCACAGCAGGGACAAGGCCCTGCCCCCAGCCAGTTTTCTTCTTGGTGTCCCTGCCATGTGATTCCTAGTGCTTCCCGGGGCTGCTGCTGACACACACTGCTGTCGTTCCTTAGTGACAAGAGGGAGCCAGGTGTTGTTGAGCATCTCTGCCCCGTTCTGTCATCCTGATCTTGGCAACTATGCTGTGCAGCGTCCCCAGCCACCTCCACTCCTTGTGGCACAATCTTGCTGCCGCTTCTCCCAAAGGAAGGCTGCCCCCAGAACTGCGCTGCCTTCTCTCCATTCTTCATCGTATTTTTCTCCGATGTTCTTTTCGGTTGCTGGCACCGGGGTGGCACCTTTTCTTCATTTCCTTAGCTGTTGTAGGTTTTCCAGGCTTGCTGTCCTTGGTTGGTTGTGTGCACAGGACATTGGACAGGTGTTGCAAGCCTGTGCTCACGTCACTGCGGTCACCTGAGCATGGACGCTTCCCTCTAAAGCCAGCAGCAAGGGCTTTTCTCTCAGTACTGCCCAGGCTCCTGGCGGTGGGGAGAGGGGTAATCATGATTTCTTTCTGATTTTTCACCTGCTGATTGCACCTCCCGCTTTCTCCACTTCCCCCCCAACCTCAGATCACAAGTCTTAGTGGATGGGGCTCTGGATTTCACGCTGAGATGGATGAACCATCACAGCTTCTGACTCTGTGACCCTGTGGCATTGGTCCTTGGTAGTCAAGGTCATGCTGAACTAAGCTCTCTCTTAGGAGATCAAGAGACTTCGTAATAAAGAGTGGATCCTCTGCCCCCTCTCCTTACACATCTCATGGTCTCAGGCTGGGCACTCGGGTTTTAGAGGACTGTATGGGGGTCTGGCATAAAAATGTGCCATTGATTCATTGTCAGAAGATGAGAGGTGTTGTTGGGAATAGACTGAGGGTGTGAGCTCACTTACCCTCAACCAGTGTGGACTTGGTGTATCCCTTCCCAGTCCATCTGTGTATGGTGCTAGGCACAGTCCTAGCCTTGAGGCTTCCTTGATGGAGAGTCATGAAGCTGCTTACTGTTGAGATGCATCAAATGTGATATTCAAACGGTCTTCAGTCCCAGGCTAACAATGGTGATCTCTCCCCGTTGGACTTTGCGTATTCATAATTAACATGATAATAAAGCACGCTCTGCTTCAAAAAATTCATTAGGGATGGTGCAGGGTTTTTCCAATGAGAGCGAGGACAGCTCAGTGGCTGATTCCCCAGGCAAGTTTGAGGTTTGCTCTCTGAGATGTTGCTTGTTGCCATGCATTGACCTCTGCAAACACTGATATGTTCATTTGCTTTGCCAGTGGAGTAGCTGGTGATGGCCTAGTGAGAAAGACTATAGGAAGAGAAGGTCAGGGTGGGAGGCTGGTGAGGGAGGGGAGCGGAAGCAGGTTGGGGGGGGCAATGAATTGAACTTCAGAGAGGCTTGGTTGAAGCTACTCAGGGGATGCCAGGTAAAGGCAGCCAGTGGACTGCGGGTCTGGAGAGAATATGTCCACGATGGTGTAGACGGTGGCATTGGGCCTCTACGTAGTTCTGTGTCTTAGGAAACTCACTTAACCTTTCTGAAATTTAGCTACCTTACCCATAAAATTGGAATATTCATAACATGCTCACAGTGCTTTTGTGAAGTCAAGTAAGTCAATAAATGTGGTGTTGCTGGTCTGACAGGGTACTCAAAACCTCTTCCTTGAAGAGTTCTTTTTCTGGAACATTCTCTGTAACATATATGAAGTGTTCTCCCATCTAGAAGCTCTGTTCCCTGGTGAAGAGGATCTTGATTAGAAAGGTAAGAGGATTTTGTTGTCAGTGAGATGGTGCTGAGGACTGACCGGGCTGTGTGGTCGTGGGTGTAGCAACACTGAAGATGATTCAGGGGCCCTGGGGTTCAGGAAGAAGAGATGGACAAGGAGTCCTCAGGCCAGTCTTCGCTGGAGATGAAGCCTCTCCACCCCCATGAAAACCTTCTGCCTCCTTCTGAGGCTGGGGTCTCCCAACCTCCAAGGAGGGCTCTGCTGCTTTATCAGACCGATTCTCACTGAGACTGGCCATCCTGGTGCCAGGGAGTGTGTCCCCAGCAGGACAACTTCCAGAGACTGGCAGCCTTCTGTGAGAAACCACAAGGAGCGGGGCAGAGGGCACTCAGGGAACGGAGATGTCCATCTCCAGTCTGAGGGCCTCTTCTTTGCCTCTGTGCAGTGTCGGGTCCCTTCACTCCTGTGCCCACTCCTTGGTCTCAGGCCACAGCACCACTGTCTGTGTCCTTACGTGTCAGCCTCTGAGAGGTGACAGCCTCGACTTGCCAATGTCTCAGGAGAACATTCCAGGAGTGATGCCTGGGGGAGTGTGTTCTTCTCCTTCTGTGAATGAGAATATGGCCTGAGAAGTCAAGGAAACTCAGCTGATGTGCTCACTGGTACATGTCATTGGGGTGCAGAAGGTAGTGGGGGGGCACATTCTGTCTTCTAGGCAGGGCAGCTCCTGGGGCTGTAAAGCAGGATGGAGGTGAGGCATGATGGGGTGGGACTTGACGGTAGGGTTCAAAGTCAGGCAGCAGCATGCTGGAGGGCGAAGAAGACTGACCAAAGGGGAGCCAACTGGCAAGGCGTCCATCTCAGCAGATGGAGGCATGAGGCCAGAAAGCCCAGGGCTGGGCTGGAGCCAGGAGGTCCTTTTAGACATCTAGCCTGCTTCTCAGGACTCTGCCCCAGTACATTAGTGATGCTAGGAATTCCAACTTGAGTTCTGAAAAACAAAAAAAAAAAAACCCAAAAACTGTTTTTCCTTTGGGGAACCCAAGTTTTATAGGTTGAATTATGTCCCCTGAAATGATACTTGAACTACCAGCCCATGTCCCTATAAATGTGACTTATTTGGAAATAGAGTCCTGCAGATGATCAAGTTGGGCTGGGCTCTGCTCCAGTATGACTGGTGTCCTTATCCAAAGCGGAAATGTGAATGCTGACAGGCACACGGAGGATGCCGTGTGAAGAGGAAAGCAGAAAGTTGGGGCGATGCATCTCTACACTGAGGAACGCCGATGACTGCCTGCAAAGCATCCGAAGCTAACATCTCTCTTACAGCCCTTACAAGCACCTGACCCTCCCAACCCACCCCCGAAAAAAGAAGCCTCGGACCCTGTAGACAACCTGATCTCAGACTTCCGGCCCCGGAACTGTGAGATAATACGTTTCTGTGGTTTAAGCCCCCTAGTTTGTGGTACGTTGTTATGGCAACCCTTGGCAAATGAGTATGCTGTTTCCCCACTTCCTGGAAAACCACCCCCACTGATGTCAAAGGATTGTGTGAGTGTGACCATCTGACCCTGGCGAGTTCCCCCATGGGGAGCGGGAGCTGCTCTCTGACCTGCAGAGAATCTGGGAAGCTCCTATGGGTAGAGGTGGCCAGCTCACAGCCTGCCTCTGGGGTCTTTCTTTCCCATTTCCTCGCCCATGGACCTGCTTGACCAGACCTTGCTGAAACCGCTGTGGGGTCGGGCGGCAGGTGAAGCTGCCCCTGCCGCGGGCTGTGTGTGCTGAGTCCCACCAGGCAGCTGGGCTGCACTCCTGCACGGCCCCACCGAGGGATTCCCCCAGCCCCTAGCCTGCCCTCCGCCCTAAGCTGGAGGGTTAGGTCCCTGGGTTGCTCACGGTCTGCTTGGTATGAGGCACAGACTGACTGGAAGCCAGCTTTTCAAGTCGAGTGCAGCATTGTGAGTGTCCGTGGCATTCGGAGTCCTCTGCCACGGTCATCCCACTCCCCTGCTGGCACAGTCAATTGTATATTTACCCCCCAGCCAGTGCTCCTTGTCTTTGGCATGTTTGAGTCCACCTCCTTTATGTCACTAACATGCTCCTGGAGGGCGAAGAGCGCCCCCGGTCTTGTTCGCCTTGCACACTGGAAGCCACCATTTGCCTAGGGCTTGTCTTTTGTAGCCCCAATCGGCAGGCCGGTATGGGGTGCTTTACCGGTTCATTCTCACTGGGCAGGGAGGGAAACAGGATTCCAGGCTGGAGTGATTTACTCAGTGTTATACAATCAGAGCTAGACCGGGGTCCCCTGCACACAGTAGGTCCATAGGAAGTGAGGTAACTTGATAGGCACCGTATCGGAGTTCTGTGTTTGGTGGTTCCCCCACTGTTCCATAGGGGCCAGTCTGGCGTCCTCTGCTGAGACAGTGAGCCATTGGGGACAGGGATAACCTCTTTGCTGCAGCCCCCGGGCTCCCAGCCCCGGCTCGGGCACGCATTCCCCTTCTGTGCTGATTGACGAGTGAGGTGTTAAACGTGTGGCCTTTTGCAGGCAACTCTAGGAGGGCGATGAGCTTCATAAATCTGCCTGGTGCCTAAAATTGAACCACACACATAATTCACTCACACGCACTTGCTCAGCCGGGCTTGCATTCTCTCTGCCATCCTGTCTCCAGCTCACGCCTGATGCCTTATGATTCTGGACTTCTCCAGTGCACAGTGGCATGTCCGGTCGTCCCAGATTCCTGACCTTTGGGCCTTGGGTCCCCACGGGCAGCTCATTGCTAACCAAACACCAGGCCCTGGCCCTCAGTGAGGCTTCCTGAAGCGTTCTGTGGCTTTTCCTCTGCTGTTGAAGCACCATGCCTGCCAGGGGGTGGATGGAAAAGGGGGTGAGATGCCAGGGCCCCCTGGGATGGGGGGCTCCTGATCTGCATGCAGGGGGCCCATTTAGAAAGACGACAGAAACCTGGAGTACTTATTGAGTCCACTTAAAGGACGTGACCCAGGGCTGGGAACTTTGGAGAGTGTGAAGACACATCACTCTTTCCAGAGACGAGATAAGCAGCAGAGGATTCTAGTTAAAACTTAAGATTTGTTTTCAACTACTGGTTTAAAGCCCCAGTTACCAGCTTTGACCTTAGGCAAATGATTTCACTTTTCTTAATTTAATTTCTTGGTATACTTTCACGAGCACCGGCGTAGCGCACGGCACATTGGAGGGATGTGGTAAATATTCGCTTCCTAGCCCGGCCCCTCTGCCTCCCCTGCAGTGACAGGAGCTGACCCACAGACCGTGCCTGCTGTGTGCCGGGCACCTTGGGAGGGGTTCGACAAGGGCTGGCATGTGCCATCTCCCAAGGAGCCTGGGAAAGACCGCGCCCAGACTGGGTGCAAGGAACTGGCTAAAGTTCAAGGCGTAGAGCTGGAGTTCGGCATCAGTGGTCCGGCCCCTTGAATCTGGGCCTTGAACGCGATGCTACGTGGCTTTGCTTAGACCCACCTGTGAGGTCTTGGACAACTTTCCTGTACCTCAGTTTCTTCCTCTTTAAAGTTGGAATGATGAGGGTACCAGCTGGGACCCTTAGGAGAATCCCTTGAGCTTTATAAAGGGCTTAGCGGGATGCCTGGCCCATCGTTAACACTCGGTCGGTGGCAGCGGTTCTTTGATGGGGAACACATGTGCACAGGTGACCAGCGCTGTAAGCCCTGCGAGGCAGAATGCCAACAAGGCCATACAGCTCTTTTATGATAGGTGTTTGGAGTGTGGAGCTCAGCATGGGCTGATTAGGAGAGACGGGGAGGGGGTGCTCCAAGTGAGGGAGGCTGGGCCATGGGAAGATCTGGGAAAGCAGGTAGTGAGGAGGCCAGGTGCCAGGAGGGGTATGAGGCTGAGGAGTTTAGGTGGGGGTTTAACCTGTGGGCTCTGGAGAGACACGGAGGGATGGCAGGCTCGTGGGGACCACTGCAGAGTCTTCTGGCCTCTTAGCGATTTGGCTGTTACAGACGGGAGGGACTTCTCATTCATTCCACTCTCTAGCTGCCCGTCCCTGGTGAACAGAGTGGTAGTCACAAAGGAGGGGACCCAGCCGGGCACACAGGATGCTTGCCCAGTCCTTCCATCTGCTGTCCCAAGGGGCTAGCCCTAGACCCTGGACACATCCCCAGTTTACTGCCTTTCAGCTGCTGTTTGTGTCACAAATGCCTGTCCCACAAGGGGTATTAAAAATAACCCAGTGGCTAATAGCATTTCTCAAAATAACTGCTTGCAAAGTGTGTTGCTGAAGCGAATGACTACTAAAATTAGATTCCCCAGAGTGTGTGTGTGTGTGTGTGTGTGTGTGTGTGTGTGATTTTTAGACTCCTCTCCCCCAGGGTGAGGCCCATGGTTTGCGCCCTTTTGCTCTGTGCCTCCTTCTGTCGTCACTGGGTGTCCCAGAGCCATGGTTACCCGCTCATCCCTGTGATGCCCACCTCCATCCCCCAGTCCTTGGCAAACTGGGGCGGCTGCTGCCCTACATTGCCCAGTTGTGCTGCCCCAAAGAGGAGGATTTTGAAGAATCTTGGGGGTGGGGTGGCCTCATTGTAGCAATGGCCTCATTCCGTGGTGTGCCAGGTAATAATAGCTCGCCGTGGGGGGGAACCTCACTCAGCCTGCTGTCCAAGGGGGAAACTGGGCCACGGAACAGTGAGGCAGCCCCACTCAAGGTGCCCTAATAACTGAGGGCATGGACACATGATTGGCCAAGCCCTCATTCCAGGCCACAGCGCCAGAATTCTTCAGTGGTCTTCCGTGCTAGTCCTTTGGGCCAGCAGGCAACTGGGTCACTCGAGCCCAATCAATCCTCTGTTCACTCATAACATAGAAGGGAATGTGGGGATTCTTAGAGCAAGTTACAAAAACAAAGTGACTCAGCACTGGAGGGGAGAGGGATTTTGGATGCGGGACAGAACCTGAGAACCAGAGGTTGGTTTTCCCTTAGGTAATGACCCACCTGGGAAGAGGTGGGTCCAGTGTCCCCATAATTGACATGAAGGGACATTCAGGGATTCATGAGCAAGCATTTCTTGAGTGCCTGCTATGGGGCTGGCTCTGTGGTAGGCACTGGAATTACAGTGAGGCGGGCAAGGTAAAGACAAGTTCAGGTCACACAAGCCAGTGGCAGCCCCTTAGGGCCTGGCATTCTGTGTGGTCCAAGAGGAGAACTGCGTCGTCTCTACATTGGCTGTACCCTCATGCCCACTGGCCTTGCACTGCCCCTAGCAATTGGGGTTCTGGAGGGGAAAGCCTACGAATTTTTTTTCACCTGGAGTGGAGGCCCAGGAAGAAGGGAATTTCCCATTCCCCATGGAAGCTGCATGGGGTGGAAAGTTTCTCTAGTGGAGAGATCACAGGCTCTGCAATCAGGTGGACTCTGTGACCGCAGGCAAATTGCTTACCCTCTCTGAAGCTGGTTCTTCAGCTATTACGTGTGAATCAACAGCACCGACGTCCAAGGGCTGTTGTGGGGCTTAAAAGACCTAATCTATCCAAAGGGCCTAGTGGGGCCCTGGCGTGTAGTAGGAGCCCCCACACATTATAGAGATCAGTAGTAGTAGTTGCATCAGTATCAAACTTATAAAAACTAATAAAACTAATAAAGGGGGGTTTGCCTGAGAAGTGCCAGTAGTCACTGCTTTCAGTCAAGGTGGTGACAATTCCATTTTGGGGTATTATTAAGGCATTGCTGTCAAAAAGCTGGAGTCACGGGAAACCAGTTAGGCCAGTTTCCTCTTTTTGACCTGGCAACCTTACAGTCTCTGCCCACTACCCTGAGATCATACACAGGGCATGGGACTTCCCCACTCCTGCGTGAGGCTTTCGGCAGTACTCACAGGCCCCTCTGCCTGAAGCGTGGAGGTGGAAAGTGGCAGGGGGCGGGGAGAGTTGAGCAGGCATCCCTAGCTCCTGGCCCACAGGTGTTTGGGAGGGACTGGCCATCTACTCTGGGCTAGAGGCTCTGTAAGCCAAGAGGGCAGCCAAGCTGTCCTTTTTTTTTTTTTTTTTTTTAAAAATAACAAGAATAGTTCAGCTGAAGTGTCAGCAGGTGAGTTCGATCCCTGGGACACCGGGTCTGGGGGGAGTCCTGGCAACTTTGCCCCTAAATCAGGAGCACAGTGTCCTTTCCATCTCACTGGCTTCCCCAGAGCACTGCCGCCTGGGCCTGAGGAACACCTGGGCCGCAGATGAAACCCCAGCACCTTCCAGGATGGAAGTCCTGTTCCCACCTGGTCCCTAGTCTGGGCCTGCCCCTCAGTCTGGAGAGGGGGTGAGGACAAGGGCAGGGGTGAGAAGGGTCGCTGGCTGGCTGCTCTGCCCTCTCAGCCTTGGGCTGTCCTCCTCCCTTTGCAGCCCTGCCCCTTGGCTAGCCTGGGCCCTGGGCTCCAGAGCAGTTGAAGGTCAGGTGCTGACAGCCCATGCTGGGGGTGGGGCTTCTGCCTGGCCCCATCCCTTCCACCCAGGTCTAGGCTTGTTGTTCCTGGGCGTCAGGATGCCATCTGTCCCCTCTCCCCAGAGCAGCCTTTTGCTCAAGGAGCTCATCCCCGAAGGACATCCTGAAAGGCAGTCAGCTGGCCAGGATGGTGGTCTTTCTTCATGTTGACTGGGAAAGCCTTTGAGGGTCTTTGGGGGCAACGGCTTAGGGGATTTACCACATCTGCTGCCACCTTGTGGACATCCATGGGCCATCAGAGAGCCAGTGGATACTCATCTTGGCCTTTGTTGTGTAGGTGCTCAATAAATGCATGTTGCGTGAACAGATGAAGAAGTGTGTTGTAATTCTGTTTCACAGAAGGAATCTGACGAAGTCTGAAGCTGCTGCTTTTCAAGCTTGAGCAGGCATCAGCATCCCCTGGTGGCCTTGCTCAAACAGAGACCAGCCAGGACCTCAGGATCCGTGGCTCTGGAGGTGTAGGTAGGGATCAGGAATTTGCATTTCTAAACAAGTCCCCAGGGGATGCTTCTAGCCTGGGGTCACACTTTGAGAACCATGATCCTAAATTATTGCCCTTCTCAAATGCCTTGCATTTCAGTGTTACTTTTATTTAAATAGTCATTATTTAATGAACTACACAAATCTTTGTTGAATGCCTACTGTGTCCCAGTGCACCAAGTTGGGGGCATAAAAAGATAAAAACAGCCTGGGGGAACTCACAGTTACCGTGAGAGAACTGTGCACTGAGAGCAGTTGCCAACTAATCCAGTTGTTTTTCCTGGATACTGTGTTCAAAGTGCAAAGGGAGTGCAGGAGAAGGGACATTTGGGTAGGATCCCTTTGAAGATGAACATGACCGTGTCTCCTTTTCTCTGTGTATTGCACTTCTTTGTGGCTTGTGTCTCTAGTTGGCCAGTGAGATCTTGAAGGACAGAGACGGGGGTGACTTTTGGTTTTCCCTTTTTAAGTGTGTCCATGTTCTGGGGACATAGTAGGCAACCACCACCACCACCAGCACCAGCACCAACAGCAACAACAACAATGTATTGCCCAAAGAAAGATGTTAGTATCAAAGAAGTGAATGCCTAATGGTGGAATTTTAGGCCCAGGTGTTTGTGGGAAAACTTCCTGATTTGGATTCTATTATATATGCCTGCTTCTAGGGCTTTCCTGGATAGAGACCATCTTAAGCAGGAGGGGATACTCCTTGGTCCCCAGTGTCAACTTGCCCCTTGAATTTATGGGGAATGCTGCTGACTCTTACCTATAGAGATACCTATAGAGAACCTGCCACACTCTTAGAAAGCTGATTTCCAAGAGCCTTAAGTGGTCCTGAGCTGATGCTTAGCCAGGGACTTAATGGCCAGAGGGGACATGCCCTTGCAGCAGGAGTAAGAGGCCCGGGTACATTTCTTGAGAACTTAGGTGTCTCAGGAGGGAGGGAAGCCCCTCCGTGGTGACGCTCAGGGCTATGGGTGCTAGTTAGAAACTGAGAGAGGAAACAGGAGCTGCTTGTTCTGAGCGGTACTAGAAGAAGCCGTGGGGCTTTGCCTGGGCTCAGGGCTGGCTTCCCTGTGCTTTTTCCTCCACACACCCTCACTCTTGTCGTCTTGGGCTTCAGGAGTACCCGGCAGGTGCAGAACTACACCCGCTGTCAGCATCTTTAATAACAAAAGTATTCCTAACCGTTCCTACGAGTGGAGTGTCTCCTGTGTGCAGAGTCCTGCTTTGTGCAAGCACCTTCGACTCATAACAGACTGGAAGGGCCGAGAGGTTAAGAGTTGTCTGTGCTGATGGAGCGCATGCTCTCAGACGGTGTTTTGAAGCACTCTGCATGTGTGACTTCCTTTGGTCTTTAAAACAACCCTCAGAAATGAGAGTGTAACTGGCTGTTTTTTAAATGAAAGAATACTGAGTGACTCCCCAGAACCTCTGTTAATTACACTACTGTCCTGCTCGAATGGTGGTGGCGAGGGGTGGGAGGAAGGTGGGGTTGGGGGAAGGGCCTGTTCCTGCAACTACTGTGAACTCTGTCTTAGTGGGATTGCCTAGCCCTTGAGAGCAGGGATGGGCCGCAGACTCCTTCCTGCTCTGCTTACAGGGTGGGGCTGACAAAACCCTCAGGCTCACCCAGAACCGCTGCCTGGTCCACACCTCGGGTGACCAACCATCCTGGTTTGCTTGGGACTGCCCTGGTTTGAGCAGTGAAGGCCTGGCATCCAGGGAAGCCCCGTAGTTAAACTGGGCAGACTGGGATGGCTGGTCACTGGATGCCTAATTCGATTGGCAAGGACACTGGTGCTAGGGGGACACAGTGCGCATAAGCCTCAGCCATGATTATGGTAGGGAAGGATCCCGGGCCTGTTCTCTGACTCACGATCCAGTACCCCGTCATCCCACAGCCTGTAGAAGGGGGGCTCGGGCTCCTGTTCTCCCCCAGTGAGATGTAGTGTGTATAGGCAGCTGCTGTTTACTCTCTACGCTTCTCAATGCTTCTCATCGTCTGTTGGAAAAGGGACCCTCATTATTGAGAAGCTTTGGCTGAAAGTTCCTTATGGAGCCCTCGTGCTGGGTTGGGGGTTTATCAGGGTAATTCACGGAGGGGCTTACGGAATGCACTTTTCCCGAACAAGAACACAGCCATTCTCGAGCAGGGACGGGGAGCCATCAGCAGGTTCTCAGCGTCAGATCTTGGGACTGGGATCCCATTCCATGTTCAGTGAGAACACAGAACTCTAGGCCAGCGGTCTCCAAAGTGGAATGCACAAAACTATGTTTGGGAATACAGGAAGAAAATACTAAAACACCGATTTTACTTTTACCATCCTTTTAAGTGGCTATTTCTGTGTACATTTCATGATGTCTGTGTTCTAAACACAGTCTGGAAGCTGATGGACACGCATGTACACATGCAGAGGTGCACGGTGATGGGGGCCACACCTCCGGAAGGGCTCTCCCTGCTTCTGAAGAAGAGGTTTGTTTGTTTGTTTTTTTTTTTTTAAAGATTTTATTTATTTATTTGACAGACAGAGATCACAAGTAGGCAGAGAGGCAGGCAGGGAGAGAGAGGAGGAAGCTGAGCAGAGAGCCCGATGCAGGGCTCGATCCCAGGACCCTGAGATCATGTCCTGAGCCTGAAGGCAGAGGCTTTAATCCACTGAGCCACCCAGGCACCCCAAGAAGAGGTGTTTTAATGCTAATGAGATCTCATGGCTGGAGGATAGATGCTAGAATCACTTTCAGCAGGGGGTCTGGGTGAAGCCCGAGCGAGTTTTAGGGTAAACTGGAGTAGAGCATCCCTCGGTTGATGTTCAGCTGATGTGGAGGGTCAGTGCTTCTGTGTCTCGTGGATGCCGTGGACTGTTCGGATGCTAGCGAGTGTCAGGAGAGTGGCCCTTGCTCTGCGGAGGTAGCTGTTGCAGTTCTGCACACCCATTTTATCACGTCTCTAGCAGGATGAGCGTGTTCCCTGATGAGCCACAGGAGGCCGTGGCAGATAGACCAGTGGTTCTCAAAGAGGGGTCCCTGGCCCAGCAGCCAGGAGCACCACCTGGGGACTTGGTGGAAATGCACATTCTTTGGCTTCACCCCAGACCCTCAGAATCAGAGAGTCTGGGGTTGGGGCCCAGCCTGCCTTGGCTTAACCAGCCCTCCAGGGGATTCTGATGCCCAGGGAAAATGGAGAACCACTGAGCTTCAGTGGTGGGAGCTTGGGGTTTGAATCTTCGTTCTGCCCTGGCTGCTTCTAGGGCCTTCTGCAAGTTCCTAATGTCCCTGAGCCTTGTTTCCCCATCTGATTAATGAGGGCTATATCCTTTCTCTCCCGACCTCAATACGAGGATTTAAATAGGAGATAATTGATGTAAAGTGCTTACCACCAGGCGAAGCATTTAGTGTGAGTTACTGTTTCTCTCATTAATTGGATTATGATGGGGCAGCAGCAAGTTCTGTAAGTGGGGTATGGGGTTTGGGGGGGACTGAAAAGTCTGACTTTACTCACTAGCTCCGTGACTTTGGGCAAACCAGTCTCCTTTCTATAAAATGTGGCCCAGCTCACAGGAGCCAATGAGATAAGTTGCCCCAAGTCCTTTGTAATTTGTAAGCTACTGATCAAATACGAGAAATTTCTGCATAGTTATTGACTGGGGTGTCTTGTACTTTGTCCTCTTGGAAAATCCTTTCTCTTCTCCCAATTGATAAAGCCTGGAATCCCACCATGCTGGACCTTTGGGCTGGGTTGCACAGGGACTTTTTGGCCCAAGTATCTGTTTTTCTCTATGTGGTTTCTTTCCCTCCCACCCTGACCCTCTTAGGCCAGATTCTGTTCTCAACTTGCTTCCCCTTGTGGCCTGATGTTGATCATTTATTAAAATGTCAACCACAAGTTATGAAAACTGTCTGGTTTCCTAGAGGAGGGGACCGTCCAGCCTGTCCTTTTGCCATTATGATAATTGCTTGGGTGGCTATGCCAAGACATCAAAGAAATGGCCTCCTCCCCTTCAATGTCTCAGTGCTGTTTTTGCTGCGTGAAGAGTCCCAGTGCAGAGATAAGCTTTGCTTGTCATTTCACCAGATTCTTAAACAAGGAAGATGGACAAGCAGCTTTCCTTTTGCCACGCTCTCCTACTTTTTCCATGGCGATGTCCAGTGACAACACACCTACCACTGGAGGGGCCCGGGACCGGCCATCACAGGCTGCTGGACGGCTCCTGTCTTCCCAGAGAGTCCTGAGGGTCCTGGGAGCGGGTCTGCAGCGCAGAGCTAGAGCCCGAGAGCCTGGGGGAGGTGAGCCCTCCACCCTGTTATTTACCATAGGGACGCAGCGGCTCTCCTCTCTGGAAGGAGAGGCTCATCCCTTTCCTCCTCCTCCTTGCCTCAGTGAGCCACACAGGGATGAAGTGGAAACTTATGTTACAACCACACGTCCTCATTAGCCTGCTGATGAGCAGGGACAGCAGGCAAAATGAGTTGGGCTGTGCGGTGGCATCTCTTTACTTTTCTATCAAGCTGCCAGGATGTCCTTCCCCTGTAGGAGTGAAGGGAGTTGAGGAGAAAGGAAGGGTCAGAGCAGAGAGATTTCTGATACGCTGTTAGTGGTGCAGCCAATTAAAAAGAAATTAAAGCAGAACTCTCTGATGGCTGCTGGAATGCAAAAGTCTTCTCTCTTGGCCCCTTTAAACCCTTGAACAAATTAATTGGATGGATGTTGACTGGGTATCAGCTAAAGGCTTAGGTACCAGTTCTTCCTGTGTGTGTATGTGTGTGTGCATGTGTGTGTGCATGTGTGTATTGAGTGCGCACGAGCAAGAGTATGGGGGAGAAATGGAGGGAGGTACTCAGGGTGTGGGGTGTGTTGGGGGCAATTCAGAGATTGAAAACATGCTGCGTGTGATTTGAGCATTCTGGGGTATAGGAGACAAAATGTGCTGAAATTTCCTTTTGGAGATAATCAGAGAGCTGGGAGAGAGACCTTTCCTAGTTGGAGGCTGTGAAGCATTCTTGCTTCCAAATGTGCTTTTGCTCTGAGACTCCAGTCTCAGGTGAGCTGTAAGGAAGACCCATGTGGCTGGGTGTTGTTGGAAGGGGCAGTGGAAGGTGTGGGGTAGCCCCATCATGCTAGTAGTTGACCAGGGTATGGATGGGATTACTTTACCTCTGTGCTGACACACATTTGTCCAGAAGCTTTTTCCACTGTGTGGTTGGGTGATCTCAGAGACAGAAGGAGGAGGCTGCTTCCCCTTGCTGGGACCTGGATATTTGGGGTCCTCTGAATTTCGCCCTGACCTTATGAGGTCCCCAGCCCCGCCTCTCCGCAACTTCTCTTTCCTTTTTGCACATTCTCTTTAAGAACTTAGAAAATGGTAGCTGTGGGCCCTTGGCCCAGGGTTCCAGAACAGGTACCTTACTGTGGTCAGGGCAGATGAGCAGGAATGGAGCAGAGCCCCATCGTGCTTTTGATTCTGGCTGCCTGGAGCAGCTCTGCTCCATCATGGGGACAGTGGTGGCCTCCCTGGGAACAGTTACCACCACACACTGAGCCATAAAAAATTAAACTGCAGGGATATCAAATATTTAATCGGTCTGATGAATGAATGCCTGCAGATTCTTATGAATTTTTTGCTTTGATTAAATAAAATTGAAGGATGGGAGTTGTCTTTTGAGCACTTTAGCAAAAGGCGAATCATAGCCATTACTTTCTGCCTGGGATCTGGTTCCTGGGAGCAGCTGGAGTCTGATATAAGCCACCTGTATCATGGGTCATCCCTGACTCTCTGTGTTCCAGAATTTTGGACTTAACCCTGGTTGTAGTCAAGAAAGGCAGTCCTAAGACCAGCAGCCCTTTACAGTTTATGGTATTATCCCAACAGATCCCAAATGAAATATTCTCAACCTTGGATAGCCCTCTGATCTCCACAAAACAGGAAGAACAATGATCATGAATAATAATAATAATGATACTTACAAGATTTTGTGTGAGATGTATCAGATTCCTTTTACCTAGTGCCAAGTAGGTTCTAAGACATTATCACTATCATTATTACTTTATTTCTACCATATTGTGATTGAGTCATATCTCTCCTTGGATTTGGGAAGGCATTGGATTTTGGAGGATGTACCTATGTAGGCTGCTACCAGCAGTTTCTTGGAGTTATCACATGACCATTTTGTTAACAAACCTCCTTGTTCATCTATCCACTAACTTAAGGCTGTTGGCTCATGCTAGATACAGGAAGTGTAAGTGATCAGGCCCCACCCACACAGAAAATATGCGTTCATTGGGGGAATCACATGTATACACTAGGTAAGTGTGTGTGTGTCTGTGTCTTAATATGTTCAACATACAGGGAGAAAAAAGGTTCATAAGAGTTGAGATTACTATGGGTAGGGTTCTTAGGGAGAGCTTCAATGAGTTGTAAAGTCTGTGTTCGGGAAAGCTTGAAGAAGCCTATGGTGTAGGCCATGGGGTTTCAGAAGAACTCAGAGAAGGTTCCAGATATGCAGGACCTCCAGGGCAAGTTTAGGCTTAAAGGATAGACTTGTTCCAGGAGAGGGGTCTGTTTCCTTATTTGCCTAGATGCTGTAATATACAGGAAAAGTACACATGGCCCTATCTGAGTGCCTTTGGCTCAACTGGAGGAAGATCTAGTCTGCTCTGATTTGTGGGGTGGGAGCAGGATCAGCCCTTCTGTGTCAGGCCTGAGGTCTGAATACCCTGTGATGTATTGGTTGGTGACTCAGTCCTGTGTGGGGCAGATGCCAACATCATGGCTGACATGCATTGACATCCCGGTTGATGAAGTCAATGTGTCCTGAGGGAGGTGCACCAGCTTCTGTCTTGGTTGAAGGCCAAGGTGCCCCATGGAACTGTTCTCCTCTTTAACTTATCCAATTAGTCAGTCGATGAGCAAATATTTCCTGAGATTCGAGGTGTCAAGTATTGAAAAGAAATCTCTAAGCTTGGCTCTGTAGGGGCGCAAGGAATTACAGCAAGAACTGCCTCCTCTGCCCAAGGAGCTCCCAGTCCAGTGGAGGGAAGACACACATGAAAGAGAGAGAGACACACATGAAAGGTTGACAACTTTTGCTAGCCTCAGGGACAAGACTTTGGGTGGCAGTTCAGGTGACGTCCCAAGACAGCATCTGCTCAGTGACACAAATATCTGGAGTGGGGAGTGACCTCTGGGCAGGGGCAGAGGTAGGGAGCAGCCTCCTTGGCCAGCCTCTGTGTTTTTCTGCTTCATCAACTTACCTGCGTGAAAAGAGATAAATTCTGTTTCTTTCCAGACTCCAACAAGGATGGGTATACCTCTGGACATTCTTTTCTATTTCTTAGTCCCCTTCCCCTGCTTATCAAAGTGCTTTGGACACATTGTAAAATATTTGCAAAGAACGGAAGCTTGAAGAGAAGAGAAATAAAATCACCTATAATCCCATCAGAAACATTACTGCCATTCAGGTTTTGCTTTATTTTCTTCCAATAATATTACCATACATTTTTTCTTTACAGTGCTGACATCACAGCTTATGTACAATTTAGTGTTCTGCAGTTTTCTTTAGCATTGTCATATAATCAGTATTTTCACATGCATTGGGACCCCATAAACATATTTTTAAATGACTCATAACTCATGATATGGATACTCAACCCTTTTCCTTAGATTTTCCTTTTTTCCCCCCTTTTTCTGTTATAAATAGAATTGCACTGAATATCTTTCTTCAGATTTACATACATTACCCATTTTTTTCGTTTATTTAAAAAGCCTTGAATACCTCCGGTGTGCGAGACAATGTGCTTTTAGCCCTGCGAACAAAAGGGCCTTTAGACATAGTGTTGGATATTGAGAATATTATGGGATGACTTAGGAGGAAACCATCTGAAGTCGCAAAACACACATTTATGAATTCCGTAAGAACATGTACGGTTTTGTGATGTTGTTTCTATAGACACGATTCCTGGGTTATCCTAGCATGTTGGCCAGGTTAATCGTTCTGGGCCTCAGTTTCCATATCTGTAGTCACTAGATGGGTTCACAGTTGCTTCTTGGCCCCAACAGTCTGTGGTTCTAACTGTGAATGTAAGATGACGCCAGTGTCCCTCTTTCCTGAGGATTCACTAAGGCTTTTTGTGTTTGGGGCCTCCTTGGTGCTGGGGGTCCTGGACACAACCTCTTCCCTTCCCCTCTTGGTCATATCACGGGGTCCACTTGCCCAGCTCTCCTTCTGCACAGTAGTGCACGGCTTGACTGCAGCCCAACTCTGCTGGGAATTGGCCGAGACATAACCAAGTTTTATAAAACTGAGCAGAGCAACCGAGGAAGGAAGACTTCACCAAATGCTGACATGGCCAGAGGTCCCCTTTGAAACATGAGCAGGGCAAATGGCAGGGATCCTGCCTCCATTAAGCCTGTGATAAACTCCAAGAAAGTATTGTCCTGAAAAGTGTTGAAAGCGGAACATTGCAAAGACTAAAAAGATGCCACAGGAAGAAAGGCCACGGGACATCTGGTACCTGCGGGGCATTCAGGGTGGGTGAGTGTGTGTGGCAGGGCCCGAGGTCCACAGACCCAGATAATGGCATTCACATTTATGAGGTCTTGTTCTCAGCTTATACATAACATGACTGAGACAAGCCAGAACATTTGCACAGGGAGCGAGGACCTGCTAATTTATTAAGGATAGCTGTTTCTTGCTGGGGTCAAGCTTTTAGCTTTGTTGGCTCAAAGAACTTAATTTTAACGATTCACACAGAAGGCATCAGGTTCAGGGAATGGACCACCAGTCAGGACTCTTGAATGACTGGGGCATGTAACTATAAAGGCATGTGACAAGTGGTGTGGGGGGGAGGGAGTATCATCTAAGTCATAAATGACAAAGTGCCATTTCTTATCCCTTACTCATGATGGACATCCTTTATCTTTCAGGATATTCTTTCCGGCGAAGCCAAAATGCAAGTTCAGAATCTTCCTTAACGCAGTGCTCCAAGTAGCCGCTAGCAAACAAATGGGGTTCATTGCTCTTGGAGTAAAACATTCTTGTAGGGACGCCTGGGTGGCTCAGTTGGTTAAGCGGCTGCCTTCGGCTCAGGTCATGATCCCAGCGTCCTGGGATCGAGTCCCACATCGGGCTCCTTGCTCGGCAGGGAGTCTGCTTCTCCCTCTGCCTCTGCCTGACACTCTGTCTACCTGTGCTCTCTCTCTCTCTCTCTCTCTGACAAATAAATAAAATCTTAAAAAAAAATAAAAAAAAAAATTCTTGTCATTCCCAGGCATAGATGCATTCTTTCTCCTATGGGCAACACCGTATGGGAAAATAAATCAACATCTAGAAGGTTCTCTGGTGGCCTGATAAATTGCCTTTCTGGACTCTAGCAATGTTTGTCCAAGGACCTGGGTACCATCTTGAGTAAAACCAGGGAAGGTGGGAAAACAAAGATACCCTTTTTATTGCTGGCCACCAGAATGGAGATTGGTTCATGTTGTGATAACGAGTTATGCTGTAGGCACTTCCCCAAGGACTTGTCTCTGTGGTTTATCATGTGTTCTCCGTAGCAACACCTGTGGGATGGGCAAGGTTGGTGTTATCTCCATGGAACAGATGATAGAGGCTGAAGGAAGATAAATGACCTGCACGAGGCAAGTTGCACAGCTAGGGGTTCTTCTGGAAACCAGATATCCCTGCCTCTGGGCATGACTTCCTTTGGTGTCTCTTTTTTAAAAAACTTAATTTTTTTTAACCTTTTGAGTTTGCACTAATGTGAATTCCTCTAGGGGAGGGTCATGTCTTATTGCACTATCTTTGACTACTTTTCCTCCCCAGTCTCGAGTATTGTGACTAACACAGGAGGTGATCGGGAAAATTTGATGGCATATAGGTCGGTGGAAGAAACATTTCTTCATTCCCTCCCTCTCCCTCCCTACTCCCCCCTCACTATCTTCTCAACTGCCCTTCCTCCCTCCCTCCCTCCCTCCCTCCCTCCCTCCCTCCCTTCCTTCCTGTAGGAAACATGTCCCTTCCCTTCCACACTGGCCTTTCCCACTCTGGGGGTGGGGAGTGCCCTGGGCTGTAATCATAAGGGCAACTCCGGCTGCACGGCCGCCCAGGTACAACTACACCTGTGCAGCAGGTAATGGCATTATCACTCCACTGGGGCTTTCTTTCCGACAAGGAGTCTTGTCATTAAACCCTTATTTGCAGCCCTGACAGCAGGAGCCACAATCCTCTAACCAGCTCAAGACTAGGGGTCCTGAATAGGGTGATCCCAGTGCTGAAGGCCTTCCAGGAGGGTGGCAGTGCCTTCGCTGGCATCCCCAGGCCGGGGCCCAGGGCAAGGCAGCAGGAGAGAGGCCAGAACTAGGAGGAAGTGGGGCTTGGAGGGTGGGAAGTAGATTGGATTTAGGGCTGTTGGGAGAGGCAGGAGGCCAAGCAGCCTAGCTCCCCAGTCCCTCTCTGGACCATCTTTGTTTTTTGATTTATAATGTGTCCCCGTTGGGGATGGCCTTTTGACATGTGCTAATTATAAGTTGTCCTTTGGTGCATTCGGAGAGTTCTAATAATTAGAATTTCTAATTCCAGTCCTTTGAGCTGCTCCCAGCAGCCTTATCCTGTGAGAGGAACACTTGACACATTTGCTCTCCTGCTCAAAGTCACTGGAGGAGGCCAGCAGCATGCAGCCTGGTGGAAGGATCCAGATTTGCTGAGAGTAGGGATGGAAACTTCTCTCCCCAACCCAAAGTCCTGGAAGAACTTCTCTCTGTGGTTGGTTCATTTTTTGAGAGGAATATTTTCAAGGAATGTGGGATAGGGCAGGGTGGTCTGAGGAATCACAGTGGGACCCTGGGCCAGACACTTCAGGAATGTCAGCTTCCTCTCCTGTATACCGAGGGGGTCAGATCCGGGATTGCCCAGGCCCTTCCAGTTCTGAGATGATCTGAGTCTGTGAAGTGTGGTCATAGGGTGAGTTGAAGCCCTGAGATCACATAGTGATCATAGCAGCTGCTTGCTGCTAGCTATGTTGACTTCATTTGCAGGTAATTTGATAATAAGGTAGTAAATAACTTTAAGGTCAAGCAAAGTAAGCGGCCATGCCTGTGTTTCTTTGTACTCTTCTGCACTGTCTTGCTTAACCTCCCTGGTCCTTGGTTTCTTCATGTGTAAAATGGGAATGCTCCTACTTGGGATATGGTCTTGGTGAAGCTTTGTGTAAAGTGCAAAGCGTTGGGGTCTCCATACTGTCACTCTAGCCTTGCACGGATCCCGTGGAAGGGGCACACATTGCGGTTTCTTCAGCACCTCATCCCACACAGGGCCGCAATCTGAGAGCATCTCTAGGGTCCTGTGGTCATTGGTGCCCAGGACTGGGTATGGAGAGGATGGGCACTCCAGCTCCAACTCTGACCTGCCTTGCTGGGCAGTTGCCTCGTGGTATGGCTAGAAGAGGACATCAGTCCTGAGAAACCCCTCGGTGTCTGCCCTTCCGTCTCATCCACCAGTGATGGCGAGCACGCTGGGTGTGGTAGGTTGTGTTACTGGTCCATAGCACGTACGCTTGAGTTGTCTCACTCACAGATGGGAGGTGGGCGGAGGGAGGTGCCCAAGGCCATGTACCTGAAAAGTGGAGGAACCAGATAAGGGCGGGACAGGAACTGAAACCTCAGCCCTGTGGCTCCGCCACAGCACCCCTACCTCTGTGTTCTCCTGTGGTTGCCTCACTCTGCCGTCTGGGGCCTCTCTGTCCGGGGTTGTGCCCCAAAGCTGCCCCTTGCTCGGGGGGGTCCTTAAGCCTGAGGACTTGAGAGGGTGTTAGTGCTGGAGGGACCCTTAGATGTGTTTAGGTCTGTTTTAGTTAGTTGATGCTGGAATGGGGGCTAAGATGATTGAGAAGTTCCCAAGGCCACATAGCTTATTAAAATAGCCTGGGGCTGACCAGCCCTCCCGACTAGGAACGCAGTGCCCTTTCTCCCACACCTCATTGTTGCCTTTCTTTCTCTGAAATTCCTTCAGAGTGTTGTGCACTGGTGAAAGCGAAGTCCAGGGTTCCATTTTATTTGGCTGATCTTTGAGAGAGGAGAAAAAAAAAAAAAAGAATTTAAGCCCTCGGGACTATGGCCCACTCTCCCTGTATTGTCAGCTTGGGCTGCAGCCACAAATCTCCTGGGGGGCCGGATGACAGACATTTATTGTGCCACGGTTCTGGAAGCTGGACATCTGAGGACCAGATGTCCTCAGGGTCGGTTTCTCGCCCTTTGGCCCTCTTCTCCCTGGGTCTTCATGTCGTCCTCATGTGTGTGTCTGTATCCTCCTCTCCTCTTACAAGGACGCCCGTCGGATGGGCTTAGAGCCCACCCTAAGGACCCCATTTTAACTAACCATCTCTTCGAAGACCCTGTCTCCAAACCCAGTCTCACTCTCAGGTACTGGTAGTTAGAACTTCAACATTCGGATTTTGGGGGGACCTCTTCAACCACTAACACTCCCCCTCATGTCATGCTGTGTCTAATTTACACCCTTTGCTGTCTGTCTGGTCTGTGTGGGCATTTGCATTCCCGACCCTGTGGGTTTGCCTTGGACTGAGGGCAGGGGGACCAGGCCTGCTCAGAATCATTGGGGGCCCAAGAGGGAGCAGGCAGTTCTAGGGAATGTACCTGATTAAAATAATCATATCAACTGGCCCTCAAAGAGACATATTTATAGCCACAGTGACACATTTTTTTTTTAGGATCTAATTTGGATTGGACTCTGGGAATCTTATTTTTAGGCCCAGAGGTGATCCCTGTAGGCAGGTGACCTGGTGTCTGGGGGCTTTGAGTCCATTTTGTCCAATTGGAGGCTCTCAAAGTTGAAGAAATTTGAAAGGTTCCATCAGCCCATCTTTCCACCTGTCACTGTAGCACTGCCCCAGGGTCCCACTGAGGGACCATCCTACCTCTTTTGAATGCCTCCAGCACCAGGGAGCCCCTTCTATCAAAGGAGCCCATCCTCTCCTTGGAAAGTTAGAAGGAATTTTCTTCTTTCTAAATCATCCATGCCCTGGTCTGGTCTATCTCTGGGGATGGACAGAATGTGTCTAACCATTTGGCAGCTCTTCAGAGGTCTGGAAGATGGGGCTGATGGCCTTGTTGGCTTTCCCTGCTCTAGGCTAAGGGCCCCAGTTTATGCTCCAGCAGCCCCTCTCGGGATATAGTTCTGCCCTGGTTTTTGAGGAATGTGATGTTCAGTTCTGGGGTTCTGTACCTTCCCCAGTACCTTCCCTCATGGGATCAGCTGTAATCCCGGGTCTAGATGAAACTTGGCCAATTGTAGTCAACTGGTCTTGTTGAGAAATTTTAGGGAAAAGAGACCACTTCTAAAAAGAAATCACTCAACAGACACCTGTGCTTTGGTTTGGCCAGGAGAAAGATGGAGGCCGAGTTGATATTGATAGAGGGGATCTGCCCATGAGAGGGGCAGCACTAGCCCCCACCCCCTCCGGGGACCTGGGTCAGGCCACAGGATGGGAGGATAAAGCCAAAGTGCCCTGGTGGGTGGTCCTTCTGGGAAATGAGTTTTGGTTTGCCAGCCTTACCCTGCCTGGCCTGAGAATGGTGGGGCCCTTCCTGCCGCATTTGTGGGTTCTTCTGATGGGGAGAGCTTGAGAGCATCTTGTGTAGGGCTGTGTCCCCTGGCTCACAGCAGGCACACCTTCAGTGTCACGCTGATTAGAACGTGTGCACCCAAGACTCCGCTTTGCGGCTGACCTACCCTTTGTGACACTTTGAGCAAACGTCCCCGCTTCCCTCATCTTTAGATTCTATCTGCCTCCTTTCCTGTTTGTAGGAGGAAATGGGGTGACACTTGAAAAAAAAAACACAGACCCCAGAGCTGTCCACAGTGTCACATGTGAAAGGTTAGGCAGCTGCTTCTGCTTGGACAGATATGTATATCGTAGAGCCCAACACCAACATCAGAACAAAAAGAGGTAAGTTAGTTTTCAGAGGTGGAAAAACCAGGCTTTAGAAGGTGTTTCTGTGGAGCTGTTAGAGTAGGACTGGTAATGGTCCAAATGTCAATTTTTCTGTTTCCTTTAAAAATTGTGTATTTTCTATTAAAGGCAAGAATAGTGAGTGTGTGTATTTATTCTTTGGGCAAATGAGGGTCATTCCTTTGAGAACAGGGATGCCCACATACCCACTCCCACTCCCCGCCCCACTTTGCTCCTGCTTGCCCCTTCAGCTCGCCTGCGCTTACATTACCTAAAGGAACCCAACAGAAGAATCTAAGTTTGGGGACAAATGCCTAGAAATTGCGCTTCGCAGGGAGGTCACTTTCAGGGGCTCTCCGAGAGAAACACTTGTCTCTTGAAACAAGATGAGAGTTTCCCAGGTTAGACCCTGCAAGATGGTAGATTCTGTGGGCAAGCTTTTAAAATGATGAAATTACTTGTTCATGATGATCGGGATTATAGTCGAGTGGCTTATTTCTACGCTTCTGCCTGGCTTGCTGCTAAAAATAAGATTCGGGAATTAGATTTTTCTTTTCTGTCCTCAACACAGAGCAGCCTCGGTGAGTACTGGTGCTGTTGCTGAGGAGAGTTCCTACCCAGAGGCCTCACATGCTGACCAAGCTCCCACAGCAGCTCTGGGTGCCCAGGAGAAGGGGTGTGGCCTTTGGTTTATGTTTCTAGGGGACGCTCGTCTCCTGACTCACCGTTTCTCCGTGTGGACACTCCACGCAGTGTCTCCTACCCCACATCTTCCCTTTGTAGTGTCCAGGGAGGTATTTTATTATTATTTTTTTAAATTTAAATTCAATTAGCTAACAAAGGGGCTCTTTGTATCATTAGTTTTTGATGTAATATTCAGTGATTAATTAGTTGCATATAACACCCTGTGCTCATCATATCATGTGCCCTCCTTAATGCCCATCCCCTGTTAGCCCATCTGCCCACCCCCTACCCTTCCGCAACCCTCCGTTTGTTTCCTAGAGTCAAGAGTCTCTCATGGTTTGTCTGCCTCTCTGATTTCTTCCCGTTCAGTTTTCCCTCCCTTCCCCTATTATCTCCTGCCCTATTCCTTATATTCCACATATGAGTGGAACCATAGGATAATTATATTTCTCTGATTGACTTATTTCACTTAGCATAATCCCCTCTAGTTCCATGCATGTCGATGTAAATGGTAGCTCTTCATCCTTTCTGATGGCTGAGTAATATTCCATTGTAGATATGAACCACATCTTCTTTATCCATTCATCTGTTGAAGGACATCTCAGCCCCTTCCACGGTTTGGCTATTGTGGCTATTGCTGCTGTGGACATCGGGGTGCAGGTGCCCCTTCTTTTCACTACATCTGTGTCTTTGGGGTAAATACCCAGCAGTACAATTGCTGGGTCATAGGGTAGCTCGATTTTTTTTTAAAAAAGATTTTATTTATTTACTTGACAGAGAGAGATCACAAGTAGGCAGAGAGGCAGGCAGAGAGAGGAAGGGAAGCAGGCTCCCTGCTGAGCAGAGAGCCCGATGTGGGACTCGATCCCAGGACCCCGAGATCATGACCTGAGCCGAAGGCAGAGGCTTTAACCCACCGAACCACCCAGGCACCCCGGGTAGCTCAATTTTTAACTTCTTGAGGAACCTCCATGCTGTTTTCCAGAGTGGCTGCATGAGCTTGCTTTCCAGGGAGGAACTTTAATGACAGAAGTCTGTGGCGTCACCTCCTTGGTGCACTTAGAGTCCTTGCTGCTGGACCCTCAATGAGGCAGGGACTGTGTCCATCTTCGTCTTCAGTGTAGCCATGGCATCGTGTGGGCTGTTCATGATCCTTTGTGGAATAAATGAATAGGTTTCCATTCCCGAGGTCCTTTCCAGAACTGTCACGGGGGACAGAGAACTCCATTTGCTTCTCTTTCCCAGTTCCCCGAGAAACAGTCCAGTGGAGAAGACGGCTCCTGGGGTTTCTGCCCCAGCCCCCAAATCCTGTACCTCTCCAAAAGGGACTCAGAGCACAGAGCCTGAGACACCGGTAGGCCTCCAGCCTTTGCTTCCTTGCTCTCTGTGACCGATGAGAATAAAGAATTTTGGCAGCAGTCTTAGGTCTTCACCTGCTATTAGCTGATTAAAATGAAAAAAGAAAAAAGAAAAATTTGCATTCTGGTACAGGCTGTTCTTGATGCAGTTGAAGAAAGACTGAGGAGCTATCAATGACTCTCTGGCTCATGTGGCCCTATTTTTGGTCTCAAACCCATTGTGAATTGCTATCTTTCCCCCCAATCGTCAGCAGGAAAATCCATCAACAAATTAAAATTCGCTTCAGAGTCAGAACAGGTTTGGTTTCTGGGTTTCTAAATGACCTTAATTTTAATCACCAAAGCCATGAAGGGTTGGAAGCTGCAGAGTCTCTAGCTACTTGCTGAGGCAGCAGGTTGCTGGGGTTTTCACAGTCTGGCCAAGCTTCTGGGTTCTTGGGGGATCCCTCTGGGAAGCCTTCCTGATTCCTAAAGGTCTTCCCGGCCCTTCCTTCGTTGGCCTGACCCAAGTGGCTCTCATTCAGCTTTAGGTGGGTTCACACACCTATGGGAAGTTTTCTACCACTTTTCAGTTAACTAGTCCGAGGCCCTCAGGAGCCCCCTCTAGTGGCCATTATGTGCAGGGGCCCTTTGGAAGACAAAGGGAGAACCAGGCTGGGGTCTCAGGCTGCTTGCTGTTATCCTTGGATGGCAGGGAGCGCTGTCCAGCGCCATGTCCGCTCTCCAGCTCGTCTCCATGTAGACCATCTTGACCAGGAATCCTCTTTCTCCAGTAAACCAAAAGGACTCCCAGGGTGTGGGAATTCAGATGGCCTGTACGTGTTTTTCTCTCACTGCCATTTTCTGGAGCCACATCCCATGGGGTCTGATATTGATAAACTGGAGGAGAACCAGGCTGCCTACTTGGGCCATCGGAGGTATTGGGTGGGGAGGATGTGGTGAGCCCTAAACCAATGATGAGCAGGGGAGGCAGCTTGATGAGTGGGAGGAACAGAAGGTGCCAGAGGGCAGGTCCGGGAATTCAGACTGGTTTGGGGTGGTTGGGGTGGTTGGGGTGAGGGAGGAGGCTTGCCTGCACCGCTGAGGGCTCGGTGCGCTCACTGTAAGCCTCTTTGCTTACACAGAAGAGTAAGATCATCATTTTGCCATGACTGGGTTGGGTTAAGGCTGCGTGTTAGTAATAACAAGTGTGAGAAACATTTACTGGGCACTTACTAAGTGGGAGGAATGGAGTGTTCAACACAATGGTGAGAGGAAGGGACTATTACTCTGCATTTGCTGACGAGGAAAGCCAAGCTTGCTAAAGTGTCATAACAAGTGCCACACACAATGGGCTTGAGGTTGGCAGGGGTGGGGGGGCGGAGCTTAAACAGACATTTGTTTTCCAGCCATTGTGGAGACCAGAAGTCCGAGATCAGGCAGAGTTGGTTCCTTCTGGGGGCTGTGAGGGCCTTAGCCTGTAGACCGTCATCTTCTCCCTGTATCTTCACCTCATCTTCCCTCTGTACCTGTGTCCTCTTCTTGTAAGGACACCAGTCATGTTGGATTGGAGCCCAACCTAAGGCCTCATTTTAACTTAATCACCTCTTTAAGACCTTAACTCGAAATACAGTCACATTCTGAGGTTTTGGAGGTTAGGAATGCAACACGAAGTTTTCTGAGGGTGGGGGGAAATACAGTTCAGTCCTTGACAGGTGCAGAGAGGCTAGGTAATGTGTCTGAGGTTGCATAGCTACAGGATTAGAAGTCGGGGAGTCTGATTCCAGATTCCCCTGGTTCTGTATGCCCTGAAAAAAATAATGAAGCCATGCTAAAGCAAGGGAATGCAATGGTGGCCTGTTTTAAATGTTTACATGAATTAAATAAAGGAGCTCTTTTAAAAAGAAAAAAAGGCAAATACAACATGATCATGCTATGTAGAGGACAATTAATATGCAAGCATATTAAGCATAAACTAATTCTAGTGTGCTGCCAGGGATGAGGTCTGGTTACTAGACAAAAGTGTAAAGTTGATGGACAGCGGTATCTTTTCCCCATCCTGTGACGTGCATGTAACCTCATCAGGGATCGCTTTGAGGTCAAATTCGGAGGCCCCCAGCACAGCTCTTCTGCCTTCTTGGGGTAGCCTTTCCGAAGCTTTGGGACTCCCCAGTCCATGATCTTGTCCTGCCATGCTCTGCTCCCCACCCCCCCACCCCCCACTCCCCCCCCCGCCCAAGACTTGGCAGCTTGGGTTCTGGACTCTCCAGGAAGCAGCTGTGACTTTGGGAAGGTCCTATGCCTCAAGCTTACATTCCCCATTTCAGTGGAGATGTTATTGTAAAGGGGACCTTTATTGGTCTTGGCAGATCCAAATGCCCCACGACTTTGGGGCTGTGACTGAGAACTGTGTCACCTGATCCTGTGGCTGACGATTAAGCTAAATGAAGTGTCGTAATGTAGTGTTCGGAACCCTGTCGGATTGTCCTTGATGACACCCAGAAGTCCTCGGGTCTTCTGAGTGCCCGGCATTACATCTGCCGAGTGCCGCTCCCTGCACGTGGTTGAGGACGACTGCATGGCAGAGCCCTGTTGCATTGCGAGGGAACACGAGCAGGAAAGAGGAAGTGATGAAAGTGTGGTTGCTTGATCTGATGTGGAGCCCGCCCCATCCTACTGACAGCGGAGCCTTGGCCTCTGCAACGTACGGTTCATTTTAACAGATGGAGTTATAAGGCCAAGAGCTATGGGAGGTGATGCACGTGTCCGAGGGAGGTGGCAGTAGCTTTATAACTCCGTGTCCTTCACAGTCCGGCCGAGAGGTCACTCAGATCTTGGGACAGGCTCTGTGTTCTTCAGCTGTGTGTTCTTGGCATAGATGTCTGTTTAATTTCTTTTCTCTTCTCTTCCTTTTCCTTCCATTCCCTTTTTTTTTGTCTCTCCTCCATCCCTCTTTCCTCCTTTCCTTCCTTTTTAAGTACTGTCGATGAGAGCTTTCAAATCGAAGGGGATAATTTGCCTCCCGTGGGCCTCTCCATTCCGTGTGATGTAACGGGTGCACCCTCGGCTCTGTGAACCGGTGCGGAAGGCTTATTTACTCATGAGTTGTTTGCTTTCTTGTCCCTCTCTGTCCCCTTACTCTCTTGCTAGGGCCGGATTCAGCCTGTCTCATGAATTACTTTTTCTATGACTATTGAAGCCCTCAGTGATTGACTGGAAATTGTAGTGAGTCCTTTCTTGGAAGTTATCACAGCTTAGCATGTATGTGATGTATATAGCGTGTGTGTGTGCGTGCTTCATTTGCCTGTGTGTCTCACTGGAGAATAAGCTCTTTGAGGACAGGGATCCAGTCCAGGGCTTCACAGAGCCCTTACAGTAGGTCTCAATGCTTATTTGTTGAATGAGTGAGGGAGGTTAGTGGTTGGATGAGTCTTTCTTAGGATCTGAAGAAACAAGTTCAGGTAGCTACGTGTTTTGCCCAGATATCTCTGCCAGCCATCAGCTGACACAGACCTGGGGTCCATCATTGCACTCTGTTCAAGGGGACCACAACCACACCCATCACTGTCCTGCCCGTGGGGACCCTCCTTTCTAGTTGGAGAGGCCAGGGGAAGGTGGGGGAGAGCTGGGCAAGGATCTGTACTGGGCAGTATGTCGGGTGAGGCACTGGCAGCCAGGCTTCCAAGGGGCGAGGAGCTCTGAGCTGGGGACGGGTGGGTCACCCTGAGCCACACAGCTGCTCTTTGCCCCCACCTTCAGCAGCTGTGGTGCGCTCCTAATGTTCCTGCCAAAGGTGTGCCTTTGCTGGACTTCCCATCTCCTGCCAGCTGAGCCCCTGCCGGGAGCATTTCTGGGGGTGGTCCCATTCCCTGCCAGGCTGGATTTAGGGCCGTATCCCAGGGGTATCTCCCTAGGCTGGGCCAGAGCATGGACTTGCCAGCCCCAATGCCACAATGTGGGCAGCACTCCCTGTCATTAGGGATGGAATTGGGAATCTGGGTGGGTCTGGCTCACTCTCAATGTAAGATACAAGGGAAGAGATTGTTCTTGGGAAGGGCCCATCCCTGAACAGTCTTCATTTGTTTTTCATTGGAGGAAGGTGCCAACACTCATTAGATGCCTGCTGTTTGCCAGGCGCGCACAAGATGCTTTGTATATGGTATCTTATATAATCTTCCCTGCTGCCTTCTGAAGTTAGTACTGTTACTGTGCCCATCTTACAGATGAGAAAGCTGAAGCTCAGTGTTTAAGTGGCTCACCTGAGGTGGGCACAGCTTGTGAGTAACCGAGTCCAGATTCAAATTCAGGCTCCCCCAACTCCAAACCCCAGGAATTTCTATGCAAGATGAATTCTAGGGCCCGAGAAGAGCCAGGCGGCTCCAGAGACAGGAGGTGCCATAGAATGGAAGGCCCAGCCAGGATGCCTTTCTTTCCTGCAGACTGCCTGGTGTCCCTGGGTCAGGGGCCACCAGCTTTGCCCTTAGCTGAATCTCTAGCCCAGGGGTGCTTCCTAGAACCTGGAAGGCTGAGTGAAACACTTTGCTCTCGGAAGCCAGCAGTAGGCAAGGAGCCCTGCTTCTGCCAAGGTCTCCTGCTACTCCCAGCCTCCTCAGAGACTGGGACTGGGCCATAGGTGGGAGGCCCGGAGGACCCAGATCTGTTCTGAGAGAGGACCATCTGAATTACCGGTGTGTGCTTCGGTGTATTTAAGACTCTTCTCTGTTTTTGGTTTAGAACCCGAGCCATGTCCCTTTGCTCCCCACCCCTGTAGCTCTACACACAACCACAGTCCTGTGTAGAAGACAGGTGGTTGGCTGCCGCAGCCCCCGGAGCTCATGGAGGGAAGCAATGACTTTGATGAAACGAGATAAGCAATAATTTAGAAACTTTCCGTCTCAGCTCTGTGATGCAATTTCCTCTCATGGCAGATTTATCTGCTCAATTCTGTGCAACTCAGACCAATATTAGAATGGCTTTGCCTCCTGTCTGTCTGCACACTGGGCTGAGCTGGCTGTCAGGGACCCGGGTACCCTGAAGCCCTGAAGAGACTTTGCCTTAGAAGGCAGGGAGCCAGGCTCTGGATTTGGCCCTGCCTGTCTTTGGTTGTGTGGCTCTGTCCCACTCACTTAACCTCTCTGACCTCGGAGGTCTCCTGTCTCAAATGGAAGTTCAGTAGGGACACCTGAGTTGCCTTAAGGCAAGGGACAGTGCCAGACCTGGGATTTCTAGATGCAAAGCTCCGGCTTACTTAGCATGTCTCAGATTTGTTGCTTCCCCATTAGCAAGAGGCCATAACACTTTTTTTTTTTTTTTAATGGTTTTGTGTTTGTTGTTTTTTTGGAATTAAGAGCCACTGAGGTTTAAAATGGAATTAAGAGACCGTCTTCCTCAGTGTGTCCTTCAAGGATCATCTCTCCACCTTCCTCTGTCTACACTAAAAACATCAAGAAGAGGGAGGGGAGCATAGCCTGGTAGGCATGGAATCATTTATTTATAGAGATCTTCCCCCTTCTTCTCCAAAGGCTTACAGTTGGAGGGGCTGACCTGAACCTTCTGGAACCTATGAGAGAGAAACAAGGCTCCCTGGCTCAGTAGCCCAGACAAGGAAACTCCAGCACTCAGAGAGGTCAGGTAGTTCTCAGAAAGTCACACAGCAATTTGAAGGCAATAGAACTCAGAGGTGTTGACTCCAATCCAGTGCTTCTCGAACTTCGGTATGCCTAGGAGTCTCCTGGGAATCCTGTGAAAATGCAGATCAGGAGGTCTAGGGTGGGGCCCAAGATTCAGAAGTTCTGACAAGGGCCCAGGTGATGCTGTTGCTGCTGTTCTGAGGATCTTGCTTGGAGTGAAGCGAGGAGGCTGGGGTCTTTGTAGCCTGGTCAGGAGGGAGTGAGCCCTCTGTCCTCTCCTGCTTCCTCACTGAGTGGTGTGGCCCCAGCTTCTTCCCGAGTTTTCTTCCTCTCGTGCTATGAAGGCCTGGGCTGCCGCCCCAGTGCTTCCCTGGCCCATTTCCTCTGGACTCCTCTGGCTCTGTGTTTGAAGTGAACGTCCCATCTTAGCTGGCGTCTGAGAGGCACTGGCGCACAAGCCTACCTGCTGTAGGCTCCCGGTCCCCGTTCCGCAGAGATTTGAATGCCTGGACCAGCTCCCTCCAGAGCCAGTAGGCCCCTGTGAGTGCTAACCTGGTTTGTATTTTAGAGTGTGTTCTACCCGTCGCTGCGCGGGCAGAGCAGCGTCCCCTGCTCATCGGGGCGGTGCGACAGAGAGTTTCCTCAGGCCTTCTTGAACCGTGCCCTCCTTGCTCCCATCGCTCCCCAAGTCAGGCTTTCTCCCTCGGTGCTGGGCCCCCAGTGCTCCCAGTGGAGAGATGATCCACCCCCTGTGGTAGATGTGGCGGAAACACAGGCCCAGGGCACATGACAGGTCAGGTCCGGGAGGGCAGTGTGATGGGCCTGAGAAGCAGCCCGTAAGCCCTTCACCTCCCCGCTGGGGACAAGGCATGGAAAAGGGACCACCCTGCCTTTGGGGATCCTCAGTCTCCAAACTGTACCTCGGAAGCTCTAGATTGTTCTTGGACGTTACACCTGCCTGTTATTAGCTAGGCACTGCTCACAAGAGCTTCTCCGTGAAGACTTCCTAATCTAGATTAGGTCAGTGTCTGTACAGTTGCCACGTGCTGTGGTCCGTGTCCTAGCTGCCTGCTGTAGGTCGTAAATGCTTGGAAGGCCCGCGTTGTGTTTTTCACGGTGGTGTGTTGTTCGGAGCAGAATGGTGTCTCGTCAGGCCAGCGGATTCTGGGGCCACAGTGGTATCAGAAGGGAGCTGTTCGGATGCCTGCACCTCATGAGGCTTCACTCAGACCCAAGAGTCCCGTGCAGGGAGGGTCCGTGTTGGAGCAGGGACTGTGGGTGCCCTGCCCCGTCCCTTAGCACCCTCCACTCCTCTCCTGTGCAGCTGCCCCAGCTCGGTGCCCGACCCATGGCTAATCGCCGAGGTGAGCCTGGACAGGGTCAGTGCCTGCAGGCCCGGCCCCAGCCACGGAGCACAGCATCTGGCTCCTCAGTAGCGTCGCTCTGAGGCACGTTCTACACCAGGACTGCCCACGGAAGCTTCAGGGGTGGGGGAAATGCTCTATATCGGTGCTGTCCGATGTGGTAGCCTCTGGTGACACGTGGCTGCTGAGCTCTTGAAGTGTGGCAAGACGGAGGAACTCAGTCTTGAATTTTCAGTCATTTAATGTCAGTAGCCAGATGTGGCTGGTGCCGGCCGCGTGGAGCAGGACAGCTATTCCCTATGTCCCAGCGGTCCCCAGGGGGACTGAGCCTGGCTCAGTTGTCTTCCACAGTGTCCTCACTGTTAACAAACCCTGCGTTGATTTCCGCACCTCCCCCACTCCCCACCTGATTCTTCCCCGGAGTTGCCATCCGAATAACCTGTTCATTCCAGCCATACGAAATTGCCCTTTTTTTTTTGGTCAAAAAAATGGTTGAATGTTAGTACTTTCATATGATTCAGTTTGCACTGAAATCCCCACGTTGAGTCTGCATTTAGGGGAAGCCCCACCTCATGGGGGTGCTGAGGTTTGTGTGCTTTTGTGGGTGCAAGCTAAGGGAGGGTGGTTCAAGTCATTCCCTGCCCAGGCGGGATCTTAATCCCAACCCTGCGTCAAGGTGGCTGTGTGGCCTCAAGCAAGCCACTAAGCCTGTCTGTGCCTCAGTTCTCAGTGCGGATAATCCTGCCTGCTCCCCTGGCCCGCTGCCTGCCCTCCCTGCCTTGCATGCTGCTTGGAAGGAGGCAGGGAGCTCATAGACAGAACTAGTCATTAGAAGTGAGTGCAGTGAGGCTGTAAGGTGCCATTCCCAGGTGCATTTCCCCAGCTGCACCCTGTCCCTGGCCGGAGGGAAGCTTGCTCATGGTTGATGGAATCCGGATGGTGTGCGTCTCTGGTGCTAGGATGGGCATTCCTGGCTGCCCGGGATGCCCGTGTCCTGAAGCCACCTTTGCCTACTCCCGTCCTTTTGGCAGGGTGCGCTTAGCCGCTTGCTAAGGGTACGCTGGGGACGCTCACCCTGGTGGCCATCGGATCAGATCAAGAGCGTGACTTAGCGGATGGCTGCAGAGGTCCTCATGTGTGTTTCCCTTGCCCACCGAAAAGCAGGAAACAGTTTAACTGGGTGGTGATTGTGAGGCTCATCCTTTTTTGATTGTTTCCTGGAATGGAGCTAGACAGGCTGGGGGCACTGCACATGTAGGCCGTGTGGATTCTCCTCGTTCCCTCCAACTTCTTGAACTTTCCTCAGCTCAGGCTTGCCTTACCAGAAGCTCAGCACCTCCCAGCCTGTTCATGCTGGAGGGAGGCTGAGCCATCAAGGACCTTTCAGGAAACCAGGGCTCATGCCAACAAGTGCAGTAGGAGTTTATGTGGGGAACTAAGTATAGAGGTACTGGAGGGGCTCAAAAGCAAAGCATGATATAGAGAGGTGACCCCCAGAACCGCAGTAGTAGAAGCTGCTAGCATCCTCAGGGCTAGGGGCGGGGTCAGGGAGAGCTGGTTTCCTGGAGCTCAGAGTCCACAGCATCTTGGGATGCTGGAACTTTGGAAGGTGCTAGATGGTGCAGGACCACAGAGGAAGTGACTAGGGACAGCAGGAAACCCAGGGATTGTAGAGACACTGTGGAGACACCACTCAAGGCAGAGAGAGAGAGAGAGAGAAGTGTCCTGGTTTCTCTCCTCCTCTTTGCAGGAAGAAAAATGGTCTTCTGCCTGTATTCTTCTTGGCCAGATCTCCCAGAAATCAGAGAGCAAGGGGGTGGAGGTGGGGGTGGTGGTGGGGAAGTGTGGTTTGTAGAGGGGGACTCAGAACTGCGTCTGAGGGAAAATGACCAGCATGGGGGACTCAGAGAGCCTTTAGAGGAGATGTCCTCATCCCAGAGCCTGTGAAGGAGCTTTGGGGAGCCCAAGCATCTCTGGAGAATGTAGGCGCTCTTTTGTCTCCCATGTATGTACACGCATTTTCTAGAAAGAGCTGGTATCTTTCTTCAGATTCTCAAGTCACCCAGTGCCCACCAAAAGACACAGCACAATCGATAGATGCCCCCCCCAACCCTGGTCTTACACCTGGGAAGTCTGTGGGTACAAAGAATACACTTGTCCTCTTGGTTTAGGGTCCTTTGTGTGAACTGGCTGTTGTCCTTCAATTGTCCTGGTTCTGTGAGTACGTTAGGGAAGTCCTCTGGCTGCTCTCTGCCTCTCCGGAGCTAGCTGTTTGTCTCTTCTCGCTGGCCAGCCTTCCTGATCTCAGGCTCACAGAAATGCTCCATCCAGCATGCCCCTGAAGCTGTGGCAGCCACACCACTGATCTGGATCCTGGTCTAGGTGTACCACACAGTGGGGGACACAGGCCGAGCTGGCCCGGGGAAGAAAACCCAGGTCTCCTTCACTCCGTCTCCCTTGTTCAATAAACATGACCTTTGCATCTACCAGGTGCCAGGCATCTTGCCAAGTACTGGGGAGACCATGCCGATCCAGATTGATGATGACCCTGCTGTCACAGAAGGAGAGGTAGAGTTAGAAAACAAGCAAGAGAACAAAGACACAAACAAGATAATTTCTGACCATGATAAGTGCCAAGAAGATAACAGAACAGGGAAATGGGATAAAGAAATGAGGGGTGAGGATGGGAGCTATTTTTGATGGGGAAAACCTCTCCTAAGAGGACATGTTTAAGAAAACCCAGATCTCCTTCACTCCGTCTCCCTTGTTCAATAAACATGATCCTGGGGTGGGAATGAGGACCCCAAAACAAAAAATGGGCCCATATATGACTGAAGACAAATGAGAGCTCCTGCTCTGACAGTTTTTGAGTCTTCTAACTGACCCTGCCATGCCCCATGCAGACTCTTCTTGGTTTTGTGGGTGAAATAGGTGGCCAAGTGCCCCTTCCTTTGCCATTCTGTGTTCTCAGCTGGGTGTGTGGCAGGTGGCTGGAAGCTGGCTTTCTGCTCCCTGGAGCAGTGGCTGGATGTTTTGGTGCCTCTGAGATGCCAGTAGGATGGCAGATTGTTTCTGTTCAGTCCATCAGTCACACAAAAGCCCAGAGAGCAAAGAGCATAGGCTTAATTTATTTTGTTTATTTTGCAGTGGAAATAGCACTTCCTTGGAGTGAAAGCTCTGAAGACTAAAAGCTGAATGGAGAGGGGGAGTTTGGATTAAATGAATGGGCTGACCAGCTCTGACCCACTTTCCATCCAGCACAGCAGTGCTGGGAGAGGAAATTGCATTCCGGCTCTCTCTTTGCTGGCCCAGGGGCTGGTCACTTCTCTAGCCTGACCTTTCACAGGGGACGGGACTGGTGGGCAAGCGGCGCTTGATGGAAGTGTTCTTGAAGGTAGCTCATGAGAGGGGGTGGAGGGTCGCAATGTACATCTGTCTCGTGCCCTTCCTGAGTTCATCTTCGACCCTTCAAGCCTGCCTGACAGTACCCCATCCCCTTAGTAGTGAGGGCAGGTGTAGATTTAGGTGAAGGTCATTTTCTGGTTATGTAGCTGAACTGCAAGGGAGAAATCACTGCTCCTCTGTGCAAAGGAGTGATCAAAAGGGGAAATTCTCAGGAGGCCTGGGGCAGGCTGGACAGGGAGGGTGGGAGACATTCCAGTGCATCACTGTGACCGGTCTAGTGATTACAGTGTATAAGACCTGTCCATGAAGGGCTTACCTCAAGGCATCCTGGGTTTCATTTCATTAACTGGTGGCCCCAGCAGGTTACTAATTTGGCTTAAAGGACTCAGCTTCCTTGTCTCTAAAATGGAAGTCCCACCTCTCAGGGTTGGTGTGGGGTTCCAAAGGGATGTAGGGTTTGAAAGTGCTGCCAGGCACATAGTAGGTACTTAGTAATATAGTTTTCTTAATTGAAAGAATGCATAAATAAGTGAGAAACCAAAGTTGGTATATTATCTGGAACTTTATGTCCATAAGGAATGAGCGTTGAAATGGCAGTGACAAGAAGGAAGTTAAAGTGCACTGTTGCAAGGTATCCACGAAGATCCATCATTCCACGGCCTTGGCCAGCTCTAGCAAGTGTCCTCACTACAGGAAGGACATGCTGTGGACATAATGCTGATTGTCCTGCTCCCATAGCATGGATGACCGCAAATCACAATGCTGGACGTGTGGGTCTCTTTGTGGATTTCTTGCTCCTCCGTATTCTTTAGACAGCAGTTCATATGAGAATCTTACAAGGGACTAGAGCCCTAGAGTGAGGGAAGGGTCTGACTATGGCATTTTAAGGGTGCTTCCCTAATGAAATAATTATATCATTAATTGCCAAATGAAGAAGGAAAAGAGAAGGCATCAGAAGGAGAGCACATGTTCATATGCAGTGATCACTGACAAACTCTGATTTTAACAGGCCCTTATGAAGAGCGATCAAGAGTCATCTGACTTAGGGCTGATCAAAAGAAGTTCAGGAAGGCTGAAACACAGAATGAACTAAAGCTCGTAAAAAGAGCTAAAGATAGTTAAAGATATTTTACCTTTGTAAAATAATAGCCCCAGAGTTAGAAGGTGAACAAGAGGGGATAGTATCACTACTCTGGAAAGGTGATACTGTTAGCAGACAGAGAAACAAAATAGAAAAGTGAGTGTTTTCTGTTTTTTTCTCTCTAGCCTTCTCCACCTGGAATGAACCCTCTTTGGAATGAAGAAGACAATAAGTCCCTTTCAAGGAGCTAGAGAGTCACTTAAAAATGTGTTTCTGGAATCAAGTGGGTCCTATGGCAGGGTCTTGCCATGCACTTCTTATAGGATGGATATGATTGCAGAGTTTTGTAGGGAAGTCTTTTGATTGATTATTCTTTTCATTATGGATTGTATTTTCCTGCTTCTTTGCATGCCCGGTAATTTTTGATTGGATGCCAGACAGTAAATTTTACCTTGTTGGGTGCTGGATATTGTAGTACTCCTATAAATATTCTTGAGCTTTGGTCTGGGACACAGTTAAATCTCATGGAAATGGTTTGATCCTTTGGGTCTTGCTTTTAAACTTTGAGATAGGACCAGAGCTGCCTTAATGTCGGGCTGATTTTTTTCCCCACCATAGAGGCAATGCCATTCTGAGTATCTAGATGAGTTTGCTAGGGCTGCCATAACAAGACACCACAGACTGAGTGGCTTACCAGCAGAAACTGATTTTCTCCCAGTTCTGGAGGCTAGAAATCTGAAGTCAAGGTGTCTGTAGGGTTTTTTCTTCTGAGGCTTCTCAGAAGCCTTGGCTTGCAGATAGCCATGTTCCCTCTGTGTCCTCACATGATCATCTCACTATCTGTGTGGTCTGTATCCTAATTTTTTCTTAAGAAGGACACCAGTCATATTGGATTAGGGCCCCACCCAAGGACTCCATTTTGGTTTAATTACCTCATTAAAGATCCTTTCTCCAAACACTGTCACATTCACAGGCACTGGGGGTTAGTGCTTAACCACAGGAATGTTGAGGGGACACAGTTTGGTCTGTAACCTGGTGCCTCATGAATTTTGAGGTTTTCTGTTCTGGCTGGTCGGACATGACCTATTTCTAGCACTGTGTGAACTCCATGCTGTTCTGTGTACCCCTCCAAGATGTTTCTGTCCTCCCCCTTGGGCAGTTTCCTCACAGAACTGTGCTGATCAATACCTAGACTCAAGGAGGCCCCTCTGCTGATCTCTAGAGAACTCTCTTGGCAGCTTTCTCCTCTCTGATGCCTTGCCCTGTGAATTCTAGCCACTTCAGCCTCCCTGGAATCCCAGCTCATCTCCTCAACTCAGCGAGAGCACTGGTCTCTGCCTGGGTCCCCCTTCTCTGTGCCATATCCCCCAGACACCCTCTAGGTGGCTGGCTGGGACAATCATGGGCTCCTCCTGTTTGTCTCTCAGGGATCACTGCCCTGCTCTCCTGAGCTCCAGTGTCTGCAAACCCTATTTTCAATGTTGTTTCTGATTTTTTTAGTTGTTTTGAGGAGGGGGTGGTTAAATCTCATCCCTCTTACTTCCTTTGGAGAGTCTTTGAATAGTGGAGAGTGCCTGGAATGTTCTGGAACTTCTTGTTTCACTAGTATTTCTCAGTCGTGTTAGATGATGGATTCTGGAATCTCCGTTCTAATGATACTGTGGCTTATCCTTGGGAATAATTTTTGATCGGATTACAAAGCTGAGTGCTTGTGATCCCTTAGAGGTGCCAGTGGTGGTCACTTTGGACTCCATTCAGATAGGTCAGGCTGGAACCATCAGCTGTGAAAGAACTGATGTCAACCTAGTGCTGTCAACCCTGTTTTCCAGAAGGGGAAACTGCTGAGGGCTAAAGGAAATTTCCCAAATCTAGAGTTTGAAAGCAGTTCTGTTGGTCCTTAAATGAGATCCTATGTTATCCAGTATCTTCATCAGCATTTAGATTAGGGAGGATTCAAAAGCTGGGACTTCAGCTCAATCAGCAAAACAAAAACAACAGATTAGGTGCAAGACCAAGGATGCTTTCTGGTCCCTGCATTGAAATAAGAAAAGATCTCCACAAGCAGATGGAGGCTAAAACTTATTCCTGGGAAGGGCCTCATTTTAAGAAGGGAACTTGGAGATTATTCAGTGCTCACATTCCATCTGGTGTTAGTGGTGGCCAGTGGCCAGTAGCTTTTGTGGTGGTGTCACACTCATGGGCAGAGAGGAAGCAGGACTTTCTTTTAACTACCCTCGTCTCCACTCTGTGAAGGGTTTTTCCTCGTGCATTTCTAAAGTGTACAATTACCCCTGGGTATTTGGATGGACGGATGAATACATCCTTGGATGGGTCCAACTTTATTGATTTTAAATGAATCATCACCTTGCCTCTCCATCACCATCAAAATGCCTTTCATACTCCAATTAAATGAACCCACTTACTGCATTGTCTAATGAACTTTTCAAAAAGTTAACCCCTCTGTGTCCACCTAGAGAAGAACTCTGGTTAGAGGTCAACGTGCTTTTGCTCCCTTGGGTGTCCACCCTGTTCTCCCTTTCCAGTGTGGCTCCTTCCATGTGATCATCAGCGAGTAGTGGGGAGGGGACAGTCTTGTTGAATTTTGTTAAAAGACCACTTTGCTGTCTTGGAATGCCAGCTTGTGTCCAGAGCAGTGACCAAATATTGGATCGGTGCCTTTATTTCCACTGCTGTTAGCAAAGCTTTGGTGGGAGGGAGACATCAGGTGGGAGATTTAGTCAGACCCAGGCGTGTTCCACAGAAAATTCTTGTTAGGCCTGGTTTCCTGTTCACAACAAAAGAGTTGTGAATTTCAAAAGCATTTTGTGAATATCCACAAACTTTTGTTTATTGTGGGTTTGTAATTGAGCTATATGTACAGGGAGGAAAAAGAAATGGGGCATGTCGGTCTCTGGAACTATCAGTGCCCCACACGGTGATGGCTCTAAGCCTTGCCCATAAGCAGGAGGGACAGTCACTAGTATATGTGGTCCGCATGCTGCAGAGAGTGTCCACACCTGGGCAGGTGGACACCTGGCCTCTATTTGACTCCATCCAGACTTCTAACCCAGTTCCCGTTTCCCGTGGCATCTCTTTGGGAAGCCACCCTTGTAGCCCAGGCTGGAAGTGAGCTTCTTCCTCTGAGCCCCAGCTGCCCTTCTTCCATATCTCTGCTGTTAGGGCTTTGGTCATTTTCTGTCTGGGAGTTGAGATACTTAACTTCTTACTTCCTTAGCTGGACTGTACGGTCCTTGGAGGACAGGGTCCAGGTCTGAGCCATCTTTGTGACCCCTTCAGTGTTTGCCACAGAGCATATGTGACCTCTTGTTGGTGTTTCCTTTTTATCTGCTTAATGTCCTGTAGCCAGTGTATTGCATGGGGTGAAAATAAAAGAAGGGTTTTACCCTGTTTACTTTGAGGGTACCTCTGGGTCAGGCTGCCCTTGTATTTCAGGGATCCAGGGCTGGTGGGAAGTGGCGTCAGCTGGGATTTGGGGCTAAGCCATTAAGAGTTTGGGTCTGTTACATTCATTAGCTGCCTTCTTGTAATGGTTCTCCTGCAGCCCCTTACCTCTCCCTGAACTCAGGGCAGTGGGACCATTAGGGTGGGTCTAAGGCAGGCAGGCCGTCACTGGTGAAACTCTGAAATTTCTAAGGTTTTTATTACAGGTAGTACATCCTCTTACTAACAGGACATCTTAAAGTAGAAAAAGAGGCTTTTACAAATTTACGTGTTTATCATAGAAAACGTGGGAAATAACAAAAAATTATAAAGATCAAGCAATTTCTTCCATAACTCTACAATACAGCAGGTGTATTTTATAATTACAAAGAAATGTTATTCTGAAAATGTGATTAGGTCATAAGATATATAAAGCTTTAAAAAATACTGCTTTTTAAAAATAAAAGTAACACATACGGTATTCAAATATTTCACAAAGACATAAAGTGAAAAATATAAGCTTTCTGCCCACCTATCTGCCCTAATCTTGAAACCTTGCTGCAAAGGTGCCAACTCTTCAAAGATTCTTTGTATCTTCTCGGGGGGTGGTGTAGGGAGGAGGACACCTGTGCTCGGTTTCATACATGTGACTAGTTAGGTTTATAGGCCAGAAACAGGTAAGGATCATCTCCTCCTGTTGCTAGTGACCTTTCAAAAATATTTTAAATGGCACCGCCTCAGGCCGTCATGAAGCTGTCCCATCTCTGTTCTCTGTTGGGCATTTAGTTTCTTTCCAGTTTATCTGTTATTAGAAGTAATACTTTAAAAACATTTTTACATACAATTTTGCCCTCCTCTGCTTTTTTTTTTTTTTTTCTTTCCAGGATAGAATTCCAGAAATGGAATTCTCGTAGCAAAGGACAGAAACTTTTCTGGCTATTGGTAGATACTGTCCAATTATGATACATTTCTTCTATAGAAATAGGACCCTTTCTCTTGCCTGTGCATTCTTTTTGATGCCTTGAAGATTAACAAAGTAATACAAGACGACCTGCTCTTTATAAAAAGTTCAAACAATGTGCAGGTTCACACAGGGATTAGAAAGGGGGGCGCCCCTCCTCACTCCCCCCTCTCAGCTCAGAAATAAGCCCCGGTGGAGCCAAACGAGGTTCGGACAGCCTTGAATCAGAGCTTGGGTGTGGCCGTGTGACGGAGGGTTGGTTACCCAGTCACTGGGCCTTGGTTTCTTCATCTGTAAGCCGGGTGTGCCAAGAATCCCCCTGTTGGATTGTGAGGGTGAAGTGGGTATGTGCAAAGGGCCTGGCCCGTGGTAGGCACCATTACAGCTGTGGTCTTTGTTGAACGACTGATCGTGGCTCTCTGTGGGATGTGGAAGCCACAGGCTCAGGCTGAAATCATGCTGGAAAGCGCTCCCCTCATTTTGAGGAGTGCTGGCCCTTCTCTGCACGATTCGGGTCCGGCCTGACAGACTCACAGTGCTGGGAGCCCCGCAAGCAGGAGAGAGCATCTGTTGCACTGAGCTTATATCCTAGCGAGCTCGTCTGGGCTCTCGGAGAAGCAGGATATCCTCACCCCCTTTGTTAGGATGGACACACCAGGACTCCTATTCCTGAGAACTCTGACATTAAGGAGAGAAGAATCAGGCCAGAGGAGTCCCAGCTTGGATGGGCACGGACGGAGTGTCCCCTTGGAAACCTCGGCCTGCTCAAGATGGGAGGCATGACACCAGAAACCCTCCTATTCATGTGGCACTAAACTCTGCAAATATCTTTAGTAACACTAAGCCCTGGGTTGTTTTAACAACATCTCTAATTATAACCTGTTTAACATCTACCATGCTGTCACACCGCCCTGATTAAAGTGCCACGGGGAGCACGGCTGTTCGCGCCCAGGAGCAGCGTCACTGGTGAGAAGGTGCCGCTAAGCTGACCTTCCAGGAAAATCAGCTGGGCCATCACTTCGGACACGGAGGACCCAGGGAGCCACTGTTCTGGGGCTGGGGCTCTAGCACGTCCCTGCTGGAGCATCTCCCTGTGGCTCTCAGGCCATGCGTGTGAGGCAGAAGAGCGGGTGTGCTATGCAAGTCCCAGGGGGCCAGACCAAGGTGTTCCCCGGGGTGATGGGTGAGGATGCTGGCCTCAGCGCCATTTAGTCCACCTGACAGCTCCTCTGAGCGTGTGTGGAACAGGGGCCGGCTCTGCGAGGGCTCGGTCACCAAGTACAGAAACCTCAAGTGATTCCTCGAGCATCTTCTCTAGGAGGAACCCCGGGCTGTACTCATCATGGCCAGCCAGTGAATAGTAAGAGGGCGCTGGGCACTGGTGCTAACTGGGTGTGTTGGAAATGGACTGACTGTGGACATGGGGTGTTTGCTGGGGACCGACACTAGTGAAAGGAGGGGGGCAGAGGCAGCTGTGGCCATGGGGACAAGTGGAGGGCCACTCCCACGAAGCCCCCAGCAGCCCAGCAGAGACCTCGGGGCGAATAGTGACCAACAGCGTTGGTTCCCAGCTGGAAGGGCTGGGCCTCTCTCAGCTCCACCTCAGGCACTCACCAGATGCTGACCGGCCCAGGAATGGTGGGACCTTCGGTGAAGCCTCTGTCTGCAGCAGAGTCTGACCCTGATGGAGCTAACAGCTGGAGGCTGCCCGCTGCCCCCACACCCTGAAAATCCCTTGAAGGAGGATAAGACTAGGGCTCGACCACAGGCAGGAGCCACCTGACGAGGGAACTCGGGCTCCCCCTGAATCATGGAGGATACCTCAGGCTTTGGTAGTCACAGAGGAGCCGTGGGGGGTGGGGGGGGCTTCACATGAGCTCAACAGCGTGAGCAAAGAAGAACAGCTCGTCATTACCAAGAGCCAGCATGCGCAGCATCCAAGGTTGGCTGTTGGGAGCAGAGACTCTGCTGCCATTGAGAAGCAGCTCAGGGGGCCGTCCTCGTGAGTCCCCTTCCCAGATGGTTGCCTTCTCCCCCTCCCCTGAAGCCTGTTCTTCCCGTTACCGTTAGGGAAGTGAAGTCAACCTGGTGATGTGTCTTCCTGAGTGACCTGGGGTGGCCTTTCCTCTGGGTCCTCCAGCCATTTCACCTTCGGCAACTGGGAAGATTATCTGCTTCCTCCTCCACAAAGCCTGGGTTTTCAGGGCTCATCTCGACAAGGGTGGAGGTGACTTGTAGGGCAACTGACCAGAGCCTTGAGAACCTCCTTGAGCCTGGTCACCCAGCCCTATTCAGAGGCTCTCCTGAGGGGTGGTGCAGGGATCCAGAGAGAGCCTCCCAGCTCCCAGGTGTAGGGCTCACCCTCAGCCTTGGACGGAGGGGAGCTGGCCAGCCAGCTCTCTCCCGACACCTGCCTTACCCATCAGCATCCTCTCCTCTCACATGCGCTGTTCTGGCCTCCTGCCATTCCTCTGGCTCCCTGGCCCATGCTGTCCCTTGGCTGGCAAGGGCCACACCTTGAGTCCTTGTCCCTTGACGTTGGATTTCCTCTCGAGTATTGTAGTGGTGTTTTGGGACTTGATGAAGGAGCACAGATCGAATGGCCCCGTGGCCTGTTTGTGGTAACCTCCCTTGGCCTTGACTAATGACTGCAGTGTCATCTGTGGGCAGGAGGCAGGTCCCCAGTGCAGCCTTGTGTGATCGAGTTTCCCCAGTTATTCCGTATCAGCAGCCAAGAAGCCAGATCACTGGCTGCTTCTCGTATGGCTCGGACCTGGTGTGGGCTCTAGGTTTCGGGGCCCTCCTGCTCGGTGCCAGGTCCCTTAGGAAATACCACACGGCCAAAGCCCCAGGTACTCTGCGGCCACAGTAACAGAAGTGTCCAACGGTACAATTAATCAGAAATTTTCATCAAAGGATTTTGGTGAAATTGGTCATTCATCTATATGTTTTTTTAAGATTTTATTTATTTGACAGACAGAGATCACAAGCAGGCAGAGAGGCAGGTGGGGGCGGGGGGGGGGAAGCAGACTCCCCGCTGAGCAGAGAGCCCGATGCAGGACTCCATCCCAGGACCCCGAGATTATGACCCGAGGCGAAGGCAGAGGCTTAACCCACTGAGCCACCCAGGGGCCCCCATCTATATTTTTTCCCATCTACAAGTTAACCAGAGGGAGCTATGTGTATTTTTATTTTCCCACCCCTGCTTGTGTTGTGTGTGTGTGTGTGTGTGAGAGAGAGAGAGAGAGAGAGAGAGAAAGAGAAAGAGAGGAGTCTTTCTGCAGAAGACCCAGAGGTTGGTCGCTCACATTAACCTTGGTAGCAGAGCTAACCCCCAGGCCCACATCAGCTCTGCAGACAAGATATTCTTACAGTTTGCCTGGACAGAAAGCTAAGATAGTAGCCCCATTTCTCCCCCCTGTGGTTTTCTTGGTTTTTTCTGAACCTGAACAGAGCTTGTTTTTCATCTCTAAATCCTGCTGTGGGGTCTTGGCTGCTGGGATTCCAGCATTCTCGCCCTGTTTGGGGCAAGCCTTGGGTTTCTAGTGGGTGCTCCTGCTGCCACAGTTGGGTTGCTGTGGAAACCAACTCTCACAGTATGGTCTAGAGCCTGGTTATCTCTTCATGTCCTGTCTCTGACCTGGGGAAAAAATGATGATGGTGACACTTTGGCTCATGGCTCGCTGGGAATTCCTGGTGCCACCCAGTGGGGCTTTTCCAAGCCCTACCCACAGTTGGCAGGTGACCACAGTGGGAAGTGGGCAACTCTCGGAGGGGTGGTGTTTCTCTTGCTCAGGGTGGGTGGGTCTTCACCTTTGGCCAGGCCACCCAGCTGTTCCTCCAGGCTCAGCACTGCTCACTGGAGTGGGGGTCCTTGGGTCTTTGGAAATGCCTGGAAAGTGCCCAGGATAACCTCTGGAGTGGATGGGAACACAGGGGCTGATAGTCACCCTGGGGACCACCTCTGCCTCTTAGCATGGAGACACCTATGGCAGATTGCATAGCATTGTACATCTCACAGGTCAGCTGATTAGATAGTGACTGTCATTGCCATGTGGCAGATTAAAGTGACTCCAAGTCAGCCAGCAGGTTTCCTTTTCATTATTAATTCCAATCAGAGATGTTAGGTGCTATTCAAGAGGATCTAGCTACTTGGCCACCTATGCTAGAGTTCCTCTGGATGCTTGCCATTTTTGAAGAAGAGAGAGAAAATGTCTTTTCCTGTGCCTTGCTACTCATCCTCGGAGAACTCACTTTGGGGAGCATTAGGTGATTCTCAGGACTCTTTTTTTTTCCAGAGCAGATGGAGACTGGACAGGTCACCCCAGTCATTCCACATGCTGGCCAGTCTCAGCCCCATGAAGCAAGCTCCTACTATGTGTCTGTTACCTTTTGAAATGATATCCTTGTAACTCTCAAAGCAGTGCCTTGCAGAAGGCATTTTTAAAATTGTCATTTGTTCAAGGGGAAAATGGAGGCTCAGAGAGGTTAAGCGTATCACCAGCATTCGCCTAGCCAGGAAGAGGTGCCGCTGAGATTTGGCCCTGGCCTCTGACTCCGTGTCCCCCTAGAGTCGGCGAAGGGCCAGCTGGGCCTGGTCCATCATGTGCAGGGGTCTCTGCATTTCGTGAAGGCTGCCATTCTCCCTGACAGGCAGATGTCTCACCCTGTCCTCTGTTGTCACCAGAAGCCCAGCCCAGATCAGCTTCCCTAACGAATTTTCCAAGCCATGTTCACAACCTTGAGTAGCCTTGAATGCCCATAAGGAGGTTTAGCAATGGGTCTCATGAAGGTAGGTGTCTGTGGAAGACTCCATGAATACAGGGGTTTCAGGACCAAGAGGGTCTGAGCCCCTGTCTGCGGGAGCATCCCAGAAGCCTGCTGGGACCACCAAGAAGACTTTTCTTTGGGGACAACATTCATGTAGAGGCAGTCTGACCCCTTGGTGGGAGACTGGTGGCCTCTAGGGCCTTTTTCTCTCACCTGGTTTCCCATCTGTTGCATATACCCATCCCCTCCAGGATCTCGGGCAACCCTGGGCTGTCACCATGGTATCTGTGTCGCTGGGCACAAATGTTAGCTGAATAGCAGACATGTGCTAGGAAGGAGGACTCTCCTGGCACCTTGATCACTTGTGTGGGGTAAGGCCCCCCCCACCCCCCCAGCGAGGACAGGAAGGGGACAATGGCAGAGAATAAACAGTAGGTGTCAGACAGTGTATAAGAATGTGTTCAGATTCACACTGGCCAGGATCGGGGGGCCCCAGCTACAGATGCTGAATGTGCAGACTCCTGCTCTCTTTTGCTGGGGTGTGAAGGTGGAAGAGGGCAGGGAGAGAAACCAGCCACTCATGGAACATGCGCTGAGTCTGGTGCGTCTGGGTGTGGGGACTGGATGTTGATAGAAGCTGCCAGTAACACTCCTTTAGGTAACGTTACCATGTACCAGGCTCCGAGGGAAACCCTTTATGGGCTCTCTCTTTCTGGTTTCACGAGCAATCCTGGGAGGTCAGTACCATTGCTGTGCCCATTGTACAGTTGAGGGAACTGAGGCATTGAGTGTTTGAGCCACTTGGCCAAGTTCTTACAACCAGTAAAGTAGCAGATCCAGAAGGCCAAGATCCAGGCTTATCTGACTTCATACTTGGGTGCACACTGGAGCTCCGGGGTTGGGAGAGCAGCCGAGGAGCTGGGGCGAGAGTGTGCAGCCTGCAGGAAGGCCGCCTGGAAGGGGAAAAGACCAGTGGGCAGGAGTGGTGGCTAATGCTGGGCTGGAGTATGGCACAGGTCTAGGCATCAAGGGAAGGGAAGGGGCTGCTGAGTGTCAGCTTTCCCTTGTGGGCACCGGGAATCCAGAACCGGTATTCCTGCCCTTGAGTAGTCACTGGGCTCACCTCATGGATCTGGGTCCCGAGAGTCCACTCCTTGGCGTGACTGCTATATTCTGGGCATGGGATGGGGCTGGAGTGATGGCTGAACATGGCACAGTTGGTGGTAAGGTACGAAAGGCCCTGAGTGGCCGGAGCTAGGTCTTGACCCCACGTGTAAAGAGACACCTCAAAACAAAAGGATCTTTCGAGTTTCCTGGATGGTCTCTTTCCTGGCCCCATGGCCCCCTATGAGAACCATGAGTGGCCAACCTGGCTCTTCTGGGAGAGGGGCGGGTGCCCAGTGGACCCAGGGCATTTTTGAAGCTGCCTTAAGCCTGTGGCTTGCACAGAGGGAAAATGGCCTGGATTGAGTACATGAAACTCTCATGTTCCTCATTCTGTCACTTGGGAGCCCTTTCTTTGCTTGCAAGACAAAAAAACCCCTCAGCGTATTGTCCAACCCTTCTATTTATAGCCACCAAATAATTAAGCAGATCAACGTGTCCAGGATCAGAAGGGGCCGCCTAGCTGGTGGGTCACATGGTGAGTCTGCAGGGTCACCGTGTGGCTAATCGGCGGGGGTGGGGGGGTGGGGGGGGTGGGGGCAGTTTGCAGAGCCTCTTGTCCATGTTCATGCTTCATTTCTTCCCCGTGTGTTACTGGTCAGCAGAAGGATTAAAAACAGCATTAAAACACTGTTCACTGGGTGTCATCCTGGGGGGCTCTTTGGATCACTTGTACTCACTTCCCAGATGACACAGTGTGCTAAATTCTGAACAGCCCTAGGAAGAAGCCCAAGAAGAAGACTTCAGGTGTTTCCCTATCTGGTCAGGGTCTGAGGCATATTATGGCTGAACCTCTTGCTTCTCTTTGTCAAGATCCGGGCTCCTTGGCCAACACCTGTGACGATTCAAGTTCACCCCTTGCCATCCCCTAGCGTAGCCAGTGGATCACCTGTAGACATTTTGGTCATGATGCCTCTCTACCCTCATTACAGTTCCTCCATGGGTCCCTATTACCTACAGAGTAAACTTCAGACTTTTTTGCCTGGTGTTTGAGGCCCTCTCTGGCCTGGCCTTGAGCCCATCTTTCTTGCTCTGTACCCTGTTCTCCTGAGCCACCATCAGTCACTTGGGGCTCCCCACCTCTGAATATGGGGGCTGCCTCTTTGAATTTTGACTCTTGCTGAAACGTTTCCTCTTCGCCTGCTCAAATTTTGCTCACCCTGCAAAAGCTATTTGCATTCAGTCTCCCTGGCTTCCTATAATCTCAGAATGATCTCACTTTTTTCCCCCCCCTGGACCTTTAGAGCAATTCTGTCTGAATGCTTTCATTTGGCAATTAATCATGTTCTGCCTGGCAGTATCTTCCCCACTATTATCTCAAAGAGTAATTTAAATATTTCATCAGCATTTAAGTCTTGATATTTGACTTGCCACCTCAACTGGCCGCAGTGTCATTGGAGGGCCGAGAGAGGGTCTCTGGCTTCTCTAGCAGGCAGGGAGGCGTGCTGGTCACCTGCACGGACTGCAGAGCCTGCCCCTGCCTTTTATTCTCGCTCTGCGTCTTACTAACCGTCTGACCTTAGGGAAGTCTCCCCGTCTCGATGCCTCAGTTTCCTTACCTGTAAAACGTAGATAAAAATTGCACCTGGTTCAGAATCGTTGTAAGGATTTAGTGAGCTAATACTTTGAAAGAAAAGACTTTGAGCAGGGCTCCGTAGTGCATGCTGAAATGTCTACTTGCCCTCTACCCAGCCCCGGGGCCTCTGCCTTGGACATAGGAGATGGGCCAGACTTACTTGTCCTTTCCATTTGATGTAATACCACTTGTGCAGATGAACGAGCTCCAGCCCAGAGAGGGGGAGAGGGTTCCTAAGGTCACAAAGCAGGAAGAGGTAGAGAGCCCAAGATGGCAGGACTGAGATCCCAGTGCTGAAAGGGCCTCAAGGTCTTTCTTTTCAGAGGCTATCCCACTGAGGGTCTTTGCCAGGGACACGGAGAAAAAGCCTTTTTTTTTTTTTTTTTTTTTAAATGGTTGCACATCTTCTCCATGGAGCAGATGGAGTAGGGGTGGCAGGGAGGCCATGGCCTTGCAGGAATCCCAGGGGACCACTCACACTGTATTTTATGGAAATGGGCTCCCCTTGAGGTGGACAAAAGGGCCCTGGGATGGGAAATTTCCCTGATAACCTTCCCATCTCACTCTGGGCCTTGTGATAGAGCCCGAGGCTACCTGCAGCTGGAAACCATAGAGGCCTCAGAGCCAAGGGTACTGTTCACATCCCGCTGGGACAGGAGGAAGGCCTCTGAAGGTGAGCACAGTTGTCCTTTCTGTATACTGCCACATTCCAAAAGACCCCTCAGGGTTTGGGAGGTATTTTGAGAGGCTGTTCCCAAACGCCCTCCCTCCTTGCTTTGTGCCAGAGGAGAAGTCAGTTTGGCTGGGACACATGGTGTGATGGTGTGCACAGGTGTCCCGAGATCAATGTCTCCCTTCCTGCCTGTCCCAGCCCACCCCTAGGCCGGGAGAGGGGAGGGATGACAGGGCTTCAGAAGATGACAGATGATTTCTAATTCAGAAATGGCAACATCTGACCCAAGCCTTCAAAGTGTTTTCCAGGCTGCTCTTCAAATAGAAGCAAAGGTGACAACCTTTGGATAGATTTGCGATAAAACAAAATAGTAAAATGTAACAACGTTCACGTCAGAATCTAGGTGATGAATATTCATGTGTTCTCTGTGAAAGTCTTTCAGCCTTGCTGTATGTTTGAATTTTTTTTTTTTATAATAAAATGTGGGAGGAAAGAGTGAGGACTTTGCAACTGACTGCCTGGGTGGCTAGTCCCAGTTCCACCCCTTTCTAGCTGTGTGACTGGACATATTAGTTAACCTCTCTGAGCCTCAGTTTCCTCATTTGCAAAAATGGGGTTAATCCTAGAACATATCATAGGTGATAATACATTTAAAGGATGTCTTAGGCAAGAACCTGGGACAGTGTCTGATATGCTTATCTAATTGATAAGTATCAGCCTCCATGATTATTATCAATTAGAGAGCTTTGCTTGGTTAGGGCCTTAGAAGAGGGCATGAATTAGGCTAGTAGAAGGTTATTAGTAACATGAAAGAATTATTCTAGGAGTGGGGTCTGGTAGGGAGGAGAAGCCGGATAAAGGGGCTTATACAGAGAAGGGGATGGGTGGATGGACAGTCAAGGCAGCAAGCAGGGACTCCACTTTCAGTAGGCTTATTAGATCCAAGAGGGGAGGGAAGGGAGCCAGGGGGACAAAGGAGCCTAGTTCGCCGGGCATAGGGTGAGAGAGAGGGCAGGAGGAAGGAAAGTTGTAGATGTGCCCCCTTGCTCCTCAGAGTGCAGTCCAAGGACCCGTGGCAACTGCGCCACCCGGGAGCTCATTAGCAAATCAGAAGTCTTGTGCTTGATCAAGTTGGAGAAGCGTGGGGCTGGGATACCCACTTGATAGGCAGGACCGGACTGCTCTCAGATGCCCAGTCACACTGTCTGGGGCAGGATGCTGGGTCGATGGTCCAGCCAGGCACTTTGTCCTCTTTCTCTGGGGCCAAGGAACATTGGATGGGACCCCAGCCGAACCTTTGCAGCGGCTCTTCCCCACCCTAGCAACTGAATTGGTTAGTTCTGTGAGGAAGTTTTCTACTACCCTTCCTCTTGCCTGACTAGTGGTGTCTTGGAGGAGCCACAGGGCCGGGAATGCCGGTGCTGTGCGGTGATAAAGCAGGGGGCCAACAGCAGGCCTCCCTGACACCCCACACTGCAGGGAATTTCTGGAACATTTAACCCAGAGAACATGTCCAGGGTTTGTGTCTCCTTTGGGGTGATTGTATTTTTTGCAAAATGAGATGCCAAGAAAAAATTTAGAGAGTCCACATGAAGGTATAGATTTCTAGCATCTCTCGAAAAGAAGAACATCTACGGATCTGTCAGATCTTAGCAAGTACCTGGGTTTGAGTGGCAGGTGCCCGTGGCGTCTAGGCTACCATAGTCCCTCCGTTCCCATGTTCCAGCTCCACCCTTCAGAACGTTTGAGTTTGTCCCCCTGGTCTAATGCAGCCCCTTCCTTTAAGGAAGTGGACACTGGCCAGTCAGGTTAAGGAATTCGTCCGAAGACATTCATTTTGTCCACAGAGCAGGGTCCTGGCTCCCAGGGCAGGTCCCACACCTCCATATCGGTGGCCCCTCTCTCTGAAGTGCTCCCATCAGAAGCCTCATGCAAACTCTTAAGAAATCCCATCCACCTGGTCCAGTGGTCCTGTTTCTGGCTCTCAAGTGGCAGAAGGGGATGAGATAAGATAACTGTATGTAACAGTGCTTTAGGAGTCACAAGCCAAGCTCCCCTTGGTGAGTTGTTCTGAATTTTCTGTCCAGGAATGTTCTTATACCCCTTCACCCCCAACATTATACCTGTTGTCAAAACTATGTAATAAAAAAAAAAAAAAACTACGTAATAAGAACTGTAAAAGACATTGAAAAAACCAGTCATGATCCCACCAACAGAACAGAGCACAGCAGCTCTCTCTGTCTTTGGTATTTAAAAACGCTTTAAATCACAAAAAAGAAAAAACCTATTCTTTTTTTTTTTTTTAAAGATCATTTATTTGACAGAGATCACAGGTAGGCAGAGAGGCAGGCAGAGTGACAGAGGAGGAAGCAGGCTCCCTGCTGAGCAGAGAGCCCCATGCGGGGCTCAATCCCAGGACCCTGGAATCCTGACCTGAACCAAGGGCAAGGGCTTTAACCCACTGAACCACCCAGGCACCCCCCAAAAAACGATTCTTATTTTTTATCTTGTGCCAGTGACAATATATTTTAACCAGTTTCTGCCTTTCACACACTCTGTCTCCCTTCCTTCTCCTCCCTCTTCTTTTCCCTTTCCTTCCATCCTTCCTCACCTGAAATCTGCGAGGTAACACAATGATTCTCTTCTACATCCAGAGTTCATTGCCTGAAGGAGGATTCAGTGGCCCAATCCAGCTCAAAAAGCAGCCCAGGCCCACTGCTGTTAACAGAGCTCTCTGCTCTGCCGTCTGGCTGGCCAGATAAGTTCCAGAGCCTAGGAGGTAGGAGAGGGGAAGCTAAGCATTGCAGATAAGCTGGAAAAACCTCCCTAGCTCTTGCTTTCCCATCTACTAATGTAGAATATTTTGGCTGAAGGAGTGTGTGTGTGTATGTGTGTGTGCGCGCGCGCACGCACGTGCATGTGTAAAGAGGTAGGCTTGAGATGGTAGACTTTCAAGCACCAGGAATCGCCTCCCTTTCTAGCCTGGTACGTTCAGATCTTTTGATGCCTCTGACCCATACGGCTCGATACGGTCATCTTTATTGTGTATGCCATTCTTAGCATTTATGTATATTCATTTTGAAGAGTTACTATGCCCCGTGGGGCATATTTCAGTAACTGGTGATAACAAAATATAAAGTGTACTTCCCTGGGAGGACCATGCTGTGTGCTGCTGGAAACAGCCCATGCGTTTGGGGCCGTGGCAGCTGTGTGACCTTGGGTGAGTTACTATACTTCTCTGTGCTCAGTTTCCTTTTCTATAAAACGGAGGTGATCGTTCCTAGCCCTGCTGGGAGGATTAATTAAATGAGATATACTGAATGTAAAGCTTTTTTATTTTTTAATTTATTTATTTGTCAGAGAGAGGGAGAGAGAGCGAGCGAGCACAGGCAGACAGAGTGGCAGGCAAAGGCAGAGGGAGAAGCAGGCTCCCTGCCGAGCAAGGAACCCGATGTGGGACTCGATCCCAGGACGCTGGGATCATGACCTGAGCCGAAGGCAGCTGCTTAACCAACTGAGCCACCCAGGCGTCCCTACTGTATGTAAAGCCTTTAGCAGAAAGCCTGGCAAACCAACGGAGCGGGGATTCCAGTTCCCTCCCCCTTCCTTTCCCTACTAATTTTCTTCAGAGCTTGAGAATCTGCCAAGGAGTTAATAATCTGTTAACAAACACTTATGTGTTCTGCAGAAACTCAGTCTACAATGGATTGCTTTTGGAGAGGGAAGAATCTCCTTATAGTGTCAATAGTCAGCTCCAGTTAAGACTTCGACTTCAGTGAGCCTCTCCAGTGTTCCCTGTTTCGGCTTTCGTTGCTCAGCTATACCTGGGATTCTGGGAACTCCATTCCCCCACTTCACTGTCACTGCCAGCAGGGTGCCCTGAGCGCATTCTCTCCTCTCTCTGTTCTTTCATGTCCTCATTTGTAACGTGGAGATGGTGGGATGTATTTAACCTTGTGGGGAGGGGACAGAAACCTGGGAAACCTCCATCAGCCAGCAGCCCAGCATCGGTTGAACATTTCTGTTTCCCTTGCGCCTGGTTTCTTTGGCAAAAGTCGTGGCTTTCTGCTGTTACAAAATCTGGACATTGACAGACACACTCAGACTGGTTTTGGCTCTAGGGGTTCCCCACACTGGGGGAAGCCCACCACGGGGAAGGCACCAGGCACCTTCCGGTTATCCGTGCACTTGAGTCTCAGGAGGAAGATCGTTCCTTTTCAGTCTTCTTCCAGTCTTTCTGGTGATCTGAGGGCGGAGGTCCCGTTCTGGTGTTTGGAGCACCTCTCAACACTCACCCTTGTCATTTTGAACAAAGGTACGGTCACCCTCCAGCTGGAGCCTTCGCCAGCGGTAGCATCTAGCCGGAATCATGTGATCTGGAATTGTTTTGCATTGTGTTTCTTTTGAAGGTTATCATCTCCTTTTTTTTTTCTTTTTTTTTAATAAGGTATACCAGTTTTTTACATATGGTAGTGTTACAGGGTTTCATGAAAGATATTTACTTAATTTAAAATATGAGTTCCCTTAAAACGCTGTTGTTAATAGTATAGGTGGCAGGAGGATTGGGTAGAGGTTGTGAGGGGGACGTGAGAATAGCCCCTTTAGGAGGCACCGACTGAGTCATTCTCCTGGATTAGTCCCCGGATTGCTCACCTTGACTCCATTCCTGACCTCACCATTGACAAATAATATCGGGGCAGTTCCTGTCAGCTTTGAAGTCAAGGGCAGCATCCTTGTCATCCTGTACAGGACATGGGGACCTGGTGGATTACTATTATTCATCTACTCGATAACACACATGGCCAGTGAGCCACCTGCTTTCCAGCAGCCTGTGCTGGGCCTGGGGGTCCAGGAGTGGGAGCCAACACACTCTGGTCTTTTGGGGTTTTGAGGACATTGGTAGATGCTATTGTTGAATGTGGAATGTCTTCATGTGAAAGAATTCACTTTCATCATGACTCACAAACACTGAGGAGACGGTTGAGCTGGTATCCCGAGGTGGGGCTCAAGGTGTGTGTGGGGAGAGGGGTTCCCAGTAATGGCTGCTTCTCCAGAACATGACATTTCCCAGTTCTGATCTTATGCAAGTCTATTCCAGGCTGTCCTGAACCAGAATCCTCGGCCAGGGGTCCACCATTCTCCCCCATTGTGGAGGGAAGGATATTGGTCCTGGTGCAGTACAATGTCCCAGCGGTCGGCTCTTCCATGGGGGAAATGACCCAGATGGCCATTGGGATCCAGGCTTGGGATGGTGAAGACATGGTGCTTCACTCTGCCTGATGCCACTGTGTGGATTGGGATGTCAAAATCATTTGTCAAAAAATGAAGTCACTTTTTTATGAAGGATAAAAGCAGACACAATGATTGTGGCCTGATTTCCGAGCACTTGGGCTTCCTTAGTTTTGAAATACAAAGCCATTGCTTCCTTCTTACTGTGAAGAGACTTTGCTGATCTTTTCCCACCCTGACACTACTCCATCCCTGACCTTGACCCCTCTGTGACCCTAGCTTAATCCCTTGCCTCACACTTTTCTTGGCCCTCTTCCATTCCTCACCCCAACCCTCGTTCCTCTGTGTCAGTTTTGCCTCCTGCTTGATAATTTAAAAGTTGTTGAAAGTTGAATAGTTTGTTGCTTAAGTTGTACCAGAATGTTCCACCTTTAAAATGGTGGGGTCAGGAAAACTCTGGGTTGAAGGTGAGGGCCTTTTGAGTTCTCTGCCTTCTGGGCCAGGCTCTGCCACCATCTCCCCACCTGGTGATAACTTTCACTTTCTGGGGCTCCATTTTCTCATTGGTCACCAAAGGGATTTGGACCAGATGAGTGAGTCTCTTTATTTTTGGTTGTCGGTCTGCTCCTTGGTGTGATGGTGACGCCAAAGCTAATCTCCAAGGCCTCTTCCCATTTTCAAATTCTGAGTCTGACCCTTGAGGACTGTACTTCAGTTCAGCAGTTGTGGGATGAGGAAGTGAAATCAGGACACCTGCTTGTTGTAGGTGGAAGGCATCATAACAGAATCCATCAGCACTGGAGCAGGACCTTTCTCTGTCTGGTTCACCCGACGCTCAGGGCCTAGTGTGGCGCCTATACAAATGGGTTGAGGGAAAGAACACTAGTGATTATTGCACATTTTGTGCAAAGCAATAAATAAGTCCCCAGAAGGCAAAGTCCCTTTGGCTTCACCGTAAGCATTATTGTACCACAGTACCTCCATGGTGCTGGGGTGCAGGTAGGGGAGGAGAGAGAGGGAGTGAAGCTGTGGCTCTTTGAGTCTGGAACCGTGGAAATGGGCGAGACACCCAGTCCTCTGCGCCCTTTGCTGGCAGTTTTCTCACCGCACAGATTCCAGGAAGAAGCCGCAGACATCCAGCAGTTGCTGCTGCATTCCTGTTGCAGCTGTTGGCTGAGCTCAGTGGGCTGTGGTCACCTCTGTATTCTTCAGACTGGCTGGAGCCGTGGTAAACCAGGAGAGGGGCCCCAGGCCTGCCTTCCAACTCAGACCCTTCCCCCATTCCCCTATCCTAACACCCTGTGCTTGGAATGCCGCAAAGAACCTCGAGCAATCCCTGGGCTCCTCTTCTGCTCCCCATGGCTGAAAGAGGATCCCTGGGACACCAGAGGCTTATAGGTACAGTTCTATTTCAGTCCTCATGCAAAATTGTAGAATGTCACACCATCAACACTTTCCTTCTGGATATTATTTTGATTGTTTTGCAATCTGAGAATGGGAGCCAACCTGTGGCTCCTCCAGCATTTGGTCTTGGCAGCTGAGACCATCAGGGGAGTAAAAGATCAGTCATTGCATGTGCTGGGAGGGGGTGTCCAAGAGGGACAGGAAACTGTACCTTGACATGCTGCCTTCAGAAGGGCCACTGGACCAGCTGATCAGGGCTAGAAAGTGATCTCTTATCTTTTGGAACGGATGCAAGTACCAAGATGGATAGGACTGTGGTCACTTCACTGGAGGGCACAACTTCTATGCCTAAAAAGAGTGGTTCTCTGCAGCCCAGAAAGGCCGAGTGGGATATGACCCAAGAAAACTGTGAGACAGGATAGAGGGGAGTAGGGAGGCTTTACTCTGTTACTGATGATCTGTGAATTTTAATCAAGGCATGGCAGTGGTGGAGGCTTGACCTTTCCTTGCTGACATATTCCTTCCATCAGCCTGTTTCGAGGCCCGCTCTGTGCCAGCCATGATACAAAGGTGCATTGTGTTGATACAGAGACGGGTTAGGCTGAGTGGTTCTAATGGGAATTGCACTTTCATGGACGGGTGAAGTATGCGGATTTGATATTAAGTGATCCCTCCCGGCATCCTCCCCTGGTGATGGTCCTTACCAAATGGGGTCCTCCTCTACTCTGCCTGCAGAAGGCACCTGCTTTGTTTGGTCTCCTGGGGAATATTCATACTGGTAGTTCACTAGCTGTAGCTTCCCAGGTGGATGTTTGTGAGAGAACCAAACTGTGACATGATCATGAGAAGGCGGACTCCTATTTTGTAAACAGTGTCCCAATCACGTATGTCGGAGGAAGTAGACTCAGACTCAGGACCCCAGGCTTCTAGACAGGGCCATGGTCCTGCCACTCATCTGGTAATGATACTTACAAATATGACCGGCTTCTTGTTTCCATTCATCTGGTCACTAGGAGGGATGGTTGCCCCCACACATGTACACGTTACCACATGTACCAAAATCTCACAATACAGCCTTTGGAGCATTACTCTGAAAGATGCAAATAGATTATAGAGGGTTTTGTTTGATAAAGTTTGCCAAACACTAGATTAAACAAAGTTATCCCATAGTTTGTTTTTTTTTTACTGCAGGACTTTCCAGGACCTTTAATATACAAGCATTGGGGATCACCATCCCCAGGGGGTGCAAGTGTCGTATGCAGTGATTCCCAGTCTTAGTTGATCATGAAATCCTTGTGTTATTGGGGAGTTTACTGAACTAAAAACGTTCCTTGGAATCTGCTCTGAGAATTGCCAGGATGGATGGGTGGTTCTCAATGGGTGGTGATTTTGCCCCCCTCGAGGACATTTGGCAATGTCTGGGGACGTTTTAATTGTCACAGCTCAGGAGGGAGGCCAAGTGCCACTAGCATCAGTATTGGCACCCAATACTCAGGACAGGTGCCCACAGCAAAGGTGTATGGTATAGGGTGGGGTTGGAAGCCCTGGTCTAAGGGGTCCCTAAAACACCTACCCTTCTCCCGGCTTTCACACTTAGCCAGTTGGGTGGTTTGGTGTGACACCTTCCAACGCGCTATGCCGGTTTACCTTATGGGACCTCTGGACCTTGAACGCTGTTGCTCTCTGGAAGGCAGGAGAGGTGAGGCCCTTCTGCCTCCTCTTTGTACATATCCGCCCACTGATGGCTCCAGAACCGCATATCCGTGTTTCCATATGTTCGGTAACCATAGTCTGGCATTTCTGGCAGCTCGGAGGCTGGTGGCGAGGTGAGAAGAACACGAAGTCTTCTTTCCTGGGTCTTGTTTTCACCCTCAGTGGCCAAGCTGGGGGAGCTCACTTTGCTGTGTTGCCCGAGAAACTTGGATTTCAGAACCCACTGCCTGCCAGGAGCTGTTCCCGCAGATGGAGCTCAGATTCCAGGCAGAACCTCCAGCTCACAGAGACTCATCATCTTTATGAAGTTTTAAAATCACCGATGGTTTTTATGGATATTCAACGTCTTCCAGCTTTATCGGCTTCCTCTTGACCCCCACCCCGCGCTTCTTCAGACACGCATTTTTCTCCCATAACCAAAACACAGCAAGGAATGGAAATTCTGTCACAGGCTGGCCCACAAAGACCCGAGCGGGACCAGGGCAATGATATCTGAAGCGAGGCGCTGTCATGACTCATTAGCCTCTTCCAGGAGTGAGTTTTCCTGTGGACGGCTTGAGGGAAATCAGCCTGCTGCGCCTCGAGGTGCGGTCTTTGTAGGGTCCCTTCCTCCCTGGGCGTCAGAGGCACGCAGTCTCTGAGGGTGCCCTGCTGTCCCATGCCGCGCGAACCCTGCAGCCCGAGGTGGGGGTTCACTTTGTGCCTGCCCTCTCTCGCCCCAGCCCCAATGCTTATTCTCGTCACAGGGGGCCTCCTCGTCGTGAGGGGTCTACACCATTTATGGAGAACTCGCTGCTCCCTCAGAAAGCAGCGTAGGCAGTGACGGGCAGGCTCTGTCCCTAACAATCACCCAGGAGGCCTCGCGGAAGCCATGTTGGGATTTGCCGTTTATGTCTTTCCCCTCCACAGAGAGTAGAGCATTATTCTGTGTGCAGAGATAGCAGAGGAGACTGAGGGAGTGAAATTTATGCAACGGACTTTATCGACCACTGGCCCCGGAGGGGACTGTATGAAACACCCTTTCCAAAAGGACGCTCCATGATGGATGACTTATTGGGGAAGACTCCAGGCCTTTGCCTGCTTGGTTCAGAGACTTATTGAGCGTGAGCCATGTGCTAGGGAGTCCCGCTGTTTCTTTTGAAGGTGGCAGGTTCTGTAAAATATGGAGACACAGAGAGGACCAAGGGAAGACCTTGGTGGGTTTTGGGGCAGGCCTAGAGGGGGCAGCATAGGCCTCCTACTGCTGGTCCGCGGGACTCCGTATGACAAGTCCTGGAACTTTGCCAAGTGCCTTCTGCCTCTCAGCTGACCCTCACAGCCACCCTCTGTGGTGGGTATTAACAGTCCCCTTTCCAGGTGAGGGGACCAAAGCTCCTTGGAGCTTAAGAACCCATCTGAGTTAGTACCTAGCGGAGCTAGGCTTGGGACTCATTTCCAGCAGACTGTAAAGGCCTGCTCTTACTTTTTTGCCTCCCATGAGTGCTGAATCTGGATTCTCGAGTCCTTAGCTCCCAGCTGGCACCCAGTCTCCACGCCTCAGTGCTCCAGCCAGGCCCCAAGCTCTAGGGGAGGGTCCCAGGGACCGTCCAGGCTGGGATGGCACCATGACACTCACCTGCAGTAGACAGCCGTCTAGCTCTTCCTTTGGAAAGAATTGCTGTGCACGGTGCTCGGAGATGGAGCGTGCCATGTGACGGAGCTGAATGCCCCCAAGAAGAATTTATCAAGTTCTGGCTGCAACCTGTAAGTGGACTATGAAGTTAATTTAGCAGGTCACAACCAATGCTGAAAAAAAAAAAAAAAAGAAAACAAATCAAGATATAAGAGTACATCCCTGGTAATAAGGTTAGGTGTTGTTTCAATGAGTCCGTTGTTGCAATTACTTATGTCCTAGACGTGTCCAGTCATGATGCACAGCGAGTGTATTGCTCTGTGGGTGAAGGTCAAGGGTTTGAAAGCATTGCCCTGGAGGGAGGTCGGGCACACAGCAAACACTCTGGGGAGAGGCCTGCAGTGTTGGTTCCTTGAGTCTCTGGCGGGCGATGGCTTACAGGGGGCAGAGCCATTGGCAGGTCCATCAGCAGGGGTTGGATGAGAGCACGCTCTGTTAGGTGCTATGGGAGCTTCCAAGCTGCCTCCTGCTGGCCTTGTCTGGTTGTGCTGAGGTCAGAGACGTGTCACGGCTCTCTCTGCCCCACGCTTGGCTCCATCACAGGAGCCGAGGCCCTGACTGGACAGAGAGCCCGTGACAAATGTTAGCCCCTATTTGAAGTGCTGTGTTTGAGAGGCTTCCACACAGGATACAGGGCCCAGCAGAGGCTCATGCCTTTTTAAATGCCCTCGTGCCTTTGCAACTGCTGGAATCATTAGGGCTCTTAGTGACCTGGGTCAGCACTGGGGAACTAAGGATCATGGCTCTGCTCTCAGCAGGAAAAGTCCTTCCGCCTAGGAAAGACAAGAGGCAGCCCATACCACCAGGCCAGGGGGGCCCTATCCTGGTACCCATGCTTCTGGGGTGGGTGTGGACTGACAGTTGACTGATGAGAATAAATGAGGACAGTGAGAGAGGCTCTCAGCGACAGGCCATTGATGGACTTGGTCTTAGCACCCACTGGATGTCCAGGTCTCCCCCAGACATGGATAGACGTGAAGGAGAAGGCAGGCCTGTGGAGACACTCATTGCATAAGGCTACACTGAAGCACTGAAGGAATCAGGGGAGGGGACTAGGGGAGCTGTCATGGTCTTGAAAACTTCCCATGGGAGAGAAAACTCAGGTGAGGGTGACCCAAGGGTTTGGAACGGCTACGTGGGTAGGTAGATCTGGGCGCTGTCTTTACATGTAACACTCACTCCTTCAGGAGGCAACCACCAGCGTTCCAACACTCATTCATTCATTCATTCATTCTTCAACAAATACGTCTTCTGTGCCTGCTCTGCTCTGGGCTCTGGGTGTCCTACGGTGCACTATGGTGCACACAGTAATCCATTGCCTCTCCTCCTGTGCTCATGGTCTAGCAAGGGCCTCTGGCATTAAACAAATACATCTGCAAACATCTGTGAAATTAAGCCTATAGGGAGTCTGATGGAGGAAGCTAATGGTTTGTTGAGGGAAAGAACAAGGGGGCCCTCACTGCGCTCACCCTTCAAGGCCAGGCAGAGGCCCACTGCCTTCATGACATCAGCCTCTCCTGTGAACACTGTCTCCCACCACCTAACAGGCTTCTGCCATGCTCTCTCTTCCAGTATTGCCTCTATTTTTATTTAATTTTGGGCATTTTTCGTATTTGTTTTGACAGATCTTCAACTCCTAGAAGGAGAGGCTACATTTTATTGTATGAGAACCCACTTTGAGAATTCCCTCTTTGAGTGGTGCACAGGTCGAGTGATGCGGAATGACTGCCTACGCCTCCATTCCTACCCCAGAGACACCCTATGGAGATGGGCGAGGTCCCCGTGATTAGAGCACAGGCTTCACAGCCAGCCTGCCTGGGTTTAGCTCAGCGGCTTACTGGCTGTGTGACCATGGGCAAGGGCCTTGACTTCCCTGTGCCCCTGTGTCCTCTTTGGCAGAATGGGAGTTGTTAGTAAAGTTGTCGTAATGCTGAAAAGTGTTAGTACACGTGGGCTACTTAGAGTCATACCTGGCCGTGGTAACTGCTTTATAAGTTAGTAGTAATGTTCCAGAAACATTTGACATGACAAAATTCTCCCAAACCCCCTGCTAAGCATTTATTATTTTGTTGCTCAGAAACCGGAGTGTTTGAAAGGTTTACTAATCTGCTACACATGAGATTTTGCTGCAAAACAAAACATACATAAAATGAAGCAAATCTGCAAACCCAGGACTTTGGTACTCTGCAATAGCGTGCCATTCCTCGAACTGATTTAATTCTCAACTCTAGTTGGTGCCTGGGAGGTGGATGTTCCAGAAGTCTTTTCTTCCAGCCAGAGACTGATGAGTTGTTCATGGAGCTACTGGACATTTGAGATTAGATGTTGTCCTTGGAAGGGATAAGGGATGGAGTACTCAACTTCTGGGTGTGTGTGTGTGTGTGTGTGTGCACGCGTGCACGCATGCGCTCCACCCGTCTCAAAGAATCAGACTCCTCTCTTATTTTTCAAGGGCCTTGAAGTGGGAGATAGCATCCTGAAAATCTCATGATCTGTTGTGGCAGAAAACGTGGCCTCGGCCTATGTGTAAAAGACTCGAAGGCTTTCAAGTTCACACCGACTCCATGTGAGCAGCCAGCCTGGGTTGGCAAGGGTTGGAGAGCCAAGGAAGGTTTGGTTGGTCTGGTTTTTCATTCTGTGGCTTCCAAGCTCAAGAATACAGAGTCCCTGTCCCTTGGCATGCCCTTTCTCTCCATCAACAATGACAAGCTGTATCCACATTCCCTTTCTTGGCTCCCTTATGTGCTCCTTGGGTGCATAACTATGTCTCCCTCTTTGGAGAATAAATGTTATACCCCTTATTTCTCCAAAAGGAGAGGGGTATAATTTGTGGCTAAAACCAGGGTACTCAGGCTGTGAAAATATCTACTGCTTAGTTGTTTCTGTGTCGATTAGAGAAGGCATTTCTAGCTCAGACCAGAGGAAAGGAAGCTCTTTATTTGTCATTGAGAAGTTCTTTGTGAGTGTCTCTCAATGAGAAAGAAACAGGACCAGTGGTGGAACCAGGATGGGGGAAAGCCAAATCTCCTTAACTGATTCATTGACTTTTTTTTCAGACTAAAAAAAAAATGATCACATGCTTTTTGCCAAAACCAGCCCCAGGGCAGGCATCCAACAGAACATCTTACTAATTAGAACATCTAATTTCCAAAGATTGACCCCAGCACAAATACCCACCAGCTAGCAGTGATCCAGAGATGGCCACAGGATCAGAGGGCCGAGGCCCATCGTTCCCCTGAAGTCCTGTGGACATCCACCAAGGGTAAGGCTTGGCCAGAGCTTCCACTGGGTCCTGTGTATGTGTGTGTATGTGACTCTCATATTTGTGATGTCAGGAAACACCGTATTTGAGGGAAAGGTTGCCATGCACTGGGTGGCTTAAAACAACAGACATTTATTCTTTCATAGTTTTGGAGACCAGAAGTCCAAAATCAGAGATTTGCAGGGCCGTACTTCCTATGAAACCTATAGGGTGGAATCTTCCCTGCCTCTTCCTGGCTCTGGTCATGGCTGTCTATCCTGGACATTCCTTGGCTTGTGGCTGCATCACATCCATTTCTGCCTCTGTGGTCACTTGACCTTCTTGCTGTGTCTCTGTCCTCACATGGCATCCTCCTCCCTGGATCTCTTTCTTCTCCTCTTATAAGGACACCAGTGATACTGGATTACTTGACTGCATCGGCAAGGACCCTATTTCCAAATAAAGTTACATTCACAGGCACTGGGGGTTAAGAGGACTTAAATATATTTTTGGGGGGACATAATGCAACATTACAGGTGCCTTGACCTGTTGCTAGGAAGATGGCTCAGGGTTTCTTGTACCAGCGTGAGGAGGTGGACAGGTTGGAGTGTTCTTGGGAATTGGGTCATAGGAAGGAGGAGGAAACCTCAGGTGGAGGACTTACTCCTTGAGGGCTCTTTCCCCTCCAAGATCAGTGTTCCTCAAAGTGGAGACCCCAGACTGGCAGCATTAGCATCAGCTGAAAAGTTGTGTCAAATATAAATTCTTAGACACCAGTCCAGACTGTTTAAAGCAGCAACTTTGGGGTGGGGCCGTGCAATCTCTGTTTTAACAGGTCTTCCAGGAGATTCTGTTGCACAGTGAGGTCTGAGGACTGTTTTTGTAAGTTCTTGCCTTTTGTCCTCACTGTCCTACTTTCTAATGGGGCTGCCCATGGATATTGGTAGGTTTGGGTTACTGTAGGGAGTTCTTTGGTCAAATGAGTTTGGGAAGTACTATATTGGTCTAAGTTAAACAAGTTCCTTGACTAGTTCTGAGCTTTTGATATGCTTTATGCACTAAACATGGAAGATTTCCAGGAAGGGGAACTGTAACCTTGACGGATTTCATTGGTAAGAGAATCCTTTCTGCGTGGTGTTTCCCAGCGGACTGGCGTTCTGCAGAGTCCACACTGGGAAACAGTGCTCTCATCCACATATCAAGACATTCAACAAATTTTTATGAATCACCTTCTAGGAATCAGGCCCTGTGCTGGGGGAATACATCCGTGAACAAGGCATAGTTTCTCTTTCTCTTCATGGAACTTATAGTTTTGTGCAAGAGCTGGCAGAGTACAGGCTGTGCGCCAAGTCTGGCCTGCCATCTGTTTCTGTATGGCCTGTGAGCTAAGAATGGTCTTTGCATTTTTTAAATAGTCGAAAAAAATTTTAAATGAAGGATAGTTTATTTATTTTAAATGTGAAATTATATGAAATCCAAATTTCAGTGTCCATAAATACAAGTTTATTGGAACAGAATCTCTCTGCTCTGTTTGCATGTTGTCTATGGCCACTTGTGCTCTATCATGACAGAGCTGGGTAGTTGCCATAGGGACTGTACCACGTATGGCCCACAGAGCCTAAGTATTTACTGTCTAACCCTTTACAGAAACAGTTGGCCAACCCCTGGCCTAATAAAGGAAAGAGGCTGTGAACAAGTACTTGCAGGTGCCTTGAGTGTTACAGGGGACCACGCAGAGATGGAGGTGGAGGGGGTATTAGGGAAGGCTCTCTGGAGAAAGATCTTGGGGATGAATAGGAAGTCTGGAATATGACCAAGTAGAGACGGTTGTTATAAGAAATAGTACATGCAAATGCAAGTCATCAGGGAGGACCACTCATTGAAGGAATGGAAGAAAGTCCAGTATGGCTGGAACATCAAGAAGGTGAGGCCAAGACTGGTTCCATATGTGACCAGGAGCCAGGCAAAGGCCAGACATACAAGAGCATCTCTGAAGGCCATGCTGAGGATTTTGAACTTTACCCTAAGAACAGTGGGAACTAACTGAAGAGTTGAAGCATAGGTATGATATGGGTGATCCAAAGTTTGTGAGGTCTCTCTGGCTTTGGTGTGGGAATGGATGGAGGATTGGAGCAAGTGTGGGTGGCGCAGGCCGTCCATCGAGGGAGATAGAATGGGGGTAGAGAGAAGTGGATTTTGGAAGGCTCTGCATGACATCTGTGACACTCACACCTCCCCACCACCCTCCCCACCCACCACAGGCTCTGTGAGCTACTTGACAACCCAGAGAACCCGAGTCTCAGATGCTGGGCCTGCCTCCTCTTAAACCTATTAATCAACACTGATTGCTTGTTGCACACCTACTACATATGCATTGGGCAGAGCGCTAGATGTAGAATAAGAATGTAGACATACACACATACACCCCCGGTATAGAATATATTCCTTAGGGGCACCTGTGTGGCTCAGTTGGTTGAGTGTCTGCCTTTGACTTAGGTCATGATCTCGGGGTCCTGGGACCAAGCCCCACTGTGTTCAGTGGGGAGTTTGCTTCTTTCTCTCCCTCTCCCTCTGTTCTCCCCTCAATTCATACTTGCTCTCTCTCTCTCTTTCCAATAAATAAATAAAATCTTAAGGAATAGATTCTACAGATGATATATTTATATTCTATATTTATAAGAACTCATACAATCAGGTTTCTGACCTCGAGATTCTTAGCTGGGGGAATGATGGATAGATCCATAGTGCTCGAATGCAATGAGGGCTCCTAACCAGAGAAGCAAGTAATTCTCTTAGGGAACAGAGAGTAAGTGTTGAACAAACACCAGTGGGAGATGCTAATTCTAATTAAGAGATCTGGAGAGGCTTCATGGAGGAGGTGGCTTTTAAACTGTGTCCTGAACAACTTGTAAGATTTGGGAAGAAGGGGAGAGGTCATGAATCCGACATGAGCAAAGGTATGAGTTTATGATGGTGTGAGGTATATACAGGGAAGGGCTGGGGGAAAAGTGCAGGGTAGTGGAAGCCTCACTCTTTCTCTGATGGCCAGCGCCCTGCCTACTTCATCTTATGACCTTCTGTGGCAGGTAGAAACCTTAAAACACACCCCCTTCCCTATGACCTTGGTTATAGGCACAGTCTTTAACCTGAACCAATAGCAACTGCTGTACTGACAAGTCCTCGTGGGGGTTCTAGCCCATCCCTTCTATGGCTGTGTTGATTGCCTTTGGCCTCTGCTTCGAGATGTCTTCCTTCTGGCTGGTGCCTAGCCCCTGGCTGTGCCCCAAGACCCATGACTTTCAACGAAGTTTGCTCTGGTTCTTGGTTCCATTGTCCAGGACTGTGACACAGAGTCATTTGTAATCTGAGTCTTCTGTCCCATGCCAAAAGATATTTAATAAATGTGGGTGATGATGATGGATCTCTTAAGAACTGTTTGGCTGATGTATTTTTAAAGTCTTTTTAAAAATAGTGAAATAAAACAAATATACAGAAAAGTATATAAACATAAAAGTACAAAGTAGTGAATAATGATGACAAGATATTTAGAACCACCAACTTGGTCAAGAAATAGAATATTGCCTGTATCCCCATAAGCTTTTGTGTCCCTTCTCCTTGGCTAGCTTTTCACCTTTGATGTGTCAATGCTAAGAAATGCTAAAAACTATCTCTGTCAGACTTCTGGTTAGAAAAGCAGCTATAGCAGGAGAAGAAAAACAGAGCCTGGGATTGGAGGCAACAATCTGACCTTCCTTCCAGAGCTGCCCACACAAAGGATGTCCCACCCCTGGGAGTTCTAGGGGCTCAACTGACTGTTGCTATGGAAACACGGGGCTCTCGGGATGCCTGCTTGGGTGATGACCACAGTGTTCAGACAGGGGCCCCAGGTTGTTAGATCTTTATAGTAGGAGACCTGTGAGCTTCAAAGGAAGCTTCCCCCTTGTGTTATCTTTGTCCCCATGCCCACCTGGTGTGGCCCTCCTGAGCACAGTAGATGGAGCACTAATGGAGGGAAAGCATGTTTCTTTTCGTCCAAGGGAGAGTGTGGGTCCTCAGGGCAGAGTGTATAGAACTAACAACAGCTGAGTAGTAATTCATTAGTAAACTTGACATTCAGATTACAGACATTTTTGCAAACTGCATCTTCTAACAATTGTCTTGGGCCCCCATGTCTGATGACAGTCTGTATTTGTGGGAGGAGGCTAGTCTGAACAGGCAGGAGGGGAAAAGCAATTTCCATCCAAAGAGAAGGCTGAATGGCTTTGTCCTCTGTTCTGGAAGAAAGGGGTGTGCCTTTTGAGATTTCAGCTTTTGATTCACTTTCTCCAGTAGCTCCTCAGTATTTATGCTGGGTGCACTGGAACTAGGTTTGGCATCTCAGAATCCTGGGTGGGGGGATGCGAAGGATGCTGTCACAAGGAAGGAGGCCCAGTGTATGCAGAGACTTTTTGGCTTCCTTTTGACTTGTTTTCTACATGTAATTTCATCTTGGGGCTGGACCTGCCCCTTTTTGAAGTGTGCCCTGGTGATTGAGGTCCAGAGCCAGGGCAAGGGTGCGGGTGCCCCTGGGGGTAGTGAGCCATGGCGTCCAGACACTCCATGTGCTCTGTCTGGGTGGAAAACCTCCTCCGAAGCCAGACTGAATCACACCAGTTTCTAAGACATTCCTCAACCATGTTAGGCAAAAGAGTCCCCCGCTGACAAGCTGGGGTAGAAGGAAACCTGATATAATTTTGGAAAAACCTTCTTTGAGAAAGAAGGTTCTCACAGCTGCTGAGCGTCTCCCTGCCGCCCAGGGTTGGAGGGATCCCAGGCCACGGGAAGGAGATTGATGGGTCTAGGGGTGCCAAGGAGAGAGTGGAGGCTTTGCGGTGCTGGGGTGCTCACCGTTCCCGGCTCCCATCAGGGATCCAGAAGGAGAAGCCATCATCTGAACCGGTTAGAAATAGAAGTCCCCTCGCTTCTCCCCCGGCTGTTGAACAATTATTACTTCACATTCACAGCCAGTGCAGACTGTCTTGTATTCGGCCGCTGTGTTGCAAACCAAGATCCAGACGAGGGTTGTGGGAACTCAGGAGCACAGGAGGCTGAGGTCTCAGAGTCCAGCCTGGCCTCCTTGAGGCCAGTGTGGAGTCAGAGCATAGGGAGGCGGGCAGCTCTGTGGAGCCCGGTCGTCTGAGCCCAGGCGCCCACCCTGGGCAGCTGTTGACATTGCTTGGTCCCTAGTGCGCTGTAGGCTCTCGGACTTGCTGGGCCTCGGTTTCCTGAATGGGGGTCATATTACGGTTTGGGAAAGGCGGTAGGACCACCTAATTGGGACCACTCTTTTGACCTTACAGCCAAACCCTATCCTGCGTTCAGCAAATGGAAGCAGCAGAACGACGTTCATTCGGTGGGAGGTCTGCAGGCGCATGCTAGATTAGGTCCTAAATCAGGGTGGAAATTTTCCTGGAGTGGGACAAATCCTTTTGTAAACAAGAACATTCATCTTTTTTGACTGACGTGTCTGGTGAAGCATGTGCCTCTCCGAAGCCTCATGACATCTGATCTCGTTTGGGATTTGGTGTTTGTGTTTGAAAACGTGGCTCTGCCGAGGAGTGATGCTTTGGGAGCTGGTGCTGGCCTCCCGCTGTGGAAACTGGCCTGGTTATTCAGGATATCAGCAGTGCCCGGGAGGGGGCTTGCTTTTCCAGGGCCTACGAAGCAGAGTTCGAGTTCACTCGATCAGTAGCTATCTATTAATTGCTAGCTGTATGCCAGACACCCTGAGCCTTGACTTCAAGTTGCTTTCAGGCTAATGGGGACAATGTGACATGTGTGGATTAAAGGACAGCTTAGACTGCAGGCCTCTCTCTGCCTGTCCAGTGACAAGTGAGAGGAACCGACAATAGCTGGGGAATCCAGTGGGAGAGCCAGCTCAGGGAGCAGCCCGGAAAGCAGCAGATAGGCCTGAAGAGCCTGCCTTGAGGGGTTCTGGGCAGCAGACAGTGGGGACTGGGGAGGATTTTGAGACTCCAGAAAATATGAAAAGTGGGAAGACAAGGCAGAACAAAACAGAACCCAGAAATTGCCTGATAATTCTTTCAGCATAATGTTAAGCCCCTTGTATGTGCAAGGCAAGCCCCAGGCTCTGAGGGTGTGCAGCAAACAAGTCGGGCCAAGACCCTGGCCTCCTGGCAGTGGACGTGTTGCGGGGGTTGATGGAGAGCGTGCATGCCCGTGCACAAAGTTAGGTATGAGAGAAAGGGCAGGAAGCCAAGGGGATGGACGTGGTCTGTCTCATTCAGGGCATTGCTGAGGTTACTCAGAGGTTACTCCCCTTTCACGTTGTATTGCTCTGTCTGTTGTTATGGTGGGCATTCGTCAACCCAACCAGTTCCTCCCACCTGCGGGGGATGCTGGGAGGTTCCTTCTCCCCACTTGTCCCCCAACTGATGGTGTGGGGCCGTGGCTGCAGCTACACTGGTTCTGGGCACTTCCTACCGCAGTAGGAATGAGGACTTCAGAAGCTGCCAGTGAGGCCGAGAACTCAGGGCCCTCGGTATGGCCCCGAGCCCTGAAAGTGGATCCATTTGCCTGTCTCCTGCTCTCCTGATGGGCACCACCGAGCTCTTGGAGCCCTGAGGGACCTTGTGTCCATCCCTTGGGCCCTACCCTTTCCTGGCCCTGGGCTGTCCCTGATGGGTGTGGCAGATACACCCGAAGCTCCATGTAGGGGGCTGTGGCCATTACAAGCCTGGCCTCTCTGGGCCTTAACTTCCCATCTACAGAATGAGGACGAGGGGAGCAGTTCCTAGACTTTCTGTGGGCTACTCAGTTACATTAAAAACAGAGACTATCCCAAGGTTGCCAGCTTTTTATTTTGAGAAGCATGGACATAAAAAAGAAACCGTCAGATGCCAGCTCTACCATCATTGTCATTTCATTAAAAGGGCAAATTAATACCCAATGAAGGAGTGATGACATAATGTCAAAGAAAAGGACAGTTCTTCCCTGGAGAGGAATGTTGGCCGTCCTTCACGACATACATCATTACACCATGCTATTGCTTTTCATTTCCAGACTCCCTCCTGGAGCGGCACTGTGGTGTGGCCCAACGTGCATGGTCCTTGGGACCAGAGGGCCTGTGAGCCAACCTCCCAGGATCCTTTGCTGTGGAGAGTGAGAGCGGAGCCCACACGGGCTGGATCCGCTTCCTGATCCACAGGTGGCGATGGGCTCCCTTCCTTCTGCTTCTCCCCTCTTGACCTTCTGTCTCCCTCTCAGTGAGTCCTCTGGAAGAGGGGGCATTCCAAATGGTGTTGGGCTGCTTTCCGGAAGCCGGGTGGAAGGTGAGAGAGAGGAATAGTCCCTGACCCTCCCCGACCTGGTGAACTGGTCCGTCAACTGTGTAAAACGCCTTGTCTTTGGGTAACATTCCTTTGTTCCCCAGCAACGTCCACATCCCTGTTTTGATTCATGTGCTTTTCCCCCCCACCAACTTGAGTCATAAAAGTTAACTTGGCTGCGATATGGAGATCTCTGCCTTCTCTTATGAAAACGAGGGTTTTGGATTTCCTGTGGGTCTTAGTTATGCATCTCCGGTCTGTCTTGAGTAGAAGCCAGATTTGGCCTCCGCTTTGGTGAAGTGGACAGAAATGAGGTTTGCTGTTTGGAAAATAAGGATTCACATCCCGGTCAGCTCTGTTAGCTGTGTACCTTGCGCTGCTTGCTTCTAAGGCTGTACAAGTGCCTCGTCTGTCGCTTAGCTGGTAATAGTGTTTGCTGAGCCCTCCCCTCCTGCTCTGTATTTGTCACAATGCCTGGGACTCACAGAAAGCCTCTGAGGAAGGTGTTTGTGAGCGTGTTTCTCCAGCGAGAAAGCGGAGGCTAGGATGGGCTTCTAGATCACACAGTGGGTAGGAGGGGCAGCCAGGAGGCCGACTCTGGCTCTCTAACAACACCCGTGCCTCCCACGCTTCTTGTGCCGTCTCTCGGCCACATGGGATTCTACACAGTCTCACAGTCTCTTCTATGAACAGGCTGCGTTGCCTTGGAATGTCTCCCACCCTTCCATGACCCTCGGCCCTTCCTTTCTGAAGGGATAAAATCAGACCGCGCAAGTTCTGAAGACCCTTGCAACTTTGACCTCTCTGGCTCTGTGGTCCTGAGATTCATTTCATTAAAAAAATTGTTTTTTGGGGGGGGGATTTGAGTACTCTCCTTGAAGGAAAAATGCATGGGAGATTGCTTTCCCATAAAATGCAGGATTTTTCCTACAGAGGAAAGGGATTGATATGGAGCTCATGGTCCTCACTGGGGTTTGGAAGGTCGCCGTGCTAACTGGAGACCTTTAGAGAGCGTCAGTGCCTCAGTTTCCCATTTTCACAATGGGGATAATAGTGATTATCACTTGCAGTCTTGTTCACAGGATTCACCAAGACACAAGAAAAATAGATTTGTTATTAATCATTTTGAATTTTGGGCCCTGCCTTGCTTGCCTAGTGTGATTACAAATTATTCTTCAACTAGAAAACAAACGTGATTTTTGTCTTCTGACTTAGGCCCTGCAATAGTTTTCTCGTCTAGGTGGTTAATGAGCCATTCTACCAGGGCAGACACAGCCCATGTCTTTGCAGGAGAGCAGACCCAATGGACACAGCCTGGGTCACTCTGCTGAGGGATCAGAGCGGGGGTCTCTGCTAATACAGTTCCAGTTTCTGAGGCCCCAGTAGTGAACTCTGGACTGTCAAGCATGTTCTCATTTGTGAAGCTAATTGCAGGAGAAGATTATTTGTGTGTGCTGAGTACTGGCTGGGATATATACATTCGTCCTAAATGTTGGGGCTTAACTTTCAGGTTTAAGCAGCAAATATAGCCATTTGAGAACATATCTCACTACGGGACATTGTGTCCCATGGGTCATTCTGTTCCTAGGTTGGAATTCCCTTCCCTGGGCCATTTCTCCAATTCCCCATCCCCACACGGCGTGACCAGATTTAGATGTGTGAACAGCAAGATTGTGTTAGCTGGAAGCCATGGGGTATAAGATGATTGTTTCAGCAATAGTAATACGCAGCATTTTATGAGGAGATCCCTTCTCTTCCTTGTACATTTTGCCTATCCTGAGGCAGCAAGGAATAGGAGAAAAACATGGCCTTTAGTCTTAGAATAGACTGGATTTAAATTTCAGAGCTGCCACTTACTAGGTGAGTGATCTGGGGAATTACTCAGCCTTTCTGAGTCTCATGACATCCCTACCTTACAGCCTTACTATGAGGATTAAATAAGTCCGCCAGCAGAGGACTTGGCCTGTGGGTGCCGGAGGGAAGGCAGGATTTCCCGAGACCCAGCCCCTCCTCAGTCCCTGGGAGACTGGCGAGCAGCTCACGGTGTGTGCCCGACAGGGCCGGAAGGGGCCCCCTGCTCCCCCAGCCCTTCACATTCAGAGACACGTGCAAGCCAGGGGCCTGCCATCCACACCTCAGGGTCAGGTGCTTTGCAAGCCAGACAGAGCCTTGGGGAGCGTTTAAACAGCCCCTTTGAGTCTGAGACAAAGAAACCAGAGGCACAAAAAAAGATGCTAACCTTGTTAAAGGTCACCCAGCCTTTTCCTGCTGTCACCTTTTTTCCCACAAAGACCTATGAAGAGCGGTTATTCACACACAGCCCAGGGGGCTCCTAGGCGTGAGAAACGGGCCAGTGAACCCGGGAAGCTATAGCTACAAATGCCTCTGTTGCTGAAGTATCTTATGACGGTGGAGAGACCCTGGGAAACTCGGGTGGTTTCCTGACATCCCAGAGCACTTGGCTTTGTCTGAACTTCTTTTAAAGCTCCTATGGCCTGAGTCTGTGGGCATCGTACCCCTTCCCCGGAGGCAGAGCGTGTATGTTCTGGCAGAGGGGATAGCTGCTGGGTAGTAGGGCCCTCTGGCACCAACGTGGGGCCTCCTGCACATGTGGGGTCCCGGAGAGCAGATGGGGAGCCTGTGGGGTGCAGGGGTCTGCAAGAGAGGGGTCGGATAATTGGAACTTCTCACCTGGAGCTTACGCCAGCTCCAGGTGGGGCCCCGATCCTCAGCTGCCCTGCTTCCCCCACTCCTGAAGGTCAGGGCTACCCCCTCTTCCTTTTCCTCCCTGTGCAGAGCTCTTGTCAGGAACACCCCAGCGGGTGGTGCCCACATTATGCTTTATTTGCCTGAGCTGCTTTAGGTAATCGGTCTGATCCCTAATACGCAGGATTTTCAGTACCTGGGAGAATCCCGTGCTGGGTCACACGCCCAGGATGTGAAAGAGGCTGCAGTGAAGGGATTTCCTCTTGGCCTGTTTGGAAGGAGTGGGGGAGACTGGAGGACCGTTCCCCAGCGTTTAGGCCTCAGGTGGAGGAACACCGACAGTGGCCTGCGTGGAGGTCCCGGGAGCCCCATGCATTTACAGATGCTGATGTTCATGCATTTCTGGGTCTTAGGCCAGACTGTGCCCCCAGAATGTTATAATCATTGCCATGAAATAAGCATCTTCTCTTTCTTTCTTTTTTTTTTTAATTTGAAGATTTTGTTTACTCATTTGACACACACAGAGGGCGGGGAGAGAACTTGAGCGAGCACAAGCAGGGGGAGCAGCAGGCAGAGGGAGAGAGAAAAGCAGGCTCGCTCCTGAGCAGGGAGCCCGATGTGGGGCTCGATCCCAGGACCTTGGGATCATGACCTGGGCTGAAGGCAGACACTTAACTGACTGAGTCACCCAGGCGCCCCGAAACAAAGCATCTTTTCAAAGCTACAATGGACTATAGACTTTTACTCAGTGGATTTTAAACATTTCCTCCCCCACAGGAAACACCTCCCTCAGAGGAGAAAAGGCTCAGCGTGCAGATGCTTGGATTTCCACGGGGGCTGGGGCCTTGCCTCTTCTGCCCTCCCTTGCTGACCCCCTGGGGGGCCTCACAGAATACACAAGCCTGGCCCCCCAGGAACTGCCCAGCTCCTTCTCATTTCTCACAAGAGGGCTCTGCTCAGAGAGGCTGGGTGACTGGTCAAGGCGGCACAGCGTGTTCCGGGCAAGGCGGGGCTGGAGCGGCAGCTTCCAGCCTGGAGTCTTCAGCCCACCCCCAGTCCTCCAGTGAGAAAGAAGGTCTCCTGCTTTGTGCTCAGCTGAGGGCCACTGTGCGTGGGGCCGCTGGGTCAGTTTCAAGGATAAGAGGGTGCAGGAGAGGTGGGGAGCTGCCGCTGGAGATGGGGTGAGAGTTGGGGTTCCGGGAAGGGGGAAGGGATAACTCAGTAACAGAATCTTTTGATAGACTCCAGGAAATGAGTTTCCGATGGTGACAAGGGAAACGTGAGGATGGAGTAGGACTCCCTGTAAGACGCAGGAGGGAGAGGACAGACGGGGGTTTCCAGTCCCTCCTTCCCCCACAGCCCTGGGGAAGCTGAGCATCCAGGAAATATCCCGTTGTGCAAGGCTCTGGACAGAGGTTGCAGTGCAGGCCTGGGATTTCCGGGAATGGGGCTTGCTCCCGCCTCTGCTGTAGTCTCCCCTTCCCCCCACCCCACCGGGCCCCTGGGGATGGGGGGGGAGGTGGGTCCCCATCTGATTCCTACCCCAAAGGTGCCTCAGGCCCTGCAGGACTCAGGATCACCTGCCTCCCCTCCTCCACGTCCACATCTGCGTCGGGCACCTCTGTGCTTAGGAGGAAGGCTTCACGGCCTCTCAGCTTGGCTGTGTTCATTTCTGATTTGATGCATTTGCTCCACGAGGGGTGGTTTTTGGCTCCAAGCTGGTTTTTGGCCGAGAAAGGAACCGTGTGTCTCTGTCCTTGATTTAACCACCCTCTCAAGGCGCAGGGACCTCGCGGAAGGATCTCTGTCGTCCATGCGATACCCTGGAGTGGGGCAGGTTGAGTCCTCATGATGATTATAAACCTCTCACGGGCCCTGTGCAGTTTGCTCTTCATGCTCTCCCTGGGAGGACATCAGGACAGGCACTCACCTTTTCTTGCTGCTAGACAGCTGCTGAAAGTCTGACTGTGTCTTCCTGGGCCAGCTACTTAGGCCCTCCTCTGTGACATAGCCTCAGTACAGAGCTACTGTGGTCAGGCTCAACCACGGGAGCCAGCGATGGTCTCGTTACTAATGATCCGTAATACCACCTATTCTAGAAGCTGCGCGTGCCTGGAACTGACTTCCATTTTGCTGCGGCTCTCCTCCTTCCCTCCCTCCCTCTTTCCTTCCTTCCCTGCTTCCTTTCTTCCCTCTGTCCTCCCTTCCTTCCCACCCTTGGCTCCTGTCTCTCACCAAGATGGGGAAGGTGCTTCCACGGAGCTCACAGCGTTGCACTGTTGAGGACACGGCAATGACCCAAAGGAACATTGAGTCTTTCTCTCATGGAGTTTACGGACAGTGAAAGAGGACTGAAGCAGGCAGGCTAGTGGTATAACTGCTCAGAGGAGGAATAGAGTGGGGGGCAGTGGTGGCCAGTGTGGGGTGGGTGTCATTTTCGACAGGGCCGGCAGGGAAGCTGTCAGTTATAAGGTGACAATGACCTGAGAGTGGTGAGGCAAGCAGCCGTGGGGCTCTCTGGGGGCAGGAAGAGCAGCCAGTGCAATTAGCCCGAGATGGGAGTGGGTCTGGAACATTCTGGCAGCACAAGGAAGCTGACGCGGCTGGAGAGAGTGAGTGAGTGGGAGACGTGTAGGATGGCGGCAGGCGCGGACAGATTGGGTGCGTTGGACTGTGTGAAGGCTGTGACTTGTCCTCCAAGTGGGACGAGGAGCCACAGGAGGGTGTTGGCACAGCACCAACACGATCTGACTTACATTTCTAAGAGTAGTTTTCCTCCCAGATGAGCACTGTTTAAGCCACTTCCCAGATCTGGGATGAGGAGCCAGTGTCCAGATTGCTGAGATGAAATCAAACCGAGGCAGACTTGGAGCTTCTGGGGGCAGCCCAGCAGGGAGCGACACGGGAACTCTGGATTCCTCCCAGTGGCTGACCTCCCTCCCCTCTGCACTCACCCAGCAGGTGTGGTGCCCAGGTGGCCTTGGCACCAGGCTCAGCCCGACAGGTGTGGGTGTAAGTGTCCCCCGGGATGAGTGAGCCTAGCTAGGCAGGAGCAGGTGCGGCGGGAGCTCACAGGAGGGTGGGGCCAGCACAGTGGGCCACCTGGCAGGACTTGGCAATTCCAACATCCTGTTGGGGCTCCGGGAGATAATGGGGGCCCTGCTCTGCAAGATACAGCTGGGCAGGGATCTGAGAGCTGAGCCATGTGTTCCTCAGGGCCTGGCTTTGGGGGCCGGGACTCCTTTCTCCAGAACAGCATTGCTTCCTGTCCGAGCCAGAAGACAGCAAAGCCACCATCACCACCCCCCAAAGACAGTCAAGTGCTGTGCTCCACTCATGAGATGACAAGGCAGCACTCATTGCTGTTTATAGATGAGGCTTTGAGAAATGAACTGACTTGTCCAAGGCCGTCCAGAAAAGCTCGACTTGGATTTGAATATTTTGATTCTCAGAGTTCTTCCTACCACACCCCACACCTGAAGTTTGCAGTATGCTGGGTCCAATTCAGGAAGGATGGGAGATGGAGAGAGTGCCCCAAACTGAAGACGGGAGGCTGGGTGTGGGGAGGTCCTGGGAGTAAAATGGGCTTGTTCTCCAGCACTGGGCCAGGGCTGCTCTCGTGGCTGGGGAAAGCCAGGCCCTTTGAAGACAAAAAGGTTACTCCCTGCCATGGCCCTGCCATGCAAAGCCTGGCCCAGCAGTTTCGGCCAGGCCCAGGAACACCCAGCCTCCAGGTTGCAGGCTGGAGCAGTGGAGGGATGTGGTTGGGAGTGGCTGGTTCCCTTGGGCTGGATTTGAGGGGATGCACCATCTTGCCTAGGAGGCAGCAAGGGTAAGAGCAAGAGAGGGGGCTTGGGGCGGGGGGTGGGGGTGGGGGGCACCGGGCACGTGGCTTCCCTTCCAGCCTGCAGTGTTGTCATGTATGTAGTGAGGGGCGTTGGCATCCGAAGGGATTACTGAGGTCCCTTCTGAGGCTTTGGTGTTGGATCTTACAATTCAGGAAAAATGCCTGAGCATCCAACAGACGTGTGCTCTGTGTAGTGAGCACCAGGGGAGTGTGGTCTGGTCGGGCCGTCGCCACAGGTGACAGAGGAGGCCTGAGGCCCTCTGTGGTCACGCCAACAGGAAGTCACCAGGGGACATGCTGCTCGAAGGAAGAGGGAGAAGGCACAGCAGGGGTGAGGCCGGCAAGAGATTCCTGTGTGAGCAGGCAGCGAGGGGCCTGGTCCACCGGGCCCTCAGACCCCTGGACCTGTACTGTCGCCCTGCGGCTCTCCCCACCTTGCCGTCTGGGCACTGGCATTAGATGTCCCGTGTTGTCTGAAGGAGGCAGCTGTGGCCTGTTTTACGGAAGACTCAACTGGGGAGAGGGGGCAGAACTGGAGGGAGGAGTGGCCTCCGAAGTTGAAACCGAGCCCCTTTCTCAAGGGGGCGGCTGTAGCCAGATCTGCATCTTCCAGGACACGCTCCTGTCTTGTTCTTTCGCGCTCCTCCTCCTTCCCCGTTCTTCTCTTCTCCCTCGGGCATCCTTCTGTCCATTTCAGAAAATCTCTGGTGTCCTGTCTGAGGCTAGGGTAGCTGGAGCCTGTAGCTTGTGGGGTCTCTCTGTCTCACACACACGCCTACACGCACAGAGGGACCTGCACACAGTGGTCTTCCTGGAAGGGGAGTAGGGACCAGGGCCAGGCCTCTCCTGATACCAGGGAGCCTGACTCCTGCTTAGGAGCCCTCCCGGAAGGGCTGCTGAGTCCTTCTCTGCAGCGGGAGGTGGAAGTTTTGATGGATTCCCTCTTTGCCACTCAACAAAGCACCATTGCCCACCTGGGGACCATGCTGGTCCTCACCCCCAGCATGGTCCTGGGGCATAGGAGAGAGAGCAGTGTCCTGGGACCCAGGAGGCAGCCTCCCTTGGGCCCTCAGTCTCCTCATCTGAGTGGGAGGTTGATCTGATGGAGTTAAGAATCAGAAGGGATCTAAGAGGCCCCTTGGTCGAGGGCCCACTATGTGTAGGAATCCCTGCCCTCACTGTCCTAGGGGGTGCCACGTGGCTGGAGTCCCTCCGGAAGTCATGGTGCCTTCCCTCCCAAGGGCCCATTGCTTCACTGAAAAATCATAGCTTTTAGAAGCTCTACTCGCTTATCCTCCATTCCATAATTACTAAGTTTTCTCTCTGGGTCAGTGTCCCTCCTGGGTCCATTCCCGTCCCTCTCAGCACCAACAATCAATGTGGCTCCGTTTTGACTATCCTTGGAGGCAACCAGTCCCATCAGTGGGTGCTCTGTCTTGGCAACTTCGGCTGCCCGGCACCAGGCCAAACACTGCACATGGTTTATCTGACGGAAGCTTCGCCGCCGTCTTACTGGGGTTGGCTTGCTGATCCCCATTTACGTGGAGGAGGGGAGGCTCGTAAACTCGTCAGTGGTGGAGCTGACCGAGCCCCGGTGGGCTGTCTGCCTCCAGCCCTCTCAAGCTCTGTGCCTTCCTGTAAGCAATACCTGATCTCAGTCACGCTGTTTGCAAAATGGGGATGACTCCACCTGCCTGCTGGATTATCATAAGCTCTAAGCAAGATTGTACATGGAAAGCACTTAATTTTTAGTTGATGGCATCCCGTTCTGGCTTGATGAGTGGTGGCCAGTCACTGTCATATTGGGCACTGTCCCTTACCATTCCTTCCCTGCCGTGTGTCTCCACAAAGACACAACCTCCCCGGGCCTCTGCCCTCTCTTCTCTGGAGTGAGGGGTTGTACCTGCCGCTAGCGAGGGATGCTTTGGCCAGAGGAGGACAAAGGTGGCAACACTGGCCAGCTGGCAGCAGGCCCCCCAGAGCCCCGGCCTCCTTGCTGTCCTACCTCTCCCCCAGGCCTGCCTCCCATTTGTGGTAATTAAACCCACGGCATCTAGTGTAAGCAAATAATAACACGGGCATTATCTTTCTTTAGTCTGTGTTTTTCCTGGCCTATCATAAAGTAATTAAAATAATGAATGCCTTGTAAAACAATAGTTAAGAGGGCTGGCAAAAGGGTATTCTCTGCAGTATACCTCCTGTGCTCTGAATTATTGATGCACTGAAACCACTGGGACTGGTGGCGGGGGGGAACCCCCTGCCTCCTGGCCCCTTCCAGACGGCTTCTCTCCTCCAAGGTCTGCTGGTCTGCCCGGTGGCTGTGGACCCTGAGCTTCCTGGGCTGAGGGGCAGCCTGTGGCCGTGGACCAGCTCTGACATGTCGCTGGGGTGGGGTGTGGTGGACACTGCTCAGAAGGAGACACAGGAGCCTCTGATTTGAGGGCTTTGCCCTGCCCGCACCTCTCCCTTGTCCACCCTAAACCCCGGGTTCTGAAAGAAACAGGTGGTTCTGTCCTAGATGAAGAGAGAGGCTTGGAAAGAGCTGAGGGTTCAGATCCGTGTCCCATTTTAGGTCAGACAGGGATGATTAAGCCGTGCCAACATGATTAGGAATGGTGGTTCTCAAAGTGGGGTTCCTGGGCTGGTAGCATCGGTAGGTTCCAACACGGGGCCCAGCACTGTGTTTTAACGAGGCCTCCGAGTGGTTCTGATGCTCACTCGAACTTGAGAATCACTGCTTTCTAGTGCCAGTGTCTCAAGGAGAGGCGGGAGGTGGTAGGACTAATGAACTGAAAGTATGTTGTGTGCCTTTGGACCCTGGTTAATCCTGCCAACATCTCTGCGGCAGGCCATATTGTCCCCATCTTAGGAGGTGCGGGGTCCCAGTGGTCCCATGCGGCAGGAGAGCTGAATCTACACCAGCAGAATCTCCACGTGGTCAAGACTCGGGGTCCTAACAGGCCACTGAGATTGGCCTTAGGTGGCTTGGGTAGCAGAGCCCACAGGTGTCAGTAGGTGGCCCTGAGTGTGCCCGCCCTGGGGCTCCCCACAGGCCTCCTCTCACACTGTTCTAGTTTCCCCAGGACCTCACACACTGGGAGAGACGGCATGAGCCCCCAGTGCTGCTGAGGCGCCTTCTGGCTTCTCAACTTCCCTCGAGCCCATGGAGGCCGGAAGGGGAGAACCCTGCATCAGGAGTAGCTTCCTGCCTGCTTGCAAGTCCCCAAGAGGATGACTCATCCCGTTTGTCTCAGCTCTCCTTTCCTCACTCTGCTTACCCCCACTCGCTGCAGACCAAGCTTTTCACGTCTGCCTTGGTTTCTCTCCCTTGCTCCAACTCACAGTGCGTTTGCTTTGAAATTTGATTCTAAGCTTTTAGATCTAAGGATGAACATAATTGGCCAGCATCTTTTTCTTCATCGGTACCTGCAAACATAATCTCAGTGGATATTTGAGTAGGGGGCCCAGTTAAATATAGGTGTTATAGAATATATTTTTAGTATAGCTGTGTGTCATGTAAAAAGTTTGTATTGTATCTGAAGCTCGGTTTTCTCTGGGTGTCCTGTATTTTGTTTGTCATTCGTAGGCCCAGGGAGGGGCCGACACTCAGTATCACAGGGCAGACTGTGAATGAAAAACAAAACAGAAAGGTGGTGCTATTGGAAGGCGAGTTGGAGTTTTCAAAGGGTAGCCTGAGAAGATTTCATTGAGCAAAGACTTGAGGGAGGTGAGGGGGTAAGTTTTGACCCTCTCTGGGAGAAGTAGGCAGAGAACACATTGCATATAAAAGCATGTGATTTAGGGCCCCGCGTGGGGCTCATTTATCTGAGGAAGTCAACCTTGTTTACGCAAGCGTGTTTTTAGCCACGAAGGGGAATTTATTCTCTTTTGTAATTAAAAAGGTCTGGTGTGGATTTCAGGCACAGCTGGATTCAGATGTGCAACTGATGATATCCGTATTCTGTCACTTCTAGCTTCCTCTGTGGTGGCTTCATTCTCGGAAGGATTACTTTTCCAACTCTTTCTAGCAAAAGTCCCAGGCTTGAAGTGTATTGGGTTGGCATGGGCCATGAAACCATCACTGGCCCAACTGCTCTTGCTTAAGGGATGGGGTGGTCTAATTAATCAGTCTCTATTCCTAGAGCCATTGTGGGCCTTCAGTGCTTTTTGAACTACACAGATGGAGATGAGGAGTGGAAAGTGGGAAGAGATCAGTTTCATTCTTTCTTTCACAAAGATATTTTAAGAGAAAATAAAGAAAAGATTCTTTAAGAAAAAGATTAAAAAAAACCAAAGCCATCATGTATTCCATCTCCGTGCCCCTTGTACCTTCAAGCCAGTTCCCACATCAGCTGGGACCCTTCCAACTTTGATTCTTTTGGGTAGGTTGTGTTTCATAAACTCAGTTCGTTCCTATTCTCAACCCTGTTCTCTCTGTTGCCAGGAGGCCCAGAAGATTAACAATGGCTCAAGCCAGGCGGATGGCACTCTCAAGCCAGTGGACGAAAAAGAGGAGGCAGTGGCAGCTGAAGTCGGCTGGATGACCTCTGTGAAGGACTGGGCGGGGGTGATGATATCTGCCCAGACACTGACTGGCAGAGTCCTGGTGAGTCCCCAACTCCCTCCCCCTTGGGGAGGCCTGCTGTCTGGTCCATGATGCCTTTGCTTAGAGGGACGCCATGTTTCCTGGGGCTTCTCCAGGCCTCTGACTGTTGGGAAGTAGGGGGTGAATAGTGAGTCATGGAGAAGAGGCTGGCTTCTCTGTATACATTAGCCAGGGGTTTGAGGGAGCATTTACATCTGGGGCGACGAGGGTCTGTTGGGAGGATGGCATTTCCTCTGCCAGCAGGGTAGGTGTATGCAGGCACGCACAAGGGTGCACACATCCACAAGCAGGCACATAGCACACACGTATACAGCTTGATAATCTTGGAGAGGAGAAGGGAGTCGAAGCAATGTGTGCTCAGAATTCTGCAGAGAGCCCACAAAGGATAAATGCCAGGATCTGAAGAGTTCTCTGTACGTGCCCATCGGCTCTCTTGGGTCTGCTCTTGGACAGGGGTTCTCCTGAGAAAGATGCTCTATTCCAAATGATTTCTTGCTACAATTCTGGAAGCTGCCCTTGTTGGGCCTGAAACTGGGGCTTGGTCAAGACTCATTTGGCTCAAAGGATGAATGGGAATGTTCTGATGGTTAGGTGAATCAAAGATGGGGCAGGAACACTGGAAACCTTGATGCTTCCTGGCGAAAGCTCAGTGAGGGGTGATGAAAGATGTAGGGAGGAGGTGAAAGTTGACCCCTCAGGACCCTTCTTGGGGAGAACTCTATGTTATGTTCGGAATGAATATCTCACAAACTGCTTGAGGGAGGGGATAAGACACTGAATGTCATGCTTATGTCACAAAGGTGGGTGGCCAGATAGCCTTCAAGGAGGTCAAGTTTCTTTTAATGGAGGGAGCTTTCCGGAGCCGAGCCTTCTGGAGAGTCTGGATGTGAAGCTGTGGCTATTGTTCGTTGGCGGAAACGTAGAAAGGGAAGAGATTTAAAGCTGGGGCTTGGGAGAGGAGGAGAGAGGAACCGGTGAGGCCAGTTCCTGCCTGGAGCAAGACAACCCAGGTTGGTAGGACCAGGAGAGACGGGGCGGCACGGAGCGTCTAATGAGGAAGTGGAGGTGGCTTGCCGCAGGCTGTGCCGCCATACCCGGTCCTCACCTCCCTGCAGAGTCTCTGGTAAAGGCTCCATTGCTCTTCTATGCTCGTGCAGGAGTGGATTCTGTGTAGGAAGCTTGTGGAGGTTGAATTCCGGGTCTGGGCAGTCACGCGGGAAGAAACGCAGGCAGCGCGTTCCCTACCTGAGGTGGTGATTGTGGACGAGGCTCAGCAGACACTTTGGTTGCCCAGATGTGATGCCCGTCCCTTCCATGTGGCCACTGGGCACTCTAGACAGCCCTAATTATCGTCATCAGCGTCAGCCAGGAGTTACTGAGAATGACTTGGCCAGGCGTTTTTTTCCAGCCCGATGGAAAACAAGGAATGATCTAATTCCATTGCACCATGGATGGAAATTACTGAAAGAACGTCTGGAGGAGAAACGCGATGAGTACAAGCATCGTGTGGCTGTGCGTAGGGGGCGCTGAGCGTGGGGACATAGGGACCCTTCGTGGCAGCTCACAGGGAGGAGATCCTTTGAGCTAAAACTTCCGTTTCAAGATGAACTGAGTCCATGCTTCATGACACAGAAGACATCAAAGATAAAAGCTTGGAAACAAGAAAGGGACCATTAGTGGGCCAGAAGCTGAGAAGAATACCTAAATAATAAACAATAAGGCAGAAAGCATTGGAGTTGAGCTTTGAACTGTGAGCTAACATCATGAATGTTGAGGAGAGGGGATCATCCCAGAGGGAGGAGCGGGGATCATCCCAGAGGCAGCAGAGAAAGGACACAGCGTGAAGGGCGGGAGGACCAGGCTGTGAACACAGAGGCACCTGAGGGGACGGAGACCTGGGAAGGTGGGCTGGAGACAGCTTGTCATGTCTTCATATGCCCAGCTAAGGAATTTGGACTGAATTTTGTAGGGAAAGATTTAAAAAAAAAATTATTTTATTTATTTATTTGACAGAGATCACAAGCAGGCACAGAAGCCAGCAGAGAGAGAGGAGGAAGCAGGCCCCCCGCCGAGCAGAGAGCCCGACGCGGGGCTTGATCCCAGTACCCTGGGATCACGACCTGAACCGAAGGCAGAGGCCCCAACCCACTGAACCACCCAGGCACCCCGGGAAAGGAGATTTTGAGGGAGGGGCATCACGATGGAAGGTTGTGCAGAGAGAAATACTAGCGGACAGGTGGAGGGTGGATTGGGGAGGCGGGAGCTTGAGGCGTGAGGGTCAGTCAGGACTGTGAGGTCTGGTGCTGGGGACAGGCCATGGCAGCAAGGCCTGAACGAGCACCGTGCGGTACAGGCAGGTGGGAGGAGGTGTTTTGGGAGCAGAACTCACAGACCAAGTGCCCCAGTAGCCATCTTGGTACTCCTGCTCACAGTAACATTCTCGAGAGCCTCTTGTGAGCCAGGCACTGTGCAAGGCCCTATACTTTATGATCATGGCAAGGAGCATGTTGTATTTGTTCCGTATTCCCGATTTTGCTGTTGGGCCGTAGGGATTCATTACAAGGAAGCAAGAGAGCCAGTCTTATCAATGAATTCATCTCCATCTCACAGTCAAGGAACCCGAGGGTTGGGAAGGGCAGCGCCTCGCTGAAGACTCTACAGCCGGAAGTGACACAGCTGGGCTCGAGCCTGTAGGCCTCCAGACTCCCCGTCTAGTGCTCGTTCCATGTCGTTACTTCCCAGTCGAAGACGATGCCTCTCCTTTTTCTAAGCCACTGGCAGCTGTTGCTTTGGCTGTGACATTTTGCCATCACTGTCTGAGCCAATTAGGTCCTGAGGCAGTTTGGCCTGATTCCCTTAACATTTGCATGGAGGAGTGCAGTCTGCCTCGGCCTCCCCGTGACGCCACCTGCTCCCTGAAGGTCTCCTTGGAGGAAATCCTGCCCAGGCCTCTCTGGCTCTCTCAAGAGCAGAGCAGGTCCCGCTGCACGGAGAGTAGGCATCTGGGAGTTCCAGGCCGTACCTGCACAACAGACCTCTCCTTCAGGAGAAGGCAGGGCTTTGCTCTGAGGAGGGAGCAGCTTTCACGTGGAAGTCTCAGCGCGCACCAGAACGCCGCCCTGCCTCAAAGCTGTATTTGTCTTGAGCTGTCCAAATGTTTATCCTTGCAACAATGGGACTAAGCAAGACTAGATATCCAGCTGTTCAGAGTTCCCCTTTTCAATTTTTATTTTATTTTTTGACACATGGCTCAGGAGCTTGGCCTGCACACCTGGGCCCCTTTCTTACCTGTCTCGTTGTCACAGATGAGAGTCTCAGAGCTAGGCATTGTGGGTAAGGCCCAGGTTGGGGAAGATTCCCCAAGACAACCCCAGCACATCTGTAGACACATCTGCTATCTGGGCTCTTTCAGACAACGAGCACATGGTTCGTGCAGCTAAGTACTTATTTCTTACTGCCCCCGGCACTATTCTAGGCCCTGGGCGTAAAGCCGTGAGCAAGAGAGATGCAGGACGTGAACTATTTATGTTCATAGACTAGATTTAAAGTTGCAGTGCTCCATGTGCAAAAGGATAAATGATAGTCACCATTCAGCAGTGCTTTTCCTAGTTCCCACCTGGAGCTTCGGCTTTGGGTCTCGGAATAGCCTGCCTTGTCTCTTGCTGTGGCACTCAGGCTTAGCTTCAGAAGGGCCAGACCGGACCGAGTCTCCTCTTGGAGCGCGTGGCTGAGGGGTTCTGCGTCGACGTGAGCACCAGGCTGACAAGGGTTGCAGCTTCCTTCCTTTGTTTATTTTTTTAAATGAAAGATATTTATTATTTTCTGATTATGAGAGGGGGTGCATGCTTATGTCAAAATTTGGGAATATACTGGAAGAATTGGTGTAAAGCCCACTTTGGGCCGTGGAGTTGGCCCATGCCACGGGACTGTTTGGTGTAACAGTAAATGCTGTGGAGATGCCTCCCAGCCGTTGGGGTGTTGCTGGGGCCTTTGTTCAGCACATCTGCTGTTCCTTTTATGCACAGTCTCAGGAGTTAGGTAGTTCTTCATGCCAGGGATTGCTGTGGTCTTCCTGGTGGACCTTCAGTGAACACTTCAAGTTGGGAAAGGGATCATGGCCCTCTCCTTGTAGCGGCTGCTGCGAGCCAAGTTCATGGCCCACGGAAAACACACAGCACCTCAAGATTTGCATTCTACACCTTCACACCCCTCTCACTACATCTATGCGTTCTTTGGCTCATTTTCCCTTTGTCCTCATTGTCTTACTCTCCTCCTCACGCTTTACATGTCTGTGATTATATGCTGCATTACTGGTTGGTGAGCTAATTACGTTTTTCTAAGATTAAGGTGGTATATATAAATAAAGGGGCAAGAAACAGAGTAGGCTTTTGTATTGCTTGGTTGTACATTAGAGAATCATAAGCCAAAGTCAGTAGTAGAGTTAGTCTAGTTCAGGGTTGAGAAGGTATTCTGCAAGGGGTCAGATAGTAAAGGTTTTAGGTTTTGCAGATCATAGGGACCCTGTCACAACTACTCAACTCTGCCATTGTCATTTGAAAGCAGCTGTGGACAATACACAGGTGTGACTGTGCTCCCATAAAACTTGCCAAAAACAGGTGGTGGGCCAGACTGTTGTTCGTGGCCATAGGTTGCTGACCCGTGGTCTGTTTACTTGCTTATTTAGTAAGTAAATCAAAAGGCAGAAACTGGAAGAACTTCCTTAAGAAGGAATTTTGTAAGGTAATATATCGCAAGAGTTATAGTACCAGAGAACCCATTTATAATGAAGAAAGTTACAGAAACACAGACGGCTAAATGTTGGCACACATACACACTCACCCCATCTCTGTTAAGCATTTTATTTCTGAACATTCATATTTATTAATCCCTGCATTGATCTCTGAGTGGCTGTCCCTCTAAGAAAACACTATGTCCCGTGGCCACGCATGGCCTCACCTCAAGGTGCAAGCTGGGTCTACATGTCTACATTGCTTGGGCCGTACTACAAGCCCTTTATACACTCAGTAATTTGTGCTTCTCTTCAAAGACTGGTTTTTGTCCATATAATGATCAGCTCCTTGAGCAAAGATAGAACTCCCAGAACTGTTCCTTTTGGATATTTTCCCCCATATTCCCATGCCACTACATTTGAATATTGTTCCAGGAAGCATCTAGATATAATCCATGAACTGAGAAGATAGATTACTTACTTTTCTCTCATCAGGATGATTTGTTGAAGAAGGAGAAAGAAAAACACCAATCTTTCCCTTTATCTTCCTAAATGCATTGCCCATGTGGCATTTTACTTCACATTCTGTACACAGTCTGGGCCATTCTATCTTCATCACCCGGGGCCCCAAAGAAAATATGTATCAAATACGCCTTTCAAACAGAAATAATCCTGTCGGTTTAATAGGGTTAAATAGACGTGTTCTGTTGAGCCATTTGCATGTGAAATTGGACCGGTTGGACAAAATGGTGTTGCACATGGGCATGCGCCTAATCAACTATGTGACATTTATTGCTTTCATTTCTCCCTTTAGGTGACTCATGGTGCTGCTGACATTTCTTATCAGCATCCTGTACTTTTCTTTTCCAGGGCTGCCTGGTGGCAAGTTCACGCACAGCTCACATTTCCATCTCTCTTTCCCTCTCATCCGCACTCCCTCCCCTTTTTATTATATTTCAGGCAAATTTACATAAAATTTTTATCATTACCTACACATGTCCTATGTTGCGGAAAGATCAGAGATGTCACGGGCCTGCATTCTTCGTAAGAATGTTCTCATAGTAAAGAGGAAGATCCTGCCTTCTGTGCACTTGGGAGTCAATCGGGATTTTGTTTGAGTTTTTTTTTTTTTAACCTCCCCTAAGGAGGCTTCTTTGGAAAGAAATGCAGGGCAGTGCTCTCCAGGACTTAATAATGGCTCTTTATTTTTATCCTATGCAAAGAGTTTATATTTTGGATATGAATCAGTAGGTCAAGGAAGGGGTGCTTTCTTTATATCATTAAATAGGAAATGTTTGTCCTCACCTTGAAGGGTGCACTAGGTTGCCCTAGATCTGTTACTTGTGACCCAGCACCATTGGGTGGGAAAACGTGACTCAGAGAAGTCACTGAATCCAGCAGGCACTCATGATAGGTGGTGAGCTGCCTGTCACTGGAGAAGTTCAAAGACAGGCAGGATCACATTTGGTGCCGTTGCTGCCGGTTGCTTAGACTTCATCCTCACTGCTTTAATTGGCTTCTTCAGAAAACTAGATCTAGGAGATGCTCTAGGATAAAAATGGGTTTCCTGGAACTTGGACAGACTTCCTTTCTCTCCTGTTTTTGAGATTTGTCAATGCATATCAACATGCAAGGCTTGAAGAAGTCCTGCGGTAAAAAGGCAGAAAGGCTTTGCTTTGCCCAACATTTCCCGTTCCTATTTCACCATTAAACCCTTTCCTTATGAAACACCTGTAGGCATCATAAAGAACACACTTTGGGAAACATTTAAGTAGTCCAGGGATCGGCAAACTGCAACCCATGGTCCAAATCTAGCTCACTGCCTGTTTGGCTCCCAAGCTCGCAAGCTAAGGATGGTTTTAACATTTTTAATGGTTGTTTAAAAAAAAAAAATCAAATGAATATCTTGGGACATGTGGAGCTATATGAAATTCAAATTTCAGTGTTCATAAACAAAGCTTTATTGGGACACAGCCATGCTCATTCATTTACATATTGTCTATGGCAGCTTTTGCCCTGAACTGCAATGCAGAACTGAGTAGTATCCACAGAGTCCAAAATACCCACCAGCCTAAAATAGTTCCTGTCTGGCCCTGCACAGAAGACGTTTGCCAGCCCCCAAACTAGATCATTAAATTCCCCCTCAGCTCCATGACTATCAGTATTTCTAAGCAGCTAGCGGGATTTGCCCCGCGGTTCCCCACAGCACAAGTTCATGAATAAGGTGTACCATCTAGCCCCTTCGACTGACATTTAGGCCCACAACCTTGACCAAATGATGTCACAGAGGTGGGGAGACAAAGGACAGAGCCGCGTGCCCCCCCCCCCCAAGTTCGACAGCAGGTTCCCAGCAGGCTCAGTTAATGGGTCTCGTCTTCCCAAGGTCAGTGGCATGCGTCTGGGAATTCTGCAGCAGTGTCACTCTGTTTCTCTCCACCTGCCTGCATCTCCTGCTTTCAGCCTACCCCGGGCCCTGCCCAGCAGCCAGGGTCCAGTCCCTGCCATGGAGGACACGCCTGGCTCGGGCCTGCGGGCCCCGCATCTTGGCCACACCAGCTCCTTGTCTGCACTGCTGGTCTATGGGCCACGTGCTCCGTGAGCCAGCCTCCCCAGCGCCTTCTGTAAGGAGCAGCTGTTAATTTTACTAGCTGGCGTGTTGGCTTCTCTGGCCTCCCCTGTGAAAATGAAGGAGAGTTTCAGAAATGAATCCTCGGATAGCTCTGGGGAGAGGAAAAGCCTCCTGGCCCAGGAGCAGGCTGCTTTAGCCTGGCTGTTTGTCTCTGACCCTCAGGGGCCTCTGGGCTCAGTAGCCTGCACTTGTGCCCCATTGCCTCTCTTCTCCAGGGTTTCTGGGGGGAGTGGATGCCTGTGTTGTCCTCCCACCTTATCTGTCTGTTCATTCGTTCATCGACATCCATTCGTCCATCTGTCTCATCCACGTGCCTTCACTGGTGTTCCCTGGCACACGGAATTGAATGTAGTGCCCGGCGGATGCCTGATCAGTAAGGTCGGGCATTGCAGGGCTCTCCTGTGCCGGTCACCCTTGCTTCTGTTCTTCCTGTTGCAGCTTCTGGGTATGGGCTGGGAGACAGGAGACCTGCCCTTCTCTGAGCCAGCATTCTCTGATGGGAGCTCCTACTCTCTTGTTCTCCATCTGGCTCCTTGTGTCTTTTTCTCATTGGGTTGGAACCAACAAGGAGGATAGGTAGAACACTCAGCCTCCCAGCATCTCCAGCTCCTGCTTTTCCTCCCACCCTGGGACATGCATCCTAGGAAAGGAGGCTGGAGGCTGTTGTGCATGGTCCTGTAGTGTGCTTAGGGACCCAGCCTCTGCAGCCCTTCTGCTGAGTCCTAGCTTGCCCTTCTCTAGGGCTTTGACCCTGCATGAGTGGCTTCAGTTTTGGTGCCGCAGTTTCCTCATCTGTCCAGTGGCCATAGTAATAGTCCCTGTTTCTTAATCTTGTAAGGATTTGATGTATCCGTGTATATAGGATGTTTAGAATCATGGCTATTACATGTTGAATGCTTACTAAGCATTAGCTATTATTACTTTGCCCTTGTTGTGTGACCCCAATGACATGTCTTGGAGGAAATGGGCTGCTGTGGGGGGAGTGGAGAATAACTCCTTTCCTGCAGCAGAGTCGGAGCAGCCCTTGGACCTCACCACACTCAGATGTCCACTCAGAGTGCCGAACCAGCTCTGGGCATGGCCCTTTGAAAGGGCTCTTGAATGTCCCAGGCAGGCCTTGGTTTGGGTCCAGCCAGCTGATGGTGTTTGCTCCATGCACACAATTCAGGCCCTGTCATTTCTGACGCTAGCTCATGCCAGCCTGACTCACCAACGTCAAGTCGGCCAGGAAACTCTCACTTCATGTAGCCTCCTGGAGCTGGCCGGGGGCTGCAGTGCAGACTGGGCTCACCCTGGGAGCCATGCATCCCAGGAGCGTGTGTCATAGGAAATGCCTTAGCAGGATGACAAATGGGTCTTGTAGGAAAAGGGTCAAGTGCACTCACTGTGGCCCCCATGTGCAGTCCTTCCTGGGTATGGGATGAGGCTGACAGAGCTGATTTCAGAGAACACGTCATCTCCAGTATACAGGGAGGTGTCTTCAACATTCATTTTGGTGGGCAGCACCGCAAACCTGTTGGAAGGATGCAGGAACGTGTCCTGTCACCAGAAGAGGACATGTATTCTGCTGTACATGCAAGGCACCTCCCTTGAGCTATTCATTCATTCTTTCAGACATTCCTGGAAGATCTACTAGGTGTCAGATGTTATTTAAGGCACTGGACACATGTTAGTTCTTCTAGCAAAATCTGCAAAGTGAAATCATTCAGAATGTTAAAAGTGCAAATGGTATGCCTACCTTTTGCTACAATGCTCTAGGTGGCAAGATTTTTGAAGTACTTTGGTCATAAATCAGAGCCCATGACCTCTCCATCCATCCTTGGACAGGCCTGGAAGCCCGACTTTTTCAGTCCTGGTCATACATCCTGCGTATGCCTGCCGCTGGCCCCGAGGGGCCTGAGCAAATGCGTTTCATGACTAACGTTAAACTAACTTCTCCTTTCCCATCCAGTAAAAGCTGGCACCCCCTGGAGGCTTTGGAGGAAATGGAATGGTTGTATTTGGAGCCCACCATCTTGTGCTGGGAGTTTTCTCACTTGGCTTTTGCCCCAGGGCCTTTGGAGGACACCAGTGCTTTAGCCACCCCTGTTTGCCAGAAGAATGCCCTGGTGGACTGAAACTCTCCTTAGAGCCTCCATTTCAGCTGCGTAAAAGTTTGTTTAGCAGGGAGACTCAAAAATAGGGATGGCGTGGATGACAAAGTCGCCAGCCGTTGTCATTGCTGGGGGCACGTGCTTACAGAGTCACACTCGGGACCACACACAAGCTGATGCTTCCGAGTTTAGTTTACTAGGCTATGTTTAGGAAGAGGCAGACTGACTCGTGCCTGTAGGCCCCAAACATCCCGATTTGGTGCACTAGAAGCCCCATTTTTAGGGTCTGGGTCCAGAATGAGGTCTTTTCCAGAAAAACAACTACTTCAGGGGAATGACAACAACAGAAATCCACCATTTGCCCTAAAAATTTTATTGCAAAAAATGTTCTCTAGCGTTTGAGTAGTGAGGGAACTAGGGCAGGACATTTGCTTGTCTGTCTGTCTTAAGGAATTAGGGCACTCGAAAACTCCATGAAATGTGCTCAGGCCTTTTAAGCAGCAGGCCCATGTTTTTGCTCATCCAGTTAATTTTAGTTCATACATTTGCCCTGCCCAAAGATCACGACAACGCCGGAAGCCGGGGGCCTGTTTGAATGGAAGCTTGGTTCCTAGTTCCCAAGCCTGCTGGGACCCAGGTCTTTCCCTAGGGCTTGGGAGCTTACCTGTCAGCCCTATGTGCCTCCTCCCCGGGCAAGCAGACCTCTGGGCCTTCCGTGTTTGTTGGACAGGTGAATCCAGAAACTCAATACACAGGTTGTGGAGAATCCAGGGTCCAGCAGATTGCTCTGATGGGTCGAGAAACCCTCACCTTCCTACGTCTGTCCCCAGCCTGCCTCAGCAGAGGGGCTGCATTCTGACCTTTTCCCCCATCTCTGTTTTAAGCTGTTTCTTCTTTCCTTTTGGTGGCTCTTGGTGAAGTGACAGTCTTTTTTTTTTTCTTAATTTTTAAAAAATTTTTTAATTTTTTTATAAACATATAATGTATTATTAGCCCCAGGGGTACAGGTCTGGTGAAGTGACAGACTTAAGGGAAACAGGGAGCAGCTCCTTGAAAAAGGGAGAAGAAAAGACCCTGTTTCTACACCACCTTCTCTTCAATTTGGGCTATGCTTACACTAAACATAGCTTGAAACAGAGGCCAAATTGCAAAAGGGTGGTGATTCAGAGGGCACTTTGCTGGTTCCCTGGCTGCCCCATGTGCCTGCTCATAGGTCCGTTAGCCTCTGAACCCTGACTTGCTCAGGAAGGCGTGGGGTTTGGAATCCCACTGGGAGGTATCCAGAACGTTCTCCTGGTGTGTCATGCTAGATCTCTCTGGAGGTAATTGTATCAGCTGGGCGTTCACGGAGCCTTCTGCCTGGGATTGTGCCCTAGGGGCGGAAATAGCTTCCTGCAAAGGAAAAGGGTTGTTTTCAGGAGCTGCCTAATTGCACAGGCACCTGTGTGGGCCCCTGGGGAAGCTGCCTTAAGGTCTCCCTCTGAGCCATGAGGTGGGCAGCTTGGTTTCTTGGACCTTAGACCTGTCCAGGAAGAAGGCATAGAGCATCTGAAAAGAGGAAAACCGTTTGCTCACCCAGGTTCATGCAGTGTATCTCTCTGGGCCTTGGGGATTAGGGACAGTGTTCGAGATCAATTTGGGAAATAAAAGTAGAGGTGACAACCACTTTCTTTCATCCGAGGAACTGTGGTCAGCCGAAAACTAACTGGGTTCTTATCTTGGCTCTGCTGTAACTTTCTGGTGACCTTGGACAAGTCAATTCCCTTTCAAGGTCTTGGTGTCTCTATGAATGAAACAAGAGCGTAGTGATAGTTTGTTCCCTTGTGGTCCCAAAGGTGTCTGTGTTTTCTCATTCCCTCTACCATCCTTCAGTCCATAAAGACAGTGAGGGTTTACCTCTGACCCACGTGTTCTTCACAATGTGCTGGACGCTGGGAGAGCTACAACAGGAAAAAGAAGAGTAATCTTTTTCTCATCTTCTGGAGCAACTGACGAGAAGCAGGAGATCGGACAGGGCATCCCTGTGGGACCCTCCCCGACTTCTTATTTCATTTAAAATAACATCTAAGGGACGCCTGGGTGGCTCAGTTGGTTAAGCGGCTGCCTTCGGCTCAGGTCATGATCCCAGCGTCCTGGGATCGAGCCTGCCACTCTGTCTGTCTGTGCTCACTCTCTCTGACAAATAAATAAATAAAATCTTTTAAAAAATTAAAAAAAAATAACATCTAAAACACTCCCTGTGTGAGAGGGCCTCTGCCTCACACTCCCCTAAGATTCTTTTCCTCCCAGACTCCTTTCTAGGCAGATCTCAATATGTAGAAAGGGAAGCATCTAGCAGAGGGAGCAGGACCTGTGACTGTGGAGCTGGGCTAGAGCAAGGGTGTCCTGAGAAGAGAGGTCGCTTCCCCAAGGCCAGGTCCTCCCAGGGGAAGTGGGCTTCTTTTAAACCATTTCAATCTTGGATCCTCCTTGACTTATCTTTAAACAGTCGGAATCCTCCAAGGGGATTGTGTTCTGACTCGGTAACCACACTGGCACCAACACTGACTTTAAGAGAAGCCTTCTTCCTGACTCTGTTTGGGGACACTTTGGGTGACATACAGCTTCTGTCCTTTGCTGTTACAGAAGTGCTGTTGAAGTAACTCACATGTTCCTGGAAGCCCATTCCTCTTCTGGAGGTAGAAGTGGTACCTGTAAACATCTAGGAGGAGGCACATTGGGTGCCTGGTGGCTCGGTTGGCTGAGTGTCTGCCTTTGGCTCAGGTCGTGATCCCAGGGTCCTGGGATCGAGTCGGGATCCCCAGCTTCTCCCCTCTACCCTTCCACCCCTGCTCACAATCTCTCTCTCTCTAATAAATAAATAAAATCTTAAAAAAAGAGGCACATTTATTTAAAATGGTGAGCGACAGAGGTACCCGAGAGGGGTTGAGCAGTGAGGAAGCCTCACTGTCATGAAAGTCATTTTCTTAAATCTCAGGAGCAAGGTGGCATACCCCAGAGGCTGGTGGGAGCCGCTAGGCGAACCCTACATTCCCAGCAAGGGTGCAAACACTGTGGGTGGGTGATCGGTGGATTGGGCGTCATGAAAGTTCCCCAAATGAAGCTTCATTTTGGGTGAACTTCGATGAGCTTAAACACATACACACACACTACAACAAACCCTCAGTTGACTCCAGTGTTCCCTATTTAATGAACCTGATTTAAGCAAAGACTGTCTGAATCCTTGGGAGTAAAGACTGAGTGTCACTGTTCCTGTGACTGGAGCCCACTTTGCAAACCAATGGGTGTATCTGGTTGTTTCCCCAGAAAGTTTTAGGGCTAAAGCAGGTTTCCATAGCACCCTGGCCCCGAGTGAGTTGCCAGGCTGGGGGCTCAGGGTCATTGCCAGCAGACATACCTTGTGGAGGCAACGAGGCAAGCCATCCTTCCAGGCATCAGAGATGCAATTCCTCTTCCCTGGGGTGTGATGGAGAGCTCCAGACAGAGAGACCAGAGATAAATAAGAAATGAGATTCTCTTTCATTTAACTCTCAGACACAGCCTCTAGTGCTAATTATTTCTGTGGTAGATTTTGTCAGACCTCTAATTCCTCTCCTTTTGCCATAGGTGGTATATTTTAGAGATGCAAAATGACATGAAAAACAATCCACTTTCCTGAAAGATAATTTTGTGTACATGAAACAGATGCACTAAGCCATTTATAAGCGAGCTGTTTGTTCTTCGGGATCTGGAGAAAATCTGAATTTCTAATTTCAGGCTCTTTAATAATTTTCAAAAGAACCAACAATAATAATTAAATGTCTTTGAACTTCCCTAGGCTGTCTTCTATTCCATGATTGCAAAGCACTGGAAAAGAAATAGAATTCTTTACCTTGATGAACTCCTTAAGGGGGTGGAGGGGACATTGGCCCTAGCAGGTACTTTCTAGCAGAATTGGGGGAACCTAAGGTAAAGAGGCTCAAGGAAAATGTGCAAGGTCACTTTCAGAGCTTCAGACATGCAGTGAGGGCCTCAAAGTTGGTGTTTTCTTCATAGCCTGGGCTGCTAAGATTTGGGAGAAGGCCATAGAGAGGGAGAGAGTTAGAACTTTGTTAAGGGGATTTGTAATGAGAATACATGTGACGCGCAGCGTTCTGTGGCTTTGGTGTTCAAGGATTAGAAGAGATCTGGTTCAGGGATTGGTGAACGTGTCATCTTTTGGGCCCACTCTGATTAACTGGTAGTGGTTCCAAGAATGTTTTGCTGAAGATTCAAGGCTCAGCAGCAAAGACTAACTGGGGCTCCGCTTTCCAGACTGTTATGATTGATTAGTGATTCCTGTCACGAGCTGCGGCTTGAAAGGGGGGCACTGCTGGTGTGATTTATGCCCCGTGATGCCCTAGGTGTCTCTCTTCTAGGTCATTCTCCCTCACTGCATGTGTAAGTAAAGTGAGGCGGCTTGTCCAAGGTCACGTAGTCAGTCCCAAGCAGGATATGGACAAGAACCCACATTTCCCGACTGTCTAGCATTGGATACCCCTGCTCCATAGGTTAGGTCCCAGAGGAGCAGAAAGTTGTCAGCTTCTTGTCTGAGCTGCCTTTTTCTTTCCTTTCCATTTCTTCCTTCCTTCCTTCCTTCTCATGTTGTAGCCTGATTTCAGTGTTTTATTTCCATCTGGGGACTTGCTTTAGTGTTTGGAGAAGCAGAGGGGGTGGATTTCAGGTCCATGATGATTCTACAGACAAACAGAAATGCTAGCACCATTTTCCCATTTGTAAGGTCCCCTCTCAAAACCTCCCTTAAGCATGGAGCACGCGTGGATCACGTCACAGCCTTTCCCGCTGCGGAGCTTTGCCCTTGGCCCACTCCTGGGTTCCACTCTCCCCATCCCTGCAGATGCCCCGCCCTGCTCCCCGACACTCTATGAAATGCTTTTGGTGGGGGCTCATGCGTCACCCTTCCCTCTAAGTCTTCAGAAGCCTCACCTCCTGTTTCTTCCTGTTTTCTTCCTTAATGATTCACCTCTCAGGTATTCATGCTCACATCTGAATAGTTGTGCTTACAAAGATTAATACGTTTTGCCTCGGACCAACAGCGGTGTCTGCCCTGACTTGAATTTAATAGTCTGCAAGAGTGGCTGGATGGAAGCAAAGGAAGAGTCCTGGGCTTTTATCCTGGGAGCCATAAAAGTTTGCTAAGATTTTATTGCCTCCATCAAGAAGAAAATGGGATTCCAAGGCTTCAAATATGATAGATAAATAATAAGGAAAACTCTGGCTTTTGTCAAAGCCAAGTTCTCTTTACCAGTTTTATGAGTCTTCTGTTGTGCCCACACCTTGGCATCTCTTCCATTCTGATGCCAGACAGAACCTTCCCTGGGAATTTATGCAAAACTGGGGCCGGATATAGGATTTTGGACAATTGGTAAAACTTGGAAGAAGGCTGGTAAATCATGTTATTGGGCCATAACTCACTTCCAACCTCCCCGTCCATCCCTTAGTTCTTGCTTCTCCCTTCCAGGCTAATGGGGATGGGCGTAGAAAGCTCCATTAGCAGAGAGACCTAGGCTGGGTTGGGATTCTGGGGTTGGGGTGGATAGGGCCATATAACAAACAGGACTGCGGTTGCACGTACCAGGCAAGCTTTCATGTTTAGGGTGGCTGGGATTTGAATGGTGTCTTCAGCAGCTAGCCGTGCACAACTGTAAAAGCCATCCCTTCCATTTCCACGCACATCTCCCCTTCTTTGGAAGGCAGTGCTGCAGGGAGCCCAGGTGCCGTGCTGGGTGGCTAAGAAAGTACCCCGTGAGTGCTCCCTGGAACTCGTTTCTGATTTGAGTGCTTGCGTGGTGGGAAACTGATACAGACATCTCACATCCTGGCAGTAGCAGAATCCTTGAACTTGCCCCCCGTGCTGCTGCCTCCATTGCCCTGGTTGAGGCCCTGTCACCTCATCCTTCCTCCATTTATAGCAACTGCTGTGTCACTCTCCCCAGTTGCCCCATCCCTTCCCCTTGGCCCACCTTGCATGCCACTGCCAGATGCTATTTGCCTCCTTAAAGCCAGCTTTGCTTTGGTCCCCCCATGGCTCAAGGATCTTCAGTAGCTTCCCATGTCCTCAAGCCCAGACTCCTTATGCAGAGGGTCAGGGCTCACCATCCTCTGGCCCCCAGTCTTCTCCACACACTCTGTGTGTTCAGAGCCTGCTCACCCTTAAGGTGTGGTGCAGGGTCCTCCCTCCCATGTAACCCAGCACTCTTGTTCACTATTCACTTACATTAGTGCAGGTGACCTCTGTGCCCTATCAAAGTCCCTGGCCAAATGGCTCAGGGCATTGGCTCTAGAGCCAGCCTGGCTGAGCTTGACTTCTGCTTTGCCAGGTACTTGTGTGACCTAGAGCCCATGACAGGAGCCAGCAGTAGTACCTGCCTCTAAGGGATATTATGAGGATGAAATAAGCTAATGTTTGTAAAGTGCTCAGAACAGTAGCTGGCACAGGCTAAATATTATATAAATTGTTTGTTAAATAAATATAATAAAATTTCAGAATTCTTGAGAACAGGAAACTTATATTTTAATATGATAATCCCTTTGTCTCTTATACTGAGCTAAGATAATCCTGAACCAGGTTGCTGTGACAATGAAATTTGAGAGAGAGAGAGAGAGGGAGAGAGAGGGAGAAAGGGAGAGAGAGAATATATACATGTGAAAGCACTTTGTCGGTTGTTCATTCAGCTGATATTATTGAGTATCTGGAAGTGCCAGGTCTGTGCTCAGTGGTTGCTAATGATCCAAGCGGGATGACATACAGTTTCAATATTCAAGGAGCTCACGGTCTAGGGGAAAGGACAGAGATGTAAGTCTGCAACTGAACATTTTGGCTCTAGCTGTATGGAAGACAAGTAGCAGCCCTTATTCTGATCTCACCCCCATGTGACAGATGAGAAAACCAAGGCACAGAGATTTTCTTAGTAACTTAGGCAAGACCACAGATCCGCTAAGATTAAGAATTTGGATTTTTAAAAAAGACTTATTTATTTATTTTATTTTAGAGAAAGAGAGAGTGAGGGAGGGAAGGGGCAGAGGGAGAGACTCCCAAGCAGGCTCCCTGATGAGGTCAGAGCTGGACACTGGGCTTGATCTCATGGCCCCGCGATCATGACCTGAGCTGAAACCAAGAGTCAGACGCTTAACTGACTGAACTACCCAGCTGCCCCCAGAATTGAAATTTAAACCTAGGTTCCCGTCACTCGGTGGCTTAGGCTCTTTCCGCTGTATCACTGTGCTTCTTATTCAAGAATAAGCGAAGGAAGAATGCTTGAAATGAAGAACACAGACAATAACAGGTGTTGGCGAGGATGCGGAAAAAAAGGAACCCCGGTGCCTTGTTGGTGGGAATGCAAACTGATGTAGCCACCATGGGAAACAGAATGGAGGTTCCTCAAAAAATTAAAAATGGAATTATGTATGATCCCATAATTTCTCTACTGGGTGTTTACCCAAAGCAAACGAAGACACTAATTCAGAAAGATATATGCACCTGCATGTTTAGTGCAACATTATTTACAATAACCAAGATGCGGAAGCAACTCAAGTGTCCATTGATAGATGGATGGATGAAGAAGATGTGATACATATATATACTTATACATACCCATGTGGACTATTACTCGGCCATAAAAAAGGAGATTTTGCCATTCACAACAACATGGATGGACCTGGAGGGTGTAATGTTAAGTGAAATAAGTCAGAGAAAGACAAATACCATATGATTTTACTCATATGTGGAATTTAAGTAACAAAACAAAGAAGAAAAAGAGATAAAACACCAGAACAAACTGAAGGTTGCTAGCAGAGGGTGAGGGAGTTAGGCATGGGTGAAATAGGTGAAGAGGATTATGAGTACACTTATCTTCATGAGAGCTGAGACATGTGTAGACTTGTTGAGTCATTATCTTGTATTCCTGAAACTAATATAACACTGTATGTTAATTATACTTTAATAACTTAAAAAAAAAGATGAGTGAAAGAATGAGTGACGGTGTGAAGGAATGAACTGGAAGATCCCAAAAACATGGCTCTAGGTAAAACTCAAACTAGGGATTTGCCATACAGGGCGAGTTCCATGTCAGGTTGGGCAGGTAGTAAATCGCCGAGGCCATAACCATTTGTCCTGTCAAGCATTTTCTATGGTAGACAGGAGGCACAGTTTCATTGCTTCCCTTTTTGGGGACACCTCACCCCTTTTGTCACTCCTTGATGGCCTTCTGCCATTTCTCTCTGAGGCAAAGGTGGTTTTATTTCGGTCTCCTCTGGGTCATGCTGAGGACAAGAAGTGAATGTGACGATGGGTGGAAAAAGTACTTATCCATTTGCTTTTTGATCTGCTTTCACCATAATGGGCCCATTTGGAAGGCTTCTGTAGGTACAGGGACAATATCCACTGGGCTTCATTAGCCACTAAGTGATCAGGGCTTCAGGGAACAGTCTGGAGTGAGGCTGGCTGGTTTCCATGGCAACCGCGACTTGCTTCAGCCCCTTGCGCACACTCCTGTCTCTTTCCACGTAGGCATGTGTTTACTTACTATTGGCTCCATGCGGGAATGCCCGAGTGGCTATGTAGGTGTCGTCTGTGCTTCCGTGGCTGAGGTCACTCTCTCAGTATGGACGTGGACCCACAGGTGGGCAGTTAGAGGCACAAGATTTGTCCGATCAGGAAAAGCTCTCCCATAGGCCCCTGAGCTTCTGCTGTCTGTGAGCATGATGATGGACATCCCCGGAGTGGGGACGTTAGAGATGTGGATCTAGAACCATGACAGCCAGACACTGTGTAGGGCCCTGCCAGGAATCACAGGCCACTCCGGAGGGCTCGTGGCAGGGCACGTAGCTCTCATCAGCTTGCTGCTGTCCCCTGGGGAGGCCCAAGGGCTGGCCGAGAGTGCCTAGGCTTGAGAAGCTCCAGTCCTAGGCTGTCTGACATGGGAGCCAGGAACCTCAGGTGGCTGTTGAGCACTTGAAACTTGGCCGGTCCAAACTGACATGGGCTGGAAGTATAAAATCTAGTATGAAAAGAAAGATGGTGAAATATCATGAATACTTAATGATTTTTGTATGGATTGCATCTTGATAACATTTTAGGCAATTTATCTAGAACCCAATTTAGGTTGAATAAACTTCCTTATTAAAATTAATGTCACCTGTTTCTTTTTAAAAATGTGCTTCTTAGATGGATAGCGATGAGGACTGTACAGTGTGAATGTGCTGAATGCCACTCAATTCTTACTTAAAAGTGATTAGAATGATAAGTCTTACATTATGTGTATTTTACCCCAATTAAAGCAAAAAGCAAAAAAAAAAAAAAAACGTCTGAATGGAAAGGAACGATCTCTTCTACGTCTCTTTCTCAGGAGTCTTAATCATTTTTCCAGAAGTCCCCAGGACACTTCTCTATTTATCTTACGGGTCAGGAGTATGTGATAGATGTCATCCTAAACTGATTGTAGACAAAGGAATGAGACCACCCGGTTGGTTCAGACTAACTAGGTCTACACAGAAGTGAGGCCAGTATCTCTTATGGTAAGTTCCCTATATCCTAGAATAAGATCAAGTCTTCTGAAGAAGGAAGAGATGGGGAAATGGCAGCCAACACTGCAACCCTAAAGGAAAATGTACAAGAAAATCGATGTATCTGAGCCTCAGGTGAAAGCAATTTGAAGATTTCTTCCTCTACTCGGAATATTACCGCCTTTAAATCTGTTTTTGGTTGTAAGTCGGTTAAACATCAAAAATATGTGCCTCCTATGAAATTTAAAATTACATATATGGCTTGTATTATCTTTCTTTTGATAGTGCTGCTCTGATGTTAGTTATTAGTGGGTACATGCAGGATGTGGGCACTTCTCTCCCATTTACAAACTTGGTGACCTTGGACAAGCAGCTTTGCTATGTCTTGATGGCTTCATCTCTAGAACGGGAATAACACCTACTTGATTGGGTTAGGAGTTGAGCTGATACATACAGGACATGTAGAACTCTCTGGCACATGGTAGGATTCTAATGAAGATCAGCTCTCATCAGGCATGGCAGGGGGGCCAGTGGCTGTTCCTGGAGCCTGCAGACCCTCCCCAGCCTGCACACCCCTGCTTCTTTGGCAGTCAGAACTCTGACTCTGAGACACAAAGGAATCACCCCAAAGGGAGCTTTTAATCAGATGTGGTGAGTGCTTGTTGAATGGGTTTCTTTCTTTGGATGGTCCCAAGATGACTTTTCTTAGATAAATGGCCTTCTCCTGAGGCTCATGTCAGCTCTGTGGGAAATAAAGAGGGAATAAGAGGTCCACAAATAGGAAAGCCTTTGTTGGGTACCACCTCATTAGGGCAGGTCTAAGTTAATTGAACTCCAGCCCGTTGTGCTCACTGTGTGGTTCTGGGAGAAGCAGGTGTTTGAAGGTGGGTTGCCCAGCGTCCTTGCTCTCAGAGTCCCACTTTAGGACCCTTTGTAGGGGTTTGTGCCTATCAGGAGGGTGTCTCGAGGGTACCTGAAGGGAAGGAAACCCTGCATTTAAAGTTGTTTCTAAGTTGACAGTTGAAGAAAATAAGATCACGAGTGAATGAGTGATTGCCTTCACAATTATTTGGGGTCAAAGGCACGCATGCAGGGTTTGCTGGGATCATCAGCAGATGTGGGGATGTTCTTCATGTCATTAAACCTTAGACTGCAATGATTAGACCTTGACATACTCTCATCTCAATTCAGATTACTGCCTGTTGGGGCACCTGGGTGGCTCAGTCAGTTAAGTGTCTGCTCTCAGCTCAGGTCATGATCGCAGGGTCCTGGGATAGAGCCCCACAATGGGCTCCCTGCTCAGTGGGGAGCCTGCTTCTCCTTCTGCCCTCCCCTCCCCCACTTATCACTCTGTTTCTCTCTCTCAAATAAATAAACAAAATAATCAAATTGCTGCCTATTGTTTAAAGAAGTGCTGTGTCAGTGCTAGAAGGCAGCATAGGGAGTTCTGCACAGAAGGGGACTGGCGCTTGGTGCGGAGCAGGGGACGTGCCCGAGTTTACATAGCAAATTAACATTAAGTGTCACCTTTTTCCTGAAGGAGCTTTCTTTGTATTTTCTGTAACTTTCCATCATTTTTTTAAGCAAATTTCTCCCCATTTTACATTACTCCTGTTTCCTGTTTTCTCTCTTTTCTTTATCATGCTCATAATTTTCTAATATAGTGTATACTCTGCTTATTCATTTTATTTATTATGTATCTTCTCCCATCCGCACTAGGAGACATACTAGCTCCATAAAAGCAGGATTTTGTCTCACCTTGGACCACTGCTGTGTCGTTTGCATCTAGTCCCTGGAACAGAGTAGGTGCTGAGCCAATGAATGTTGAATGAGCGGATGAGAGCCTAATGGGGTCTCGTAGGTCCATCTTGGTGTAAGTCAGCTTTCCTTGGTTGTCTAATTCAGAGTCTGTCGGAGAGAAATATGAAAGCCATTTTCATCCCAATGGAACTCTGGGGTTAGAAAGGCATAGAGTTGCTCAGGACTAAGCTATCAATATTGACTTTGTAAGAGATCTTAAGGTCTGAGACTAAGTGTCCTCAAGTCATTTCACATCATCAGGCCCACCATGCTTATTAAAGCACATAGAAAGGGTAGACATTTGGCACATCCTTCCTTCCAAGTGAGGGTATATTTAATATGAAGTACCAGCAGGGTTTCACTAGGTTAAGGGGAGAGGAACAGGTGTTCTAAAGGAACGGACTGCTGGAGGCAAAGCCGTGAAGGGAGACATGATCCTTCCTTCAGTTGACATTCATCTGAGCACTTACAATGTGCTGGGCTCTGGTTGGATGTGAATCTATGGCTTGCTTGTGGTTACTTTTGAGGGAGGCCACATTCCTGAGTAGGACACTAGGGAGAGAAGGATGTGCATTTTCTGTCAGTTCCTGAAATGTGCCTTCATTCTTTGGTGAGGTAGGCTGAACAAGAAAGTAATGCTGGAAGACCGTATCTTCAAAGGAGCCATGCCTCAGGGTTCCAGATGAAAGGACTCCTTTGTGAGGGAAATGAAGGAAGGAAACAAGTGACTCTGGTTGAACCATAGGCTGAAAGATGACCTGAAGTAAGGGGAATGCTTTAAAATTAGACTCCAGGCTGGGCTTTCTAAAGAAGACTCATGGGGAGGGGGACCCACTGAGATGGAGGGCTCCATGTGGAAGCCCAGGAGCAGGAAGAAGATGCAGTGTGTAGGTTTGTGGTAGAGACTGGAGAACCTTCTTTGGGCATGAGAAGAGCTTGGTGCTGAGTAGAATACCTTTAACCTAATAAAGAAAGACCTTTCAGATGATGTTATAAAATTTCCACATGTTTTTGTTTATACACACAATCATTCTATTCTCCCTCTGTAACCCCAGCTGATAACAAATGGTACTGTTTATTAAGGATTCACAAAGTGCAGCATTTGGTGCCAAGTGCGCTCCCTCTGTTACCTGTAATCCTCACATTCCCGCGATGGGGTGGGTACCATGTTCATCCCCATTCTGAGGACTCTACACGTGAGGAAATTGCCTTGGTAAGTGGCAGGCCTGAGGGAAATGCTGACCTTGGCAGACGTCAAATGTTTTCTGTTGAAAAATAACATGGCGTGCCGTTCTGGGCAGGGGTGCAGGGCGGCTGGCGCCTGAGCTGGAGGGAGTCTTGACGTGATGTTACCTCATTAAGGAAGCAGTTAGCGAGAGGTTACATACCCTTTAACTCCTGTGCTTGTACATCTATAATGTAGTTTTAAAAGCTTTTAGTGATAATCTTCCAAATTAGGGGTCACTTTATGACAGTTACACTTTATTTCTCATTTTGTTGTTGTCCTTTGGTTGATTGACTGTTTCTGCCTACCTATGTCTGGTTTTCTCTTCTTCTCTGCCTCCGAGATGTCTTCTTATTCACTTCTCTTTTCTATCACTCTTGTTTTCTCTGCCTGTGTATTTATTCATCTGTCTCCTTTACTTTTCCTCCCACCCTCCCACCTCTGCCCCGTAACTATTAGTATCCCATGGAACACCCATGGGAGAGAATTCGTATGTTCTCCTTGTTAATTGAATAGAATGAAGTTTCATACTTTGGCTTAAAAAATGTTGATGATTTTAATACTTCTTGCTTGAAAATACAATACGCTAGGTAGCTTTTGTCCTTCATTAGAACCAATAGAATAATCTGATTCTCTCCTGGATAGTTGTCTCTGGTGGGGGCGAGTGGATCACAATTCTGTTAACTATTCCTATCGAAGAGTTCTTACTTGGTCTGCTGTCTTTCTTGGTTATTTATTACTCAGTTTAACGTAGACATCATTAAACAGACAGCGTTTTCTATCTGTGGTGTCAGGGGAAAGCCTTGTCATTCCCCAAACATCAAATGAAACAATGCTTAGGAAGCGAGAACTTCTCAGTAGAAATCAGACAATTGCCAAGGGTGCCACCTGCACCTCATTTTGGTGTTTGTAAATGAACAATGAAAACGAAGGTACATGTAGGGGCCACGGAATAATTTGAGTCAGAGGATGGGGCCAAGAGCTGTCATTGACAACATTACACAAATAGTCCTGCAACAAGTAATAATTCTGTCCTCAAATTATTTTCTTATATCCTTCTGGCCAAGTGATCACCAGAGATTAGTTGGTTTATAATGAAGATAATAGCGCCTTATATTTGCACACGGTGCTTTTCATTTGCATGACTCTCTTTCACATGCTCTCGCTCTTAAGTTATCTCATTTGGCATTTGATCATCTCACATGTCCTAAAAGGAGTGGGATCTGGAACGAAGATTTTTCCTTAGAGTGTGGAAGCTGGAGATCAGAGAGGTGATGTCAGTTGCCTGACAACATACAACATACCAGAAGCGACAGTTGACCTAATCCTGGTCTCCAGATTCCTGAGCCAGGTTCTTGTTTTTGTTTTTTTCTCCCTGAATACATATGGCTGGAGGGAGACATCACATGAGCTGTTGTGCTGAAGCCCGAGAACGGAGAACTTGGCAGAGTGAGCTCTCTAGCTTGTGGCCCTCACTGTAGCAGGGGACAGTTCTTCTTTCTCTGAAGACTCAAGGCAAAGGCAAATGTCTTATTAAACGTTTCATAGCTAACATAGTGCCCCCAGACCTCAGGTACCTGTGAGAGGAGGGTGGGCTTGTGGGGAGGTGCAAGCACGTGGTCCACAAAAGAGCAGTGGCTTCACCACCTCGCCAAGCCTCACCGAGGTTCCTGTGAACCCTTCTGTTGGAGTGGGAGGCAATGCGATTTGTTGTCATGGCTCATTGGCTTCTGGGCCCCCTGGGGCTGTGGTGACCAGTGTCGCCTCAGGTGGATGAGGAGCACGTTCAGAACTGTGGCTTCTTTTCTCGGACTTCAAGCAATTTAAACACTGGGAATTCTTTCAACTTAGTAAAAGAAATAAAGCTTCTCTGCCTTTTGTACTCTAGGATTGACAGCTCATCTGCTTCAGGCACTAGAAAGGGCAAACGCTCGTTTAAAGAAAATATTGTATGCCATCAGTGGCTTTCCACACTTACTGAGAACTCGCCATGAGCCAGGCAGGGGCTGACATACTTAGTGGGCCTCCTGTAACCCTCGTGCCCAGACCACAAGGCAGACACTGTTCAGATTGCTGTTTTATGCCAGGTTCAGAGTGGTTGAGTAACTTGCTGATGGTTGCACAGCCACTAAGTGGGCTGACATATGGCCTTTGCTCCCCAGATCTCTAGTCAGGGAGATCTTTAAAGGCAGTTGCTTTCATACTTGCAAAGGCCCGGAGCTCTGTGTAAACCGACAAAAACCTAGCTGCTTTGATGACAGGGTTGGGGTTGGTGGGGGGCGGAGTGTCCACCTGTGCCCCCTTCTCTGGAAGCCCAGGCAGGCCCCATCTCAGGCGATGCTTCCCTCCTGTACAATCAGGAGTTCGTACCCTCGAGGCGGGAAGACCAGCAGCTGTGGCTCCTTGGCCTACCTCTTTTTCCACAGACTGGAATTGCAGAGGGATCATCGTTGTCCCTGGAAGTGTCACAGGACACAGGCCTCCTTCATGAGACTGCAGATGAGACTGCTGGAGATTCGGGTCCTTCCTGGCAAGCCCCTTGCTGGGGAGAAGGCGCAGGCGGGAGTGGGCGGAAGTAGAAAATGCCATCGTCCCGTGCTGGCTGCAGCTTGGGGAAAGGTGACCTGGGATTTCCAAGGCAAGCTGGTTCTGCCCCAAGACGGGCCAAGGAGGCTGTCCTGCAGCACATTGTGAACAGACCTGCGTTAGGTCCTGCTTCTTGCCCAGCTCCCCCTTCTGTGCCAGGCTCTGGGCAGGCCTGAGGGCCTGTGGGCTGGGCCAGCTACCACTCCTCTTTACCTCACTGCCTAAAAGAACTTACTGGCATTTCCAATCTAAATGTTCCAACTCCTCATTTGAAAAGTGAAGCATTTCATGTCTGGCTTTTTTTTTTTTTTTGAGAATTAACTAAAAAAAAAAGCTTATGCAGCAGTTGATAAAATAATTACTTTGAAATTGGCCATTTATCTTCTAGAAAAAAAAAATGTTTCTGTTTCTTTTGTTATTGGGAAGAGCTTCCTCTGCCCTCAGGGTGACCTTCCAAATAATGCCTCGAAGTGACCATCCTTCATCATTTGTGTTTATCTGAACCATCGAAGGCCCTCAGTGACTCTTAGGATAAAAATGCGGGCGCCATCAAATTGCAGGGTTCCCTCGGTGTGTTTCATTGCTTCATTTGTGTTCCCCCGCCCCCTTCCTCTCCAGGACTGACTGTCCCAGCTATGGGGGGAAAGTGAACCTGGTGGCTTTTCTGGTGGAGAAGGTCTCCACAGCCCACCCTCTACCTGAAACCTTCTAGACCCTGTTGGCAGACACCCAGCTGCCTGATTCTTCTGGAAGGGGATGTTGCTCATGTGCAAGTGTGGCCGTCGGGGTGGTCACAGTGTCCCACATGCCGTTTCCCTTGTCCTGGTCTCTTGGTCATGCCAGTGGCAGATGTGCCTAGGACTTATAAGGACCAGGACCACCACCGGGCTGGGCACGTGGTGTCTGGGGAACACTGTGGATGTAGCGGGCAGTGAGGCTTGTTTTCGGACATTGACTCAATCTGCGAACACAGGATTGGCTGCAGGTCGGGTTCTTGGGAAGCAGACTCTGAGGCAGAGTGGAGTGTGTGCAGGACGTTTACTACGCGTGTCCGAGGGACCGCTGCCCGTGCGAGGAGTGGAAAGAGGCAACGTTGCGGGGGGGCTGCAATGGGGGCCTGTGGCCTCGGCCAACCCCGTGGAGATAGCTGGAACCGAGATGGTCTGCCAGCATTGTCCTGGGAGGGTCTGACATGGGCCTCTGTTCCCCAGCCCCAGGCAGCCGTTGGGAGGGGGCTGTCCCCCCAAAGGGCGTGCTTGGGCCAGGCAGTTCTTTGCAGCTAAGCATGCCTTAAAGAGTCAGCCCTGCCAGCAGGCTGCTCCTGGAAGTGGGTGGTGGTGGTCTGTGTTCACCATGGTTGTCTCATGGCAAAGGCACTATGTCAGGGCACTGCAGATAGAGTCCCAAGGCTTGCTCCCTGTCTATAAAATGCTTGCAGCCTGGTGGCTCGGACGTGAACGTGATGGTTGCAGGTGTGGAGGGCCGATAGCACATACCTGCTCCCCCACAGCTTCAGTGCTCCCCTGGGCACCGCTAGGCGCTGTGTGCCAGCACCTTGCTTGCTGATGCGGAAGACAGGGCTCTGAGATGTTGAGGACTTTGCACCAGGATCCAAGTTCAGGACTCTGAAGGCTGTGTGCTTCTGTGTATACAGAATTGACCCTGAGGTGGGAGCCGGGGGCCCACAGGAGCCACAGGACCATGGGAGATCAGTGCTCTCTGCCAGCCTGCCCTCGCCTCGGCTCACCTCCCTGCCTTTGTTTCTGCCGTTCCCACCCATGATGCTGTTTCTCCACGCTTCCTCCATGAAGATTTCCCCCCTGCTCCAGCCTACATGGCTTCCTCCTCACCTTGATGCATCTCTGCTGGCTATGGTTACGTTCTCTGGTCGCTGCCCTGGAAGGGAGACTGCACCCTTCCAAAGGGCAGGGATGTTGTATATGTGCTGACATAGGCCTTCTGTGAGATTTCTGGTCTTGTGGTCTGGGAAGTTTGGCGTGGGCAGCTTCCTTCCCCCAGCAGAGGCACTCTAACCCCCTTTCTGGGAATTGGGGTGTTGTGAAATGCCAGCAGCCGCTCAGCCCTAGGGGACATGGGTAAAGCCACTGTCTTGCCCACCAGAAGCCCAGCTGGTAAGAATTCTCACATCTGTGCCTTTTTGAGGGGTCTGTACCTGCCCTACCTTGTGTTCCTATGAGAGAAGGTGCAGGGCGGACCAGGGCATCAGCAAGTCTGGAGGACTCTGATGATCCCCATGCTTGCTGACGGAGGAGGTTGGCATGGAAATCATCTGAAAGCAAATTGGGATAAAACCCAAAGGTTCCAAGGCCTTGACATCCAGCCCCTGCAACCTACCACTTATTCCAATGGCCAAGGATGTGTTAAGAGGGAGAAATGTGTAAATGTTTGGAAAGCAGTGGGTTGGGAGCTGTAAATGGTCCTGGCGTGTTTATGAGAAATGAGCAGGCCAGAAAAGAAACCCCACTAGCCTCCCCCGCCCCTTGGGTAGAATTACCAAACTGATGGATGGAGGGAGTGTTCTGGTTGTTAAATATTTGGGCCTCAGGAGTCTTTTGATGTAGCTCTGCATGACAACTGCTTGCAAAGGGAGCTCAGACCAGCTGAGATTAGCTAAGGGCCATGTGCTGGGAAAGAGAGGCTAGTGGTTGGAGTCGATTCCCTCAATGATTGTTAACTGTCCAAGAGCTCAGGGCTCTGCTCATTTGCTCCCACACGTGGTACTCAAGGTCTGGGGGAGGACAGAGGAGCATCAGGTCAAGGAGGCTTATCATGATTCTCAATCAGGTGTTGACATACACCAAGACCAATCAGTCTCTCTCTCATCCCCATCTGCTACCATCCACCCTCCCCATGGCCTTCTCCGCAGCCCGCCATAGCTGCTCCCTGGTCACTGGGAGCTGTCCCAGTGACACTGGGCATGTCCCCTTCCTCCTGCCCCCCCCCCCGCCCCGTCCTTTCCGCCACCCACAGTTCCTTCAGCCAAGGATGCTCACATGAGCTCTCTCTAAATAGCTTTGCTTAAACTTAACATCAGGGGCAAGCTCAAAACGGCATCTCTTGCATCAAGTCTTCTCAGACCTCACAGCTAGAAGCGATCACTACCTCTTCTAAATGTCATTTCAGCCAGTTCGACAGAGCTAAAGTCAGAGTGGGAGCCATCTTTGTTCTGCGCTAGCTAGCTGGCTGAGGAGAAGGGAAGAGACGAATGAATGGAAGGAAACACGGACAGAGGGATGAATGTAGTGTCTCCTGATTAAAAAACAGTATGCTTCAGCTTGCTTAACCTCCTCTCTTGGTGGGTCTAGTGGCGCCAACGCCTACGTCATGCTGTGTGAATTAGACAGACTAGTGTGGGATACCTGGGCCGGAGAAGTGTGAGTTGTTTTTGAAAATAACTCCAGAAGATGTTCAACCCTTTGAGGAAATTGTTCTAAGATTCTGTATTAAACTCAAAGATCCCTAGGGCTTGTAGTTCACCATCTAGAACTACTTCCTATGTTCCTTACAAGGAGCCTGAGCCCGAAAGAGGGGCAGGAGGGACTTGGCCACACTGTCGGGGTTAGTGTCAGGCTTGGTGTCAAAGTAGAATTTCCTGAAGTTAAAATGTGACTCAGACACGTTTAGCCTGTGCACATGTCAAAAATTACATTTAGCTCCTTGATGAGGAGATCCACAGGATAACAAAGTGGAGTTACATAGGCCCTGGGGAAGGAATGTTGAGATGAAATTTCTAGATTTGACACAGATCTAATTAATGGTTTTCAGGGCAGTAAAATCATCGCTTTGGACTTATTTTTTCTACTGACCAGAAATCATTTATCTTCCTACTGGGCAAAACCCCACATGTGAACATACAGCTTCACAGATTCTGACCCATTAAATGAGCCAAACAAAGGTGCCCCCTGCCCTTGATATTGAGAGATCCCTAGGGAGGGCTGTCAAACCATGCCCTAACTATGAAATTGAAAGAACATGCTGCCCTTCTTGTGCTTTAAAACAGTTTTTTTTTTAAGATTTCATTTATTTATTTGACAGAGAGATCACAAGTAGGCAGAGAGGCAGGCAGAGAAAGAGGGGGAAGCAGGCTCCCCACCAAGCAGAGAGCCTGATGCGGGACTCGATCCCAGAACCCCGAGACCATGACCCGAGCCGAAGGCAGAGGCTTAACCCGCTGAGCCACCCAGGTGCTCCCCTTCTTGTGCTTTAATCCTGAAAATAGAACCAAGTCTTCCCACCAAACTCATCATCTCCCTGCCTCCTACCACTCTCCCTACACGTGCACGTATGCACGGAGCCCGAGTCCCTGCTTCCATTCCCTTATTGGTGGCATGAGGATCAGACCACCTCCCTCATGGGCCGAGTGTGCTGACTTGTGGCTTGGAGCTGGGCAGGCACATGGAAGGAGGTCACACGGTCCTGGTGCTAGGAGAATTTGACGTCTACAGGAGAGGCAGACTTGCGTAAGTAACTGTGCCACCATCTGGTAATGGCCATGACAGGCAAGAGCAAAGATCTGTGGGAGCTAGGCAGAGGGCGTTTTGACAGGAAGAGTAACAGAAGAGACAGGAACATTGGATAGGAGATCTCCAAGCCCTATAGAATGGAGACATTCATGGAAAGGGGGAAGGGCACAGGGTCAGCTTGGCCAGGTAAGAAGCATAAGCAAAGATGTGGGAATAAAAAGTAAGGTACTTTTCGTTTAATATGTATTCGCTGAGCTTCTGTCATGTGCCTAGTTCTGTGCTTGGCCCTGGGGTATGTGCAGGGAGTGGAGGAGATGGAGACACTCATCCGTGGAGCAGAAAACAAGCCCTAGTTCTTTTGGAGTGTTTTCAGAAGACTAGGGTCTTAGGTACATTTGGGAGGAGGAGAAGGGGGACCCAGAGGAGTGAAGACAAATGAGGCTTGAGAGGCTAGCCTTTGGCCGAGTGATGATATGGATGATAACACTTGAAGAAACAATTTATTTTTGTCCAGAACCTTCTCTATGCAAAGCCTATGGCTGACCCCCTGGGGGAGCCAGGCAAACAAGTATAAGCACCTGGTGAACTCCTCAAGATGTTGATGGTTTGGCTGGGAAGATAGGCCACACTTACAGAAAGAGCTAACAATACGCAGTGGTGGGTATGATAACCATTTGCTCAGGCTCTGGGCGGAGGAGAGCTCTTTGTGGTGTGGGTGGTCAGGAGGAATTTCTGGAGAGACACTCCATCAAGAGTCAAGTAAACAAAAGAGCAGACAGGCCATTCTAAGCAATGACTGGAATAGCTAGAGGCCTTGAAGTGGGAGATTTTCCCGGGATCCTGGGAGGAGAGTTTGGATGGGGTAGTGGGGAGGTGGCAGGAGTAACTTGAGTGTCCAGCTGAGAAACCAGAAGTCCATATTGTCCCAGGGCTTGAATGCTCAGATGCTCACAGGGGCTGGGAAGCTCATGTGATACAGGGAAGGGGCCTTGTTAGGGGGCTTGGTCATCACAGCGAGAGTCTTCCTAGCTGAGGGAAGCAGTCTTGGAGCTCTGGCTAACTGAGACCATTTGGCCAATTTGTGATATTTCAAGGGAAGTCAGGAACCTACATTTTTGTGAAGTCTGCTGGCTTTTTACAAATTATTAGTTAAAAAAAAAAAGTAAAGAAAAAAAATCCCTCCGTGGGTCAAGAAACAGACATGTAACTTCTCTGTAGGCAGTGTGGTCACTGAAGGCCCTTCCAGGCTTGGGTGTCACCAGGCAGATGGCAGAGGGAAGATGAGAGTGTCGACCTGGAGAACTGAGCAAGGAGTGGACAGCATCAGGGTCAGGCCTTTGTGCAGTTATGACCAGATCCTCACCCTGACCAAGAACCACAGACCTAGAATAGAAGGGTACGTAAAGGAAAGGGAGCGAGGTGTCCAGTGCAGGCTTTGGTGGCTAGTACAAATCTGGTTTCTTACTTGCTGTCTTTAAAGAAGCCTGGGTGTTGTAGTAAACAATACTGCAATCAACAGGGGTGAATATATCTTTTCAAAGTAGAATTTTCATATTCTTTGGATAAATACCTAATAGTGGAATTCCTGGATCATATGGTAATTCTATTTTTAATTTTTTAAGGAACCTCCATACTGTTTTCCACTGTGGCTGCCCCAGTTTACATTCCTACTAGGAGTGTACGAGGGCCCCTCTTTTCTCCACATCCTTGCCAACACTTGTTTCTTGTGGTTTTGATTTTAGCCATTCTGACAGGTTTAAGGAGATCTCTTATTGTGGTTTTTGGTTTGCATTTTCCTGATGGTTAGTGGTATTGGGTGTATTTTCATTATTGACAATAGCCAAGTTATGGAAGCAACCCAAACATCCATCAGTAAAGGAATGTATAAGGAAGATATGGTATATTTATACAATGGAATATTAATTACTCAGCCATAAGAAAATGAGATCTTGCCATTTGAAACAACATGGATAGACTCAGAGGGTATGATGTTACGTGAAATAAGTGAGTCAGAGAAAAGACAAATACCATATGATGTCACTCATTTGTGGAGTTTAAGAAAACAAATGAACAAAGGAAAACAAAAGACCAAAAATCAGACTCTAAAATACAGAGAACAAATTGGTGATTTCCAGTGGTGGGTAGGTGTTGAGGGGATGGATGAAATAGTTAAAGGGGATCAGGATCATTGTTGAATCACTGTATTGTATACCTAAAAATAATATAATACTTTATGCTAATTATACATCAATTAAAAAAAAAAAAGCCTGGGTGATACTGGCCTGTATTCATGAGGAAGGCAGGAAATTTAACCCTTAACCCAAGTGAGCTTCTTGGAATGGCTCAGGGTCTTCATACGGTGGGCTGTGAAAAGAGCACTGGCCTGGGAGTCAGCAGATCAGGCTTTTAGAGGTCACTGCTGTTTACTGAGTACCCTCTGTGTAGAAGGCACATTGTGCACATTATCATTAATTTTTCTAATTCTCTAGGCTGCTGTGTGAAGTAGAGAACCCTGTGACTCCACTTGTTGGAGGTCTGCTTGTTTGACAGAGCTGGTCAGTGGCAAGCCTGGTGTTAGAACCCAAGCCAGTCAGATTCCTAAGGCCAAGTTCTTTTCTCATGGATCCCACTACTGCTCTGGCCCAGACTGAATCCCTCCTCAAGCTCTGTATCTAAGCCATTGTGTGACCTTGGATAGGTCACTTCCATCTTTGCACAGATGGGTGAGAGAGGAAACCAAGGGCTTCTCTCATCTGACCTCAGCATGTTATGGTTTTGTGCTGAGCCATATGCATGTTGGAATTTTATGATTTCAAAGGTCTTTGAATGTTTTACTTTAAACAAAGAGCTAGAAATCAGAGATATGTCATCCTTGGATCGTCAGGGGCAGCAGGGCTGAGAATGAACTTGGCAACCTTGTGGGAAAGGATGCATTCTCATCATTCTTGGAAGGGCTTTTTGTATGAAAAATAGGCATTCTAGCATGGCTGTCACTGAGGCCCCCAACCTGGAGGCCTAGAACGCAGCTTTTTCTGTTTTCATATCTTTCTGCCCTTCTATTCTCTATGAGTGTTCATATTCCCCCCCACCTCCAGGACCTGCAGCTTCAAAGAGAAATATTACTGATGCACTGAATCTATTTTTGGCTGGCTGGGGTTGGTGCACATCCAAAACGGAAGCATTAAGTTTTATATCCATTTTTATCTACATCTGCTCCTCTCTCCCCCAAATCTATCAAAAGATAACAGAAACGGAACTTTCCTCACACTGCATTCAATTGGTTCATATTTCGGGGGCCAATATGTCAGGCCCCACCTTGCTGTAACTGAGACATGCATTTAACATCTCTAAGGAGCCACAGAGAAAGAGGAAACTTCCATTTGCACTTAGAGATTAGAGGAGGGTTTTTCTCTTGGAGATGTTATATATGGAGCAGTTTTTCTGACTCAGCAGGGTAAGGGGGTGGTTATGAAAGCAGAAGATGTTCCCTTGCCATGAAACAAGTATTTTGGGTCATGAATCTTATTGATCAGACCCTTGCAATTGGACATTTCTCTTATGCACACACATATTTTCTGTCTTGTGCTATTTCAGTAACTTCCAGAGAGATTTCTGAAGACTAAAAATAGCCAGAAAATGGGCTTCTGGAATCTTGCTCCAGTTCTTGGGTTGGGTGGGGAAAGGCAATCCTCGAGTACGGGGAACGTGTTGGGCTGAGAGAGAGTTTGATCAATCCATCAATCAAAATTCCTCTTTTGAAAATTCTCAGTAAGATAACCCCTGTCCTTGGGTTATTATAATGTGCTGTGGGACTGGGAAGCAATGGACAAATGGCCTTAAGCAGACTGACATAATGAGCAGGGAGCCAGAGCCGTGGGAGTCCAAATTCTCATAAAACCTTTGTCTGAGTCTAGAGTAGGGCGTCACACCTGGCTGCCATTTAGAATCACCTGAAGAATTTCCAGTGCTTTAGCCCAGCTTCAGAGATTCTTATTCAGTTGGTCTAGGTGGAATGCCGGGAATCATATTTTAGAAATCTTCCCAGATGACCTCACTGTGGTTTCCATTCTAGAGCAGTATGCTTCTGAAACTCTGATGTGCAGGGAAGTTACCCAGAGATGTTAAAATAATGATTCTGAAGACCTGAATAAATGGAAGGACATACCATGTTCATGTACTGGAAGACTCATCTGTAAAGATGTCAGTTCTCTCCAGATTTATTTATAGATTTAATACAATTCCAATCAAAATCTAAACAGGACTTTTTAAGTCAATTTCTAAAATGTATGTGGAAAAGCAAAGTAACTAGAAGAGTTAAAATAATTTTGAAAAAAAGTATATTTGGAGGAATCACACTACCTGATTTTAAGACTTATTATGAAACCATAGTAATTAAGACTATGGTATTAGCAAAGGAATAGGCACACAGGCCAATGGAACAGAATAGAGAGTCTAGAAATAGACCCACAGCATATATGACCAGATTGTTCTTTGCCCAGAGGTGCAAAGGCAGTTCAGTGGAGAAAGGACAGTTTTTTCTACAAACGGAACTGAAACGGTATTCAAGGGCAAAACAAAAAAACAAACAAACAAAAAAACCAAACGAATAAACCAAAAAAAACCCTTGACCTAAACTTCACACTCATACAAAGTTTATTCAAAATGAACCACAGAAATAAAGTAAGACTGTAAATTTTTCAGAAGAAAACATAGGAGAAAATCTCTGTGACCTTTGGCAAGGCAAAGAATTTTTAGGCATGACACCAAAAAGATGATCCATGAAAGAAAAATGGGTCAGTTGGACTTCATCAGAAGTTTATCAGAATTAAAAACTTCTGTAGGGCACCTGGGTGGCTCAGTTGGTTAGGCTTCTGACTCTTGATTTTGGCACAAGTCATTATCTCAGGGTCATGGGATCAAGCCCGGTGTCCGGCTTCCCACTGGGCGTGGAGCCTGCTTCAGATTCTCTCTCTCCCTTTCCCTCTGCTTCTCCCTCCCACTCGCATCTCTCTTCATCCCTCCAAAATAAATAAGTAAATAATTTAAAAAATGAATTAGAAACTTTTGCGCTGTGAAAGACACTATTCAGGAGTGAAAAGATAAGCTACATAATATGAGAAAATACTTGAAAATTACACGTCACACAAAGGACTTTGTATAGCCAGGATATATAAGGAACTCTCCAAATTCAACAGCAAGAAAACAACCCAACTGAAAAATGGGCAAAAGGCTTGAACAAACACTTCACCAGTTGTCAGTGCCAACAATTTGCGAAGTGCTTCCTTGGAACTGCAGAAGTTAGGAAGGTCCTAAGGGAGATACAGTGAATTATTCACCTCAGTCCAGTCTGTCAGTGTTTTATTCTTTTCTTCAAGTGCTTATATATTATTATTATTATTATTATTGTTATTTTAGATACTGTGCATTTATGTGGGATCCTGGGCAGGGATTTTTCTTCCCATCTGGCAGGTAATACTGCTGAGACCCTAGGAAGTTGTGGTTATAGAGTGGGTTAGTGAAAAAGCAAAGGAAGCTGGTTCCTACCCATCAAAGTGCCCACGATCCCCATGAGAGGCATGTCGAGTTTCTAGAGCCATCACAGAGCACAAAACACAAAGAGAGAGGAATTAGGTTCTCAGGACTCTTCTGAGGAGGAGGCTGCCAGCTCACACACCAGGGTGAAGATGACAGGATAAAATGTTGGATTGGGGTACAGCAAAAAGCAAGAGGAGGGGAAAGAAGAGAGGAAACAGAACTATTATGGTCAAGGGTAGGTTTAAATACATAGTGAAGGGTGCATCTTTGTCAAATGGAGGGTCGGTGGAAACCATACTATCACTTACTCCTAGTTACCTTTTATCCCCCCAACCAGAGGAGAGGAGGCACGAGTGTTGAGTAAGAGGCTTTTTAGAGTCAGAACATCTGGGCTTCAGTCTGCTTCAGCTGATATCTACCTTATTGAGAGATCTTGGACGAGTCAATGAAAGCCTTATCTCTGGAAGGTCCTGGGAAAGAGTATCTGGGTTGCTCAAGCCTTGGGAATGGAAGATGTCTGTGAATAACCCCACAGTGGGTTGTAGTGCCTTTGAGAGAGGCAGTGAGAGGAGCCAGAAGACAATGTGTACCTGTTTCCCGGGCTGGGGTTTGCGGGGGTGAAGTCGTGACGTCCCTGTCATTTTCTCCAGGCACCACTGCCCTCAGTTGTGCTTTGGTTGATAACCTTAGTTGATTCTTCTATGCAGATGGCTCTTGAACCTCAATTTTCCTGACAATTACTCCTCGACAGTACCTTCCCGGCTGCATGCAACTTCAGTTAATCCTCAGTTAAAATGCTGCTTTTCCCTTGTTCCCTTTTTTCCTCCTGAGCAGATTGGAATTTGTGCAGCTCCCTTGGAAGAGGAGTCAGTTTGGAAAGCAGGTTCAGATTCTAGCCCAGTTCCTATTTATTTATAGCTCAAGTTATTTCAGCAACTGCTGTCAAGTAAAAACTGTGTTTAATCGGAGGCAGGTAAACATGCCAATTCCATTTCTTGGCCTAAGCCACCCTCTCTGCTGGGGCAGAGGAACGATGCCATGCTGGGTCTGACCCTGGCTGCCAGAGGGTTGGGGACCAACACAGTTAGGAGATGCCACCCGGTCAGACCTGGGCCCCTGCTTATTGTCTCTTAGGTCATTTGGTAGAAAAAGCAAGAAGTTGTGAGCCAGAGGTTCCAATTCTGGTTTGGCTGCTTGCTGACCTCATGACTTGTAAACGTTACTTAGCTTCTTGGAGTCAGGATTTACTCATTTTATTTAATTCTTAAGATATTTTATTTATTTATTTTGAGAGGAGGGGGAGAGAGAGAGTGTGTGAGAGCGCTTGCCAGTAGGGGAACGGACAGAGTCAGAGGGAGAGAGAGAATGTCAACCAGACTCCATGCCGAACGTGGAGCCCGGCAATGTGGAGCTCAGTCTCATGACTCTGAGATCATGGGCTGAGCCCAGATCAAGAGTTGGATGCTTAACTGGCCGAGCCACACAGGCGCCCCGGGATTTACTCATTTTAAAATGGCAGCATGATTAACTACAATATAAATGAGCTCATGTAAGTCTCCAGTACCGGGGTTGGTTGCAGTGGTCTCTTACCGCGTGGTTCATGGGAATTCTTTGAATGAATGAAATTAGACGTTGGGGGAGTTGAATGAGCAAATGAACACATTTGTTCAGCAAAGGTTTGTTGAGAATCTACTCAAGGCATCAGAAACGATGCAAGCTGGTGGAGAAAATGAGATATTGTCTCTGGCTTCACAGAGCTTACATGGTAGGGAAGGAGAGGACAATGAGCGCAGAAATGTATACTCATGCATATTAATAAGTTTGTTTTTAAAAGGTCTGGAAGAGAGAAGGGGGAGGGAATAAGTGGTCTGGAGAGTTGTCTTGGCGGGGGCAGCATTTGAGCTGAGATCAGAATGGGGGGCAGGAATGCACTTAGACACAAAGGAGAAAAAGGCTGCGTCCGGTTGTGAGGCAAGAGAGAGCTGCGAATATTCAAGGAAGGAATAAAAAGGCCAGGGAGCTGGAAGTGTGGTGCTGACTGAAGGAGGCTGGAGAGGAGGCCATGAGCACCAGGCCTCGCAGGCCACAGGAAATATTTTGCATCTTATCTGGGTGCTACTGAAAGCCAGAGAAGGGCTTCGAGCAAGGAATTAATGTAATCCCATTTATGAGGACCAGATGAGGTTGAATTGAATAAAACATCATTAAGAATATGGATGCCATTTTGATGGGAGGAGCTTGTGCACTCAGCGCTGAGGGCTGGCATAAAGCAGAGGTGGCTGTCAATGATTGTCTTTGGTTCTTCCTGCTTCTGGTCCCTGCTGTGGAGCTGGGGACAGGTGATGGATGCTGTAGTCTCTGGGGTCCCTGCGGTTCTGCCCGTCTGAAGCCACAGACTTTTCCCATGACCCAGTCCCATTACACCTTTGGGTCTGAGAATCTCCACGCGTGGGCATCCAGAAAGTGTCAGCTGTGCGGCCTGAACTGGAATTCCAGCTTGATTGAGTTCTACTCTTGATTGGAAGAGAAACAGGGCAGCTGTGGTGTCAGCTGGAATAAGCTGGGTTGAGGAGGCTCACCATGTATTTTTCAGAAAAAAAAAAATTCTTTTTTTTTTTAAGATTTTATTTATTTATTTGTCAGAGAGAGAGGGAGAGAGAGCGAGCGAGCACAGGCAGACAGAGTGGCAGGCAGAGGCAGAGGGAGAAGCAGGCTCCCTGCCGAGCAAGGAGCCCGATGTGGGACTCGATCCCAGGACGCTGGGATCATGACCTGAGCCGAAGGCAGCCGCTCAACCAACTGAGCCACCCAGGCGTCCCAGAAAAAAAAATTCTTAAGAAACTAAAACAACTCTCAATATTGTAAGTCACTTTGACAGCACAAGGAAGGATTAGAATCGTCTGCTGCTTGGCCTGGCATCTTGGGGCCCATGGGTACCCACTAGGAGATGGCTCAAGCTAAGCCAGCCATACCTCTGTCTTCCCACTGACAGGAGGACCATAAAAACTTGAAAAGGGGCCTAGGCCTTCACCCCCACTTCAGCCTGATCTGGGGAGTGGCAGGAACCCTTTATAATATTCCTCCTCCGTACATGCAAGTGGCGGGGCTGGGGGGAGATTTGCCAGAGGCCCATTTGACTGGCCCATGTATTTTTGTAAGTTCACTGTCCAGGGGAGAGTCCTTTCTAACTACGAAGAGGGACCATGGCAAAGAAAACTAAGGGAAGCTCAGGCAGATGGACCGCAGCTCCCACGTTCCGCAAGGCTGCAGCTGCCCCGTGAGCTGGGTGGCCAACCAGGTCTGAGGCAGGGCGTCAGACAAGGTCCATCCAAAGACCTCTCAAATTATGGAGAGTCAGCTATTTTTTGTGCTCTGCCCTTTTCCCTTGCCATCCCGTGTATCCTCTCCAGTGACGTTCCATGTTGTCAGATGGGGCAACTGAGGCTCGGGATGGTTAAAATACCCAAAGGCACATGGGCAAGAGGGGGTTGATACAGATGGAATATTTGTGTCCCCCCCCCCCCCACACCTGTATGTTGAAACCTAACCCCTAATGGGCAGGTGTTTGGAGGTTGGCCTTCTAAGGAGTGACTGAGTAGTGAGGGCAGAGGCCTCATGGGATTGGTGCCCGTATAACAGGCCCCAGAGAGCTCCCTCACCGTTCGGCCGTGTGAGCACACAGGGAGAAGATGGCTGTCTGTGAACCCGGAAGCGAGTCTTCACCAGACACCGGGTCTTCTGGAGCCTCCGTCTTGGCCTTCCTAGTCTACAGAACTGTGAGAAGTAAATATGTGCTGTTAAGCCATTCCGTGTGTGGTACTCTGTTATTGTGGCCCAAATGGACCAAGTCCTAGTAGAACTGGATTTGAACGCCACCTTTCTGGCTCTCTCCACATCGTCTCACAGCCTTTCCCTGCTCCTTGTATGGCTGTGCATGTTGGGGAGAGGGTCTGTGACGCCTTTCTCCCAAGCATGTGTCCTGGTGCTAAGTCATTGCCCTTGATGGAGGGAGGTGTCACGAAGGGTTGCTGACTGGGGGGGGGGGGGGGGGTCCCAGCATTGACGTATCAGCGGGCCTTCATGTTCTTCCCTGGGAAGCAGCGTCAACCAGCCCGCCTTGCTGGCCTGCCCTCTGCCAGCCTGACGGGAGCCTGAGTGGGATAATGGATGTGAAAGGTCTTTGGGGAACAGAGAGCACAAGAGAGGAAGATGAGGTGCTAATGGGTAGGCAAGACGGCCGGTAGCGTGCTGAGAGAGACGGTGGGCCCAGCGTGGCTACAGGTGTGCCCTGCTCCCAGGCGACAGAGAACTGGGCCGAGGTTTGCCTGGGGTCGGAAACGATTTCCTGAGCCCACGGCACCAGCCTCCGCTTGCATGGGTGGAGGTGCCTGGGCATCCTGTTCCCCGCCTGGCTGCGTGTAGGGGCCCTCTCATCCCTGCTGCTTAGAGTCCAGCGGTGGCAGGGGGCAGCTCTTAGCCCACAACAACAGGCCCATGCGGGCTGGTCGTGGGCAGTGGTTCCCGGTCCCGCCCGGGGACAGAAAGTCCTGCACGGCCCTCCCAGCTGCAGGCACTGCTCCGGGACCACCAGCACCCCCAGCCCTCGCCTCCTTCTGCTCTCACCCCATCTTCACAGTTGCTCTGCAGTTGCAGTGGGAGGTGTTGGAGCAATCAGGTGGACAGATCCTTCCTATTGCCTGGAATCTTCGAGCTCTCAGCATCCCGTTAGTTCCTGTGCTCTTCTGCTCTGCCTCCTTGTTCTTTGTCAAGAGCAAATGTAGGGGCCAGCCACTGTGATGCTGGGCCAGATGGAACCTCAGGCAAGTGGCCTCCCTGGGAGGAAGGTCTCCTGGCCGGGAGCGCATATGGCTTGTGACTTCTCTGGGCTTGCCCTACTTCTGGGCCCCCTTTCTCATTGTTGTCTGCTGGAGCAGAGGGCTTGGATGCAGACTTGGGAAGCCCAGGGCCTGGCCTGAGATATGTCTAACCTTGAGGAGGATGATGATGGTCACGATGATGACGCTAATAGTAGTAATAGTTAAAATAGCTCTCATTTACCAAAGGCCCATTTATACCTGAAGCCATTCAGACCTGCAAGACAGGTATTAGAGTCACCTTACAGATGTGAAAATTAATATTCAGAGAGGATGAGTGACTTTCTGGGAATCAAACTGCTGGAAAGTTACTGAGTTGAGGTTTATGTCCACAGCGTGGTGATTCCAAAGCCCAGCACTGTCCCTGGTAGCCCTGACACATGACTTCATGAATCCTGGGTCACTCCCTCACAACCCCACCCCCCACCCCCCCGCCAACCAGAGCTGTCAGGGCTCCAGATTATTCTGTTACCCTGGCAGTGAGGAGGTTCAGGCCCCTGACTGCACTAATATTTTTGTTCCTGAGTTCCTCCCTCCCGCCCTCTGAGTGCCTACAGAGAGCCTGACTCTCTGAAATCACCTGGGCTGGGCTAGGTGCTTTGGAAAGTGCCAGGCGGCAAAGCAGTTTGACTTGGCTTTCTCTGAGTTTCCCTTTGGAGCCCCAAGACACTCATCTGAAAAGTGGATGGGAAAATGAAAAAAGCAGACCAAAGAGCTCCCATAGGCAGAGGCTGCCCATCTCCCCAGGTGCTCAGGCATGTATTTATCTTTAGAGTGGCCCAAAGTGGAGGGGTGCTCCCTCCCTGGCACCACAGAGGTGGAGTGAGACCCTGCTAGCCTTGACTCTACTTCCCAGAAACCATCAGAGCACAAAGCAAGGAGCGTTTCCCCAGCCCAGATAGAGCCTCATGCTCCACTAGAGGCCTAGGAGGGCTGGGAAGCCCAGAGGCTCTCTGTCCCCTGGGCCCACAGAGGGGACAGTTCTTGGAAGCTGTCCTGTGTATCCTCATTGGCTGTCCCGCTTCTTCCTAGGCTCCCTTTCTTTCTCCAAAGCCCACCTGCTCACCGACACCTCCTCTGGGAGGTCTTCTCTGGCCGCCCCAGAATTATGGCTGCAGACCTTATTCTAGAATAGCTACTGCATTGTAACCTACCTAAATGCTTTATATATTTTTCTTCCTTTTCTCCAAGATTAGACCACAAGCTCTTTTCAGCCTGGGGTGGTCCCTTCTGTGCATAGTCAGTGCCATGAAATATTTAAAATACTGCTAGCACAACGTACCATATACAGTGAGTTTATACTCTCGGGTATTTAGATCAGTTTCCTTTCCTTTGTAGTTGATATTATTAATTATTCTTTTTCTTTTTTTTAAGATTTTATCTATTTATTTGACAGAAATCACAAGCAGGCAGAGAGGCAGGCAGAGAGAGAGGAGGAAGAGGAGGAAGCAGGCTCCCTGCTGAGCAGAGAGCCCGATGCGGGGCTCGATCCCAGGCCCCTGAGATCATGACCTGAGCTGAAGGCAGAGGCTTTAACTGAGCCACCCAGGAGCCCCTTATTAATTATTCTTTTTTTTTTTTTAAAGATTTTTCTTTATTTAATAGACAGAGAGAGATCACAGGTAGGCAGAGAGGCAGGCAGAGAGAGAGGGGGAAGCAGGCTCCCCGCCGAGCAGAGAGCCCAACTCGGGGCTCGATCCCAGGACCCTGGGATCATGACCCGAGCCGAAGGCAGAGGCTTAACCCACTGAGCCACCCAGGTGCCCCTAATTATTCTTATTATCACTTTACTCTGCTTAGTTTTTTTACACAGCTTTGCTTCCTGCCAGCTTTCCTATCTTGGCACTTATTTACTCATTCAACAAATAGCCATCGATTACCTACTATGGGTCAGACACTCTCCTAGGTACTGGGGATGGAGTAGCGAATGCACTGTTTATTGGCTTATGTCACTGAGAGGTGCAGGATTGAGGCTCAGCGGTATTGCCAACGGAGCGGACATCCTGTGGGAGCTGCCTTTGTGGGCTGAGTATCTGGAGACCCTTTCCTGGACATGCCTCAGTCTTTCTTGAATGAGTGTTTCCTCTGGTAGTGAATGAGGCCACCCAGGCTCACACACACTTGTTCCTGGAGCTGGAGCTACCCTCTAAGGTTTCATAATGAGAACAGGCTTTTTTTAGGGGAGCAGGTGTGGGGTGTGTTCTGGACGCCTACGCGGCTGTCTTCTGATTGTTCCCGGAGAGCTGCACCTCTCTGATCTGGTTTGGCTAAGACTGTTTTTGTCAACCCGCCCCCCCCCCCCAGGGCTGTGTTGTTTGTTCCTAGAGCAGAGAGACATCTGTCATCCTCACTGAGCCTTGACAGATGCCACATTCAAATAAGCAGCACCCATTCAAACACACACACACACACACACACATATACACAGCAGCTCTGTCGTTTCCACCCTGGCTCAGACACCCTACCCTCATTTCCACATCCTGTGGTGGGCTCTTCCTCCTGCCCGGCACACCTTTCTGCGCCCTCCTGCCAGTCCGCGCCCCCACCCTGCAGGTACAGAACCCACAGAATGCGCTATGCACCATAAGACCCGGCAGACTGAGTAAGAGAGTTTGAGCTTCCGTGTAGGGAGGTCTCACTGCACACTCCCAGCTTGGAAGCACCTGCTGGACAGTGAGCCTCTCTCAGCCTCTGGGTTGGAGTAGAGTTTGGATAGCCGATCGTGAGCACAGTGGGAAAAGCAGATAGGACATCACCTCCTCTGGGATGTGGACGAGTCTTCCTGAGGAAGTGCCACACTTGGCTCCTGTTAGATTCAGGAGTGAGAGCTTGGGGACGTGGGATGGGCACAAACCCACCCTGGGGCTTGCTCCTCGTATCAAGGGGAAACTGAGGATATTCCACTCGTATCATAAGAGAGAGAAGGCTTGACTGAGGATGGCTTCTAGAATGAGACCTACACAGATGAAGGAAGGCTGGGGGCGGTGGGATGAGAAGGGAGAACCAAGCACTCACGAAGCCTGTATAGTCATGAGAAGGCCTTGCGTGTATTTTACCAGTTTGTAGAACGTTTCCTCTTACTTTATAAAATCATCCTAGCTTTTTATACTTTAGCACTCCATCCCTTTGGGTCCCAGCAATGTAATCCTGAAAGGCTGGTGGGCTTGTTTTGGAGAAGACTGGGTTAAGAAGTGTAGGGGTGGTAGGGAATGTCCTCCTTGTCAGGCTCCTGCAGGGAGAGGGTGGCCTGGGGGAAAGAGGTTGGGGGGGGTCAGGTCGCTGAGGCCTATAGAGAAGAGGTGAGGCCAGCAGTGTCCTGGGATCCGGGGGGACAACAATTGATTAGGTCCTAGCCAGTGTCCTGGTGCCCTGTCCCAGATGGGAGGGTAGGAAAGAGAACAGCCCCTAGATTCCATCCTGCCCTGGTGGTGGGGCTTGGGAAAGTGGGGCAGGAGACTGGTATGTGTATTTAACCAGATCTACTACAAACAAGCCAATAAGATAAGTCCCACTCTTTACCATGTATGCTTATAATAGACCACTAGCTGAAAAAGACTAGTTCTGGAAGCTTCCCTGGAAGGACTCCCACTAGTGCAGCCCCAGCCGAGCTAGAGGTGTGCAGGTCTGGGTGCTAAAGAGTGGCACAGACAGTGGACGGGGTCTGAGGCCGCCAGCTGGGCTGCAGGGAGTCCTGGGCGTGATTCTCGGCCGACCCTCACTACTCCTCCTCAAACGTCCCTCTTTGAAAACACGTATCTGCTTTTCTGTTGTGCTTGTGCTTAAGTATTTTATTTGGAAAAAGGCATCGAGAACCCAAACATTTTTCTATGCCCTAAATCTGATCATCCTTAAGCTCCTTCAGGCTCTAAGCTGATTTTGTGACTTGGAGTTCCGGAGACCTCAGCCCACTTCCCCTCACCTTGCTTTTTATTTTTAAGCTACTCGTTCTTTCTTAAGCTGACATTTGAAATCTTAGGTTGTTCTTTCTGGGTTTTCCCAGATTATATTTGTGACTAATCCTTCTCTGATGTTTTAAGTAATGAAGAAAACCTGAATCCTGCAGTAAAATCAAAGACGTTCGTCATCACCATAGAAGTTTCTGGAATCCATAAAACACCGTTTTAAGAAGGACTAGCTTTTCCCTTAAATGACTACATCTCATGGGAAATTTGATTTTTAAAATAAATCCTACATTCCAATAAAGAGGAAAGCTCTGCTAGATAAACAATGCACATGTTTGCTTAAAAAATGGTTCTTTATTCAGCGAGGGAGGAGCCAGGGGAATAGAGGAAGATACAAAACGCTGAATAGAATCTACAAGATCAGACTTTGAAATCAAGGCTGGATTTATCCTCTCTTCTTTTCAGTGGGCTCTACCTAAACAGGACCGAGCAGACCTTCCCTAGATACTTCCCATTCTGGTTCTAAAACCGCCGGAAGATGCTGCCAGAAGGACATGTCCTTGTGTGTCATGGTGCAAAGCCAGGGTCTGTTAACTATGACAGGAAGCCTCACCAGGGTAACTGCATGTATTATCCAGGGCTTTTTGTAGACAAGTAAGAGAAATCTGGTTCCAGTTGCTTAATAAGCAAAACAAAACCAAACAAAACAAAAACAAAAAAAAGTGGGGGTGGGGTTTGATGACTCCAGTAACTGGAAAGCTCAGTGGTTAAGGTTGGCTTCAGAATTAGCTGAAAACTTAGCTGACTTCAGTCAGTCCACTGATGTCCTGAGGTCCTTTGCTCCCACTCTTTCACTCATTTCTCCTTCTATCTCATGTTTCCGTTTCCTTCTGTGTGGGTTTTACACCCAGGCAGGTTTCCTTCTGAAATGCATGTCATAGTCTTTTCTTACCCTGAGTTGTCAGTGGAAAAATGACTTCTGTTTTGCATGTAGAAGCTCCAGCAGAAGTCTCAGAACCAGCTCTCATTAGAACAGGGTGGTTCATGGGGCTCCTGGGTGGCTCAGTGGGTTAAGGCCTCTGCCTTCGGCTCAGGTCATGATCCCAGGGTCCTGGGATCGAGCCCCACATCGGGCTCTCTGCTCTGTGGAGAGCCTGCTTCCTCCTCTCTCTCCCTGCCTGCCTCTCTTGCCTACTTGTAATCTCTGTCTGTCAAATAAATAAATAAAATCTTTAAAAAAAAAAAAAAAGAACAGGGTGGTTCACATGCTCGTTCCCAAGCAAGGCTCCATGGGCAGGAAGATGGATCTTATTCTCCTAGTGGGCAAGCTTGATGGGCACCTGCTCCTGGACTTGGAGGGTAGAGTTGGGGCCCTTCCTAAACCACAAGGACTGAGAGTGAGGGAGTTTTGTTACCAAAGGGGCAGTAGGTAGTAGGCAGATAAAGATAAGAGCTATGGTGTGATATGGTTTGGTCATGCTGATCTGAGGGGCCAGACTAGGTGTGAACCCATGTTTGCCAGTTGATCCTCTTAGATGAGTTCTTCCTCTTTGGGTTTCCTATAATGAACCTCAGTTGTTCGAGGGGTCCTTCTGCCATCTTGCTCCTTGACATTAGAAGAGCATACAGAGCCTGATTTACCAACTGGGACCCACTCTAGAAGGCAAGGCAAGCTCTGTGCCCACACTTCTTCCCCAACTACAGAGTTAAGAAATCACTTCGACCCTTTAGGCTTACTGTTAATTTTTGGCCATCAGTTAAGAGCTGATAGCTATTGGAAATTAACACAACAACAACGACAACAACAAAAACCTTTAACTTTACTTTTAGAACTGTTTAATTTTTATTAACAGAGCAAGTTTTTATTAAATATACATAGCTATCTTCTACTGGGTACTATGTACCAGGCAGTTGTGTGCTTTATAAGTGTTAAGTCATATGTTGACAATAACCCTATGAGCTATAGTATGAGTTCTATTTTATAGGGAAGGAAACAGGGTAGGAGTGTTGTGTGACTTGTCACAGGCAATGCGACCTGGAACACCCTCCACGCTTATGTGGTTGTTCTGGGTTTGATGCATACGGGGATGTGTGAGGCCTGTTCTGTGCCCTTGAACAGTGTGTCACTGCTTTGTGTTTACAGTTACATAAAAGAATGAGTAATATGTTCAATGGGAATAAAAGGTAAAACAGAAGGAAGTGATTAATTTTTCTTGAGTGTAGTCTAGGAGGAGGGAAGGGACATTTGAGCTAGGCCTTCGTGAGTGAGTAGGAGTTTCCACGTGGGTATGGTGCAGAGGGAATTTGTGCTTTAACTGAGTGATACGTGAGTTTCGTTTGAGTGGAGTTGTCTGTTTCAGGGGATCTAATACCACTTTGTACTCTGCCTTCTCATTTTACTGGATGGCCAAAGGGACTCAATTGTATTGTTCAGATGCTTTCATTTACAAAGAATAGAAACCCCAACACAAGCTGGCTCAAACAATGAGGGGGATTTATTGTCTCATCTAATTGAAAGGCACAGAATTAGGGCTGGCTTAGAGTGAGGCTTAATCCATTGGCTCACTCATATCACCAGGGGTCTGTTTTCTCTCCCTCTCTCTGTTGTGTCTTATGCAATGGTCTTTTCATCCAAGGCTGGCTCCTTTCAGGGTGCTAACATGACTGACAGGGCTCCTTTGCCATGCTCGTCAGGAAGGAGAGGTGGTTTTGTCCCAGCGTTCCCAACCAAAGGCCTGAAGCACTCAGCTGGGACCGGCTCAGGTCACATGCCCAGTCTTGAGCCAATCATTGTTGCTAAGGGACATACATGGATGGCATCAGTTTCTCTGGAAACACATGGATTCCCAAATGGAATCTGGAGACCAAGGGAAGGAGAAAGTGGACAACGGATGCTGGGAAGGCATCAAAGAAATGTTTACCACAGCATTTAAGTTTGTATCTTCCTTCTCTCTTGAGCAGGAAAGGTGGCATATACTTACTGCACATAACCTTTGATGCTCAGTCTGTGGTACCTCAAATTCCAAGCTGGATCTTGGGTAGTCCAGCCATTGAACTACCCTTTTTCTCTCTGTTGTCTCTTCGTAGCCTGTCTCCTGGACCAGCTTGCTTTGACTTTGTCTGAGAACACCCAGAACACCCACTCTCTAGGAGTATACAGTGAATTTTGTGGTCAGACCAGGATGCTCTGGGCATAATGGCATATGCATCACACAGGACAGCCGGAGCTTTATAGCAGCTCATCTCTTAGGTCTTTTACAGGGCTGCTTTCTTCAAAGAGGATAAAAAAAATGGGACAAAGCATTTTCTAAAACTCTTCCCCAACTCCAAGACCACTACTTTTTCCATTCTACCAAGGTAGCCAAATTTATTCTCAGTTGTGGAATGGCAAAAAAAAAAAAAAAGGGGGGGAGAAGGAGAAGACATCCCAAGATGTCCTGCACTGGTGGGAGGAAGAAATAGCCAAGGCCATTATTAACCAGAGCTGGCAATATCCAGCACACTGGATGGTTCTAGGAAAAGCTAAAGAGTTAGAGGTGGGGAGGCCTGGGTTTCCAGTCTTGATGCTGCCACTTTAGAAGAGGAAATGTGCCATAGGGGTGAAGAATACAGACTACAGTCCGACTACCCATGTCTAAATCCTGGCTTTTAGGATTTTGTTTACAAGCTGTGCTTGAGTTCCTGTTTCAGCTTTCTCATTTATTAGACCTGGATCAGAAACTAGTCACCAGATTCTAATCTTCCATTTAGAGGATTGTTTCTGAGGTTTTCTCCTGTCGTCTGGCCTTCCAATTTAGTTGGGAGGGTGATGACCTTCACTTTCCGTCTGTGGTCTCAGTTGCTTCATCTGTAAAATATGGATACAGATCATATCCACATTAGAGGGTTGATGTGAGGACTAAGTGAGTTAATATATGGTAAACAGTTGACATGGCATCTTGGAAGCACTCACCGTATGGATAACTAGATCTATCTGGTAAGGTTGCTGTTAGCCTCAGAGATGTTGCATATATGCTCTCTGGCATAGTGTAGACACCTGATAAATGTTAACCATTATTAATAATAATTATGTTGATCAAACTGTTTAATAATAATGTGAGTCATCTGAGTAGAGCTTGATCATCGCTGGAGTGCTTGCCGCCAGCATCGTGCCCCCCTGAACCTCACAGCTGCTCAGGGATGGGGCCCCTTCTTATTGCCAGTGGATCTCAGGGGAGGGTTGAATGCCTTTTCAGGGCGTCATGGCAGGTGGTGGCTGTCGGGATGAGGACAGGACGCATGGCTTGGAGTTTCCTCGTCCAAAGCTCCTACACACCCCCTTTCCCTCCATCCTGGAGGCTTCCCAGCCATTTGTCATGCCCTCTTTTGCAATGTGTGCGGGTCCCATCAGTAATATTCTGATTGCCCCATTAATCTCCTTTAAGCTTCATGAAAAATACAAAGGGCTGGATTAGGAAATAGTCACCAAGTTCTAATTCTGCATTCAGGGGATTGTTTTCCGTGGACGTGAAGAGACTGAGGTTTCCCATTTGGCATTTGGATTTCCAACTAAGTCGGGGAGAGCTGTCACCTTCTGAATCATCAACCAGTTTACAAGGTTGCATCTATATTTTGCCTCTACTGTGTCTGTACTTTTGGTTGTGTCTCTCTCCGCATGTGCTCTTCTTCCTAATGGATGTTTTGCTATCCTGCCCAGAGGGAGTGCTAAGGAAATTTCTTTTGATGAGACCTTAGAGAAACAAGAAGCCTGCAACATCCAGTCGCCACGGCCCCCAACCCGGTGCCTATTCCTTAGACCCTGACCAGAAAGCATTGCTCCCTATGGAAGGAGCACTGTTTGCTTTGTTAAAATGTGCTCTCTTTCCCTCTGTCTCCCTCACACACACACATCATACACACACCCATCCCAAGGCCCTGAATTCTGTATGAGTTCACTGTTTAATGTGGTGGCCACTAGCCACATGAGGCTTTTTGAATTTAAATGAAATGACAAGTTTAGCTCTTCGGTCTCATTAGCCACATTTCGAGTGCTCGGTAGCTGCATGTGGCTAGTGGCTCCTGTATTTGACAGCATTTCCATTCACACAGAAAGTTGTGCTACACAGCATTTGGCATGAAGGAGACAGGGAGAGGCAATGGGTACCTGAGTGTTAGCTTTGGTGACATAGTACCCCAGACCAACAAATATTAACTGTTTCTCTATCTTCACCCTGTGTGTATTTCCCTTGCAATTCCAAGGACACGAATGCCAGGAGAAACAAGAGACTATATTGTTCTTTGATCTGACACATTCAATGAAGCCATTCATTGAAAATTGGATTATTTTATTTATTTATTTATTTATTTATTTATTTATTGGGTGAGAAACAAAGCAAAGTTTATTGAGTGATAGCAAAGTGATAGTACAAAGCTCCCAAGGAGGGATGGGATCCAAGAGGGTTGCCCTGGGTTATTTTAATCTTACAGGAAATATAAATGACTGTTTTGTTACCTCGCATATCACGTGTGTTTCATTCCATAGCTGACTGGCATGGGGGTGGCCAGGGGAGAAACTTGTTTATCTTGGTGAGGGTGGAGTTCAGGAAGAACGTTTTCGAATATTGCCTGGAAAGTATAGCACTGGTCCAAGACTTTTAAATACTCCTGTCTAATTTGAACTTGAATGCTTCTGGCTGTCAACCACTCTGGTGTGCAAATCCACTTAGGAACCATCCGGTCTACTCATTTGTCTCCAAAAAGCAGGCAACCAGAAATGACCGCAAGAACACACTGGCTTTTGATAATATCAGGGTGGCGTCTGCTGTTGTTTTATTGCTAAATATCAGTAGGTTACCCAGTAGTATCAGATCCAGAAAGATGAGCATCATTGCATGAATATTGCAAAAAAATCTGTGGACCTTGTGGGGACTGCCCAGACCTAGTTTTGAGAATGACTAATTTAGTCAGTTGGCAGAGTTTAATTCACATACTTGGACAAGGGTTCTAAATCCTTCGGGGGAAGGGAAGGAAAAGCTAACAGGAAAGCATTGAGAGGAGGAATCGAGGGCTGACCCCCAGATCTGAGGTCTGATTGACAGAGCACATGCAGGAACGGGCTGGAGTGCCTGCCTGAGATAGGCTCATCCAGCAGCACCCAGGGCCTCTGGTGAGTATGGGGGTCATTGTGTTCCAAATTGTCTGCAGCTGGCTTACCAAACAGGCTGGGGTCTGGTGGAGAATATCTATCTGTAGGATTTTCTGGAGACCAGAAGTCCCAGCACAAGAGGATCATCTTCCCCAAATGTCCTTGTAGTCTTACTCGTGGCATCCTGGGGATTTCAGCCCATGTTAGGAGTCTTCTTTTTGGTGCCCTCTGACCCTTAGTTCCCTCAGAGCTGCCTGGTGACATTAAGATGAGAATTTCTTAACTCCTTGTCACTGATAAAACTCCTAAAAGTTTTGTAATGCTCCAAACATATCACAGTAATAAATGTAATAATATCTCTTTACATGTTTGTAGCCTTTTGAATATAGCTGCCCAGAAGCATTATCCTAGTGGTTCTCAAACTCATTTCTTCTTTTGGGGGGGGGGCACTCCTTAAAAATCTTCGTTGCTGTTACTCCTTGGCTGGAACCCAGCAGGCCTTCCAGATACAATGGAGCAGAGACCGAAGGGAGGAAAGGTAGAGCACGGCTCACTATCCTCTGCCCCCGAGACCCTCTGTCCGACTGTGAGTCACTCCAGAACATCACCCACCGAGCCTTGCCAGCATGTCCTTCACTCACAATAGTGACTCCGTGCTGCTCCTGGAATCAGGGTTGTGGCCGGAGAGGAGAGAATGGCCTCCACACCACTTGGCCCCATTAAGGAGAGTCTATAGGGACAGGGACGCAGGATCATTCAGAGTCACTGGTGGGGTAGGGATTGGATACTCCATAGACACTTTTCTCAAGCAGAGCATATCCTGATAGAACTTGGCTCGTGGTTTCCCAGGCCAGGCTGGAGATTTTGAGCACTGGCCTCCATCTCACTGTCTTCTTGGTGGCTGTGTGGTCCCCTCAGGGATTCTCCTGGGAAGACCCTCAGGAGGGTTTTCAGCCTAGCTCGAACTCTAGGTTGCTCCAGTTCCTCTTGCTTTGCAGGCTCTGGTGAGAACACCCGGAAGGCTGCCGTGGTCTCCACCTGAGACTCATGAGCCCCCCCTGGGCTCATTCTGCCTCTCAGGCTGTCACCTGTAATGAAACACCTGCAGCCAGAGTGTCCCCAGGTGCACCTGGTTCTTGCACAGGTTGACTGACCCCTTGTCCTCCACTGACTCCTGTGTCTAACGTGTCATGTGCCCAAGGCCTCAGTATTCTTGCCTGTGAAATGGGCATAAAAATAAACCTACCTAAGACTCACCGGAAGAATCAGGCTCTTTGAAAAAAACTGGCTAACAGTAAATGTTCCTGAATAAATGTTCATTGTATAGCTAGAGAGTAGGCATAGCTAGTCTCCATCTCAGACAGTTCCTGCCATGCTCCATAAATGTCATTGCTGTTCTTGTTCTGAAACCAAAGAAACTAGAGCTATGGCCTCTTGTCTAACCTTTGCTAATGATTTTCAGATCGACTCTATATGCGGAAGAGCCGCTGATCCGTTTCTTATAGGAGAAAGCAGATGATGGGGAGGAAAGGGACTGAATTTATTTTCTAAACTTGGTTTCCGTGCTGACTCACCCAGTGGGTTGGGAGCAACTTTCTTCTCTCTGTATCCACCCTAGAGATGGGGGGAGATGTTACCCTTTTGCCCAAGAGGAGGATGGGGAGAATTCCAAGGACTGCATTAAGAAAAGGAGCTCCTCTTCAAAGGTCAATACAATCTTTGTAATCTTAAGAAAAGCCTTCTTGGCTTTAGAATTTGTTCCAAGGAATCTGGCACCAGATTTTAGATTTGCTCAGAGAGCAAGAGGGAGGGAGATGCTGCTTTTGTATGGAATTCCAGTACCTTCCTTTGCAAGGCCAGCAATGCAAAGGTATACTTCAAAGAACAGTGGCAGCTTATAGTTGGGACGGAAGCACTTAATTTGCCTTAATCGTGCCAATTTCTAGGCGTCATTGGGAAATTCAGCAACTAATGAATGTGCCCCTGTTCTGTCAGATCCCTCTTGGAATATTCAGTATTCTCTTTTTCATACTGATCAGCTAAGGGAATTACAGAAATATATTTCTGGAGCACGCTGAGCATAAAAGCAGAGGTATAAAAACCTCCTTTCCCACCAGATGGGACCCAGCAGCCCGGGTGAATGTCACACCTGTGTTAAAAAGGCCATTGATGGGGCGCCTGGGTGGCTCAGTATGTTGAAGCCTCTGCCTTCGGCTCAGGTCGTGATCCCAGGGTCCTGGGATCGAGCCCCATCGATCCACATCGGGCTCTCTGCTCAGCAGGGAGCTCGCTTCCCTTCCTCTCTCTGCCTGCCTCTCTGTCTACTTGTGGTCTCTGTCAAATAAATAAATAAAATCTTTAAAAAAAAAAAAAAAAGGCCATTGATTCTCAGTGGGCTCTGACCAGAGCCTCACTTCCCAGGACTGTGCCAAGCTGACTTCTTTTCCCCGGTCCTACCCGTTGCTGGAGTCTCCTAGGGCCTTCCATTCGGTGCGTGGATGTCTGGGTCCATAGGCAGACACACTTCTACAGATGTGGACAAAAGAACAAAAGAGAGGATGAAGAACTGTTCATTTTTGGGCTGTTTACTTTTTTCTTCTCTCTCCTTTTGCCTATAGAATGCACCCCCTTTATCTGCGGGTGCTGGTTCCAAGACCCACAGAGGCTGCCTGAAACCTTAGATGATACCAAGTCCAATATATACTATGTTTTTTTCTGTACATACATACCTATTTATAATCTATAAATTGGGCACAATAAGAGATTAACAACAATAAAACTAGCACAGATTTCTTTTTCCTGTTCTACGGTTTCATGGAGAGAAGATTGGTTCCTACCATAGATCTTTGCAGGCTCAACACACAATTTTTGTTCTTACTAAGTAGAAAAGTTTCATCTTTTCACTTAGGGGAAGCCCTTTACAGCTTCTCTTCGGCGTCTCCAAATGGCCAGCCTCACTGGTCTTGTGCTTTGGGGACATTATTAAGTAAAATAAGGGCTCCTTGCACACAAGCACTGTGATAGCACCACAGTAGGTCTGATCATTGTGGGGGCTACTGAGTGACAAGGGGGCGGGTAGCGTATGCAGCGTGGGGACACTGGGCAAAGGGATGACTCACACCCCGGGCGGGGTGAAGCAGGACAGCCTGAGATTTCATCATGCAACTCAGAATGGTGCCCAATTTAAAACTTATGAATTGTTTATTTCTGAAATTTTCCATTTAATATTTTTGGGCCATGGTTGACCGTGGGTAACTGAAACCATGGATAAGTACTACTGTATTTAGTGTTTCCAGTAAGTAAATGACAAGAGTAAATGACTCAAAGTGGTATTTCTGAAATCCCATTTCTGGATATGCAGGTGCCCCTGAAATTTGGAAGAAGCCTGCATACTCTGTCTTCCACTTGATGATTTCTATGCGCATTTACATATTAAAGACCATGGAAGTCTAATAGTAAAGTGACCCAGACAAGCTTGTATCTGTTTTTCCCCGTGGTTTCCAGAGAGAACAGGATGTGGGTATTGTGCAGGGCACTGGGTAAACGTGTTGCTTACCTGGACTGACACATCCTTTGAATAAAGTTTGGATGCAGCCCAGTGAATAACAAGGCCGTAAGTTTTCAGCATCTGCTTTTGTGCCCTTGAGCAAGTTACTGAAGCTTTATGTGCCTCAAGGTTTCTCATCTGTAAAAGGGGCTAATAAAAGTCCCACCACATAAAACTGTCATGGGAATTCAATACTTTCATTAAGCTTTTAGTACCTAATTTGAAATGTTATGTATTCTCTACGTGTTGGCTATTATTATTACTAATGTCATAAATTATTTCTATCATTACATTATTTATTAAAGTTTTTGACACTGCGCTAAGTGGTGTTCATGCCGCTCTCATGTTGAGAGCACAGGATAGGCCAAAAACCTACCTTGGGTGAAAAGTTTGCAAAGCACCATTGTTTTGTTTAAGCCTTGTGACCATCTCAGAGGAAAAACGCAGTTGTCTCTCTTTCATGCTGGAGCGTACCTGAGTGGTAAAGAGACAAATCCGAAGTTACACAGTGCCTAGAGGGTGCAAAGCCAGACTTGCTGGCTCCAAGCCCCTGATCCCCAAACACCCCTGCAGAGCTGCCTGTCAGTCAGAGCCTCATGGGGACGCATCGACACGGGCCAGGTGTCAGCTCTGGTGGGAGGCACCCTCCATGTAGATCCTGGGTTCAAATCCTAGTTCAATCCTTCACTAGCTCCTTGCCCTTGTGCAGGTCACTTGACTTCTCTGATCTTCAGTCTTCTCTGCTGTAAAATAGCGGTGGGAATACCCGTATCTTCTGGACACAACGGGGCTAATGATATCACGTGTGTGAGGGTCAAGCTGGCGTCCGGTTAGTGCTCAGCAAGGCTAACACTCTGCATCAGACTTTGTGTCAGGCTGCCTCCCACGCAAGATCTCACACAATCCTCACGACCCCAGCAGGAGGTGTGTACTCTTCATTTCTCAGATGGGGACACTGAGGCTCTGTGTCATTCCAAGGTCATAAAGCCATAGGTTGTGAAGTTGAGGTTCAAACCCTGACAGCCCGACTCCGTGGAAACCCCGTTCCCATTCCTCTTCCATAGAGCCAAGTGCTGGGCTCTCGGCAGGGTTTGCATAGGGCTCTGCTCCTCGGTCAGCAGGGCAGTCTGGCAATGGACATTTTAACCATGTCTCCGCAGGATGGTACTGTCATTTGGGCTGCAGCACAGTGTTCCTGAGCCAGGAGGGGAAGGCAGAAGCTTCATGCTGTTTCAGCAGGAGGGATGCACCAAGTCCGCTCTTGGGTCGGGCAGTTCCCTCGGAGATGGTGGCCCCTTCATATGTGCCTGCCTGGTGGGGGTTAGAGTCTGTGCCACGGCACAGGACACGGTGTGGGGTCACCATAGTGAGTCTGGAGTCTACTTAACACTTCAGGTGACTGGAAAAGACTGTTTCCTGCAAGATGAACGGAGAGACTAAGTTCTCAGCCAGTTTTCCGCTAATTGGGGAGAAAAAAACCAGTGCATTGCAGGACACCAGAGCTTTTGAATGTGTTCCTGATGTGAATCATCCAGATAACTTCTAGTTAACAATTTTAAGACCATGGATGCCCTTCAGCCTGAGGGATAAGAACAAAACAAATGACCTGAGGTACCAGATGCAAGACACTAGAATAGAGGGAGGAAAGGAAAGCAAGAGAGAGTCCAAGATTACTACCATGCTTCTCCTCCTTGGTTGGTGTTCGGAGTCCAGGGGAAGGAAGAGCCAGGGTGAGTTATTAAGGGAGTATTGATTTGGATGTGCTGAGCAGTTGGAATGTTTTTGTTTCCTAGGACATGAAAGTGCACTTGGCTTTGCATGATTGGGTTTAAGTTGCTTGGTGGAGCATCACTTGGTTCTGGCCCGAGTCTGCAAAGTCCCACAGTTTGGGAAGGATAGTCACCACAGCACTCTTGTTCTTGAGGGTTGTTCTTGGGGAGTAGCAGTTTGCATGGCTCAAGGCACGTTTCCCAGGATACCCCTAGTTTACCTTCTTTGGCTCAGAGTCCTGTAAGTGTCCTTTGGGGGAAAGGGAGTGTGTATACAAGGTTGGCCAGTCCGTGAATGTGTCCAACACTTGGATCCAAAGGGAAAGGTCCAGGTGGAGCTGGGCAATCGTAGGAGTGAGTATGAAGGTGGGGCCAAGGCAGGGAGGGAATGGGGGTCCTTCATTCATTCAGTCACTCAGCACTGATTGAGCACCCACTGTGTGCCAGACATTGTTCAAGGCAAGGGCATAAAGCTGTGATCAGTGAGGTCAAGCACAACCATACCCAGTCCCATCATGGACAGCATGGGCCCTGGGATCAGCATGGTGGACAAGGGAGCCCTGGATTGGGGGTAGTCTGTGTTGTATAGTTACGCTTCCTTACTAACCTGTCTTGGTTCTTCTCCACTCTCAGAGCCAACTTAGTAGGAACAGCACCTTACTTTCTTCCTGCCCTCCCTTCCCTCCAAGCATCGAGCAATTGATAGTTAGTTATTTATTTTGCCTTTGTCCCTCGGGCTTAAAGGTGAACATAGATATGAAACATAACTTTCTCTCTGGGATTCAGTTCCTGGACAGAGGAGGGGGTCTTTCAGACACGGTAAGCCCAGCCACTTGCTTCTCAGGAGAAATACCTCCTCCTGAATCTTTGTTTGGGTTTTTCTTTCTGAAGGAACTGAGTCCATGATTGCAGACCAGGACCGGGCAAAGAGGGACCTGAAAGAACCTGGCAGGGTCAATGAGATGTGGTTCTAAGTACCAGACTTGGGGCAGATTGCCAAGGAGAGCAGGCTAGTGTGTGGCGATTCAACAGAGCAGTATGAATAGAGAATATAGGACCATACCTGATACATAGAGAGCCCAGTTTAAAAAAAAAAAAAGTCCCAAATAAGCCTGGGAGGGAAAGCAGGGAGGCAGCCATTCATGCAATCTACAAATATTTCTTAATATCTAAGTCAAAAGAGCATGGACTATGCAGCCAGACTGCTGGGTTCAAACCTTGACTGTTTTATTTACTACCTTTGTAGTAAGTTACTTAATTCTCTGTGCTTCAGTTTCCTCATTTGTAAAATGGGAATAATCAGTAGTAGTAAATGGAGGTTGCTCTGAGGACTAAGGTTAAGAGCTTCATGTGTCCATTATAAGTGTCTTTTTGTTTCCTTATTCAGTGGCTTTTCATTGGTTGGGTGTTAAGATCAAGATAGTGGAGACTGGCAAGGTCTCTGCTTTACCCATTTTATATTCCAGTGGAAGAGCCAGATTATCTAAAAAGCCAATAAACTGACAAGTCATGTATGTTAAAGTAGTGATTAATGGAGGAGAGAAGAGAGAACACCAGGGAGTGGGTGAGTAGAGCTGAGGACCAGTACTACTGAGAGAGGATAGGGGAGAGGGAAATAAGCATCACACACAGAGATCCTTCTGAGATAAGCAAATCTTTGGAATTTGCCAGAGAGAGAGAGAGAGAGAGAGAGAGAAAGTACTCTTTGAGTTTCCAAGAGAGGCAAGCAGGGTAAGCAGCCAAAAATAAATATAGTTAAATAGAGATTGATTCTGGGGCCAAACAAGCTTCAAGATAATTATTTTTCCTGCTAGTGAATCATTATGGCTCACAAATGAATTCATCTTTTCGTGTTTTTAGTACCAAAGGTCCTTGATAGATGGATTAATCCTCCTTTTCACCTGGCTTCCTTGACCTGATCCCCTTCACTTGGTCGAATTGAAATTAAGGAGCATCCATTTGGAAAAACCTATTAACTCCCTGCTCCTAGATGGCTCACTATCCAGTTATCCTGGCTGAGTTCCATCTCTTAGGGCATAAGCCCTCCTGCATCTCTGCTATCTCCATTAATGTCCCCTTTGGGCCTGTGGCTGAGGCAGTAAGTCCCATCGAATATTCCAGTTGCTTCTGTAGGTTCCCAGCTTCTACAGGGAGCCCAGGAGAGGGGCATCACTTTCTGTGTGAGGCAGGGGATCCCCACAGGGGGGTGGTGCTTCAGCACTCTCTTTCCTCCGGGATGGCCCCTGAGGAGGTTGGGAACTTCCGATGGTATGGTTGGTACAGGAGGGAAGAGTTGCCGTCAGTCCAGGCCCAGAGTGGGTGGGGGAACCCTTGCTCTCTTTGGCTCCATGCGTCTCTGATTGTGGCTTCTCAAGGGCGTCAAAGACTGCTTACTCCCTGTGTTTTGTGCATTTGAAAACCAGTATCAAACTAATTATTCAGCCTCAGCTAAGCCTGCCCCTCCTTCTTTAAAGCGAACTTTCCCCTCTAAGGTAACTTCCACACTTCTTCCAGTCCTAGTCACTCGATCTAACTTTCCTGTGTTATTTCTTTAAAAAAAAAAAAAAAAGATTGATTTATTTATTTGAATGAGAGAGGGGGAGGGGCAGATGGGGGGAGAGAGAGAGAGAGAAAGAGAGAAAGGGAATCCCCAGCAGACTCCCTGCTGAGTGTGGAGCCTGACACATAGCTTGGTCTCAGGACCCTCCCAGGACCAGGGCCTCCCAGGACCTGAGCCGAAACAAGAGTCAGACGCTTAACTGGCTGAGCCACCCAGATATCCTATCCTCGATGTTATTTCTTTATTGTGTTTGCCATTCTATGACATTATCTTATTTATATGTTTCTATATTATCTGTGTCTTCTCATTAGACTGTAATCTCCTGTCTGTTTATACACACTGTATCCTCAGTGCCTAGAACAGTACCTGGTGCAAAGAAGGTGCCTGATAAGAATGGGAATGAATGAACGCCCGTCGGCAGGGAGGCAGCTCCCCTCTTACCCTCACTTCTCCCATCCTCTCTCCCCTCCTTTAGAGCCTGGCTGCAGGGTCGGCTCATAGAGGCAGAAAAGTGTCTGGTTAGGACGATGGACTTCAGAACCAGACTCTCTGGGCTTAAATATAACCTACTACCTACCATCTGTGCCTCAGTTTCCTCATCTATAGTCTGATAGGAATGATAGGTACAGCATAGGACTTTTTCAAATTACATGAGTTGATACTTGTAAAATACTCAGAAAAGTACTCCTCTGGCTCCTATGAAGAGGCCTATGTAAGAATTACCTTGTTGCCAATTGTCGGGGGAGGAGAGGAGTCTGTCCCCTGGATGGCCCCTGGGCGCCCCCTCAGTAACCTGGAGACCTGGTCTTGCTGCTCATTGGGGTCCTCTGGGGTCCATTCAGTGAATGGGTCCAGCTCAGTTTTTATGCCCAAGGCGCATAAACCCACCCAGCCTAGAGGAGGAGTTCCTGAGGAAAACAGCTGACTGGCGTGGCGTGGGGACAGAAGGTCCTTTTCTCAAGGTTGAAGCTCCCCAAGGCTCCGAGAGGCCCCCACCCTCAAGGCTCTGTCCTTCCCAAAGTCCTTCAGCAAGATTTCCATAATGTTATTAAAAAGCAACGTATGCTGGCCCGATGACTGACACTTCGCAGGGACGGGGCTCTGCTCCTCTGGGCACGGAGGACCTGTGCAGTTATGTGCCGCCTCGATGATGGGCCCAATCACGAGTGCACACATTAGCTCCTGATTATACCCTTGTTGAGTTTCTCTTGACAGGAAGGAAACGAATTTACCTCGCGTCACCTCTGTAGTTTGCAAGCAGCCTTGGCTTCTGCGATAATAACACCTTTCACATTTTGTGAGACCAAGGAGGAAACATTTCGTCTGGGGGCCAGTCCTTAATGGCCCCGTGCGGTCGAGCCTGGAGGTGGCTTGATCTGATCCCTCACCGGCGTGGCTGCCCCTGGGCTCGCAGGGCTCTGGTCCCGCTGGGGGGCAGGGCCCTGAACTCATGCTCTTAGGGCCTTAAATCACTGAGACCTTGGGCAGGTGACTGTCCCTCCACTTCCATGTGCAAAATCGAGGTAATAACTATTAGTTATTTCACAAGGTTGGTGTGACTTTAAATAACTTAGTGTATGTCAAGCACTTAGAACCATGCTTGGCATATGGTAAATTCTGCATAGGTTTGTCTTTGGTCAAAAAACCACTTAAAAAATAATTTTGCTGTTGTTCTCATTGTTGTGAAAAGGCTGTCCCCAGACTTCAAGCACATCTCTGGCATTTAGCAGGGGTGTGGCCTCGGACCCATCCCTTATCCCCTGTGGGCCTTTATCTCCCGTTGGTGAAGTGAGAACAGGGTAGTGGTAGTGCTGCTGGGAGCCTTTCCTCGAGGGCGCGTGTGGGAAACACCGAGAACAAACAGCACCGGCATAGATAAAAGCGTCATAGATGTTAGCCACTGCAGATTGTGATGGGGGATTGGCCTCCCTCACCAAGGGAGGGGTCAGGTGCTATGGAGGCCTGCGGGGGTCGGGGGAGAGGAGTCTCTGTATGGTGGGTTAGTATTATGTACCAAGGTCTTGCTTTCCATTTGGGGCAGTGAGCTTTTCGAGAGAAGGAGCTGCTCCGAGTTCTGCTCTGGGATCCTGGGGCTGGCCCCAGGGAGAGATGGGAACAAGTCCATAGATCTGTGATTCCTTCCGAAGCCCTCAGACTGGGCTGATCAATGCAGCCTTGAAACAGTGTGATTCGAGGGAGGGACAGCAGACCCCTCGCTCCCTGACCCATCTCCTCTCTGCTAGGAGCCCTGACCCCTTCAGCAGCTGGTCCCTGCAGAAAGTCACCTTCCCCCATCACTGGGGAACAGGCAGCCCCTGAAGAACTATGACTGAGAGCCTGGGAAGGGCTTTCCCTGGGTCTGGGAGAGGACCTCTTCTGAAACAGTTAACAACACTTCCTCAACCACGATCTTTAAAATCGGCACATTTCCTATCCCCATTGAATTCCCAGTGTTAGAGTCAGCTTGCTGGGGAGAGCCCCTGTGTGTGTGTTGGGGCACAGGGTCCATAAATTCACTGCCATTTTGGTCTGACCTGAGATTCAGGGGCTGAGCAGTGCATGACCTCTGGGTTCTTTTCTGACCTTCACAGCCACCCTTGCTTGCCTCCCAGAACATGAGGTGCACCAGTGCACCCTCACTCTCTAAGGGAACCCAAAGTCCATGGGTTCCACTCCCAGGCCCTGAGCCCAAAGCCTCAGCCAGACTCAGTTGCTGCAAGAGCCCCTGTTTCCAGAGGAGCCTGAGCCTGTTGTGTGTGGGGACCTGGCGCTGTGTGTGCATGCGGTGAGCTCTCAGAATCATGGGCAAATGAAGCACCTTGCCTGTCCCTCCAGTGTGAGAATGAATGGGGTGGGGGAGAAGGGAGAAGAAGCCAGAGTGAGACAGAGACTCTGCAGAGCCCTGGAGAAGGACAGAATCAGAGGCAGACTGGGTAGTGGGAGAACTCTTGGAAACAGAAGGGAAAACAGAAAATTGTCATGGGAACTGTCTGGGGCTGAGACCCTAGTGTGTACCAGGCACTGAGCTAAGCACTTCACACATTCTATCTCATTTAATCTTCACAACCAGACTCTGATGGGAGTACTATTCTCAACTCTGGTTTGTTGTTTTTTTTTAAGATTTTATTTATTTATTTGACAGACAGAGATCACGAGTAGGCAGAGAGGCAGGCAGAGAGAGAGGGGGGGAAGCAAGCTCCTTGCTGAGCAGAGAGCCCAATACGGGGCTCGATCCCAGGACCCTGGGATCATGACCTGAGCCGAAGGCAGAGGCTTTAACCCACTGAGCCACCCAGGCGCCCCTAAACAGCTCTGTTTTATAGTGAAAACAATAGACATTCAGAAAGGTAAGGCATCTTATCTAAGATCACACAGCTTTTGGTGGAGAGTCAGGACTGGATCCCAGGCCCACTTGACTGCAAATTGTGTGTGCTTCTCCGCTGCAGAGAGTCATCACTCAGGAGTGTGGCTGTGTGGCAGAGCGCATCTGAGCCCTGCTGAATGCCCAGACACTGAGGTGCATGGGGCATTCTCTTTTGGAGTTGAGATGTATTTGCAGAGAGAACTCAGGGAAGGCAGATGGGTAACGATGCATCTGACCCTTGACCCCTGTGTTACTTGGGATGCTTTTGGGTTATAACAAAGAAAAGCATTTTTTTTTAAAGATTTTATTTATTTGTGTGTGTATGTGTGTGTGTGTGAGAGAGAGAGAGAGAGAGAGAAAGGGAGAGAGAGAGAGACGAGAGAAGCAGACTCCCTGCTGAGCAGGCAGCCCAACACAGGGCTTGATCCTAGGACCTGGAGATCATGACCTGAGCCCAAGGCAGCAGCTTAACCCACTGAGTCACCCAGGAGCCCCACAAAGAAGAACATTTTCCTATGTAAAAAAAAAAAAGAAATCTAGACAAAGTTGGTTGCTGGTGCTAGTACAAGGGGCTCTGTCATATCAAGGTTGACCTCTGTAGGACGTCAAGCTTCTCTTGGCTTTTTGCTCATGGTTATAAGACAAACAGGCAACTTCAGATTTTGTGTGTATTTTGAGGTAGGAAGGAAAGGGAAGGTGGCCAGTTCAGGGTAAGCTGTTCCCTCCTCCTTGGATGTCCTGCCAGGCAGAGTATACGAGAGGACCATCCGTAGCCACAAGAGAGGCTAGACGGGATTTTTGAGCTTTACAGCCTCTAGGACCAGTAGGCTAGGAGTCTACCTTGGGTGAGCCAAATGACAATGTCTGCCACAGTCCAGCCCACCAGCCAAATCTCGAACCCAGCAGTAACCCTCAAGCTCGTTTAATTCTCTGGAAGACCCAGGCAGGCCTTGACCATTCTGAGCAGAGCAGAGTGGTGGGCAGTGGAGGTCTGGGGGAGGCAGGGGCACCCAGCTCCTTCCTGCCTCGCGGCTGCTTGGAGGTACCTATTGATACAGTCACGTCTGTCGTGTCTGCAAAACCGAGCCTGGAGTCTCTCAGCTCTTCGGTGACTGCTTTCTCTGCAGCCAGCTGCACGGCTCACATCCCCAGAGAGGCAGCAGATTAGATCAGTGGAGGAGCAGAGCGGCCGGGGAGGGGGTGGAGAAGGAATGAATGTGGATTTGACAGAATTTTCTAAAATATCATATTATTGATTTGGAAGAGACACAAGAGAGGAAATGTAAGAAACGGGTGATAAGAGGCTCAGCTGAGATGGGCATGAGAGAGGCTGCCTGGTTTCTGATTGGAGGTAACATTAGGCCAGTGATTCTCAACCAATTTCTCATTAGAGCCTGTCTGTGGAACCTTTTGAAACATTTTTTTTTCCCCTAATCATCCCCCCCCCCGCCCCCCGCCTGCCCTTACTGAGAAAACATGCATTAGAGGTATCTCTGGGGCACCTCGGGGCTTCCTGCGGGAGGGGAAGAGCTGGCCCTGCCCTCTCAGCTCGGACATTTTTATGGAGAGGGGAAGCTAGGAGGAGTCTCACATTTCTTGAGCACCTACTATATGCCAGGCACTAAGACAGACACTTTAGATGCATCATCTCACGGGATGGGAGGTCAGAGCTATGACCCCATTTCACAAATAAGGGCATCAAGTTTCAGAGGTTCATCCGTTCTGTGAAGAGGCCAGACTTGCCCAGAGGAACGAGTGGTGCTGTTTCTGCATCAGGGCCTGGTTGTGGGTCAAATGGGTTCGAACTGGTGGCGTGAGGAGAACAGAAAGGGCTGAGTCTGGGGTGGCACTTTCTGGAGGGGAGTGGGTGGGAACGGGCTTTGAAGACCCAGAAATGAGAGTTCCAGGCAGTGGGGACCGGACTTTGGACCTGGGCGGGCCCTGCCTGCCGCGGAGGGGGCGGAGCTGAGGAAGATGAGGGTGGAGTCAACCAGGCAGAGAGACGAAGGGCCTGGGAGGCCTGTCACTCTGTGGCTTCTGGTTTGTGTGTGTGGAGTGTGGTTTTGAGCCTGGCACACAGCCCCCAAACTTGACACAACGGCCATGAGGCACAAAGACATTTTCTTCATAGGTTATAGGAGATAGTTGGGGTTCCTGACTCATGGGCTTTTGGAGATAGAGCCGTTTTCTCAGAAGGTCCAGAGGAAATCTCTGGAAAAAAGTACCAGAGTGTGTGACTGGAGAGAGACCAGACTCCTGTTTTCTTGTCACTCCCAAGACCCTTCTGGCTCCCTCACGCCTTCCCTGAGGGGTGCTTTGCTGCAGCTTCTCTGCACGTGACCGTGTGCATGAAGGCAGGCTCCGGTAGCAAACGGCCCCCGATCTCAGGAGGGCAGTGCAGTGAAGGTGTGTTCCCCACTCAGGCTTCACGCTCTTCATGCTTTAGATTGGAAGCCAGGCTTCTGCAGGCTGCGTTTTCACAGGTGCTTCCACTATGGTCGTAGCGGGGGAAGAGAACATGAAGAATTGTGCACGGCTCCCAAAGTCACTGCCAAGATGTGACTCATGCTGCTTCTGTTGACGTTTCATTGGCCGTCGTCGGTTGCATGTCTTACCCGAGCTTCAAGGGGAGCAGAGAAATAGAGCCCTGTCATGTGCCCCGGATGTGAGGAGCAGGAGATACTTGGGAACAGCACTAAAGCCGACCCCAGTGATAACAACAAATGAGGAAGATATTAAATTGAGTTTTCAAGATCAAGTAGAAATGTTTTTTCCCCCCTCTGTTCTGTGTATCACTCTGATTATCTCTCCATTAGTGCTCATATTATTCTGTTTGGTGACTATTTATTTGTTACCCCATGTAAAGTCAGAACTTCTAGAAGTTCTAGTACTTCTAGGGCAAGAAGTATGTTGAATGAGGCATCCACAGATATTTATTGAGGACCCACACACTATATACCAGGCACAGTGCTGGTGCACAGACCACAACCCGAGTCTCTCAGAGTGGTGGGTCTGCAGTGGCGAGTGACATAGGAGTTGCTTCTGACTTCCAGAACACCCTAGACATGCCCTCTCCTAGCACTAACTGGTCCAATGACTTGTTGATGGACTAAGTTAGACATGGGAGGTGTAGTGGAAGAAGTTTCCAGAAAGAGATGGCCCATGAGTGATGACCTCATCCAAGCTCCACATGGGCCAGGTGTGTCATACAACCTTGCCCTACATGGTACTTTGCTTTGAGCAATGGTTCATTTATCCTCTCATCCCACTTGTCCCTTTAGTTAGGACAGATAATATTGCTCCCATTTGACAGATGGGCAGATAGTCTCCAAGTTGGCCCTTCAGCTTGGTCAGTTTAATTCCATGTGGATGAGAGCTTATGTCCTCTCCGGCTGGGTCAGCTGAGCTGGACCCCACCGAGTTCAGGCTTCCTATCACTCAGCTCCCAGCACCATCAATCAAACATTCTCAAATTGGTGGAGCTTAAAAATGACAGCCATTTGAAATTGAGTAGAATTCAGTATTATTAAAATAGCATTCTAAATTTTAATCTTGTGCATCGACTTTTTAATAGCTTCTACTTTCACCAAAAATTATGAGCCATGCTCACAGACATTCAATTTAAATACTGTCAGGCACGACTGATTTCTCTCCCAGTATTACCAGATTCCTACTTCCCTCCCTTCCTCCCGCTCTCTCTCCTTCTCCTTTTGTCTCTCTTTGCCCTTTTCTTCCTTTTTTTAAGATACCGAATTAATTTTTTTTTACTACTTGGTGATTTTACGAGGTAGGAAAGAGGGCATATCTCTGCTTCAGCCCAATTGTTCATTCCTTTCTATTGTTTGGCCTTCTCTCCAGTCTAGCCGCTGATGAGGGCAGACAAGCTCCTCCATTGTGGAAATGGATAATGTTTATTTTTTTGAGGCATCTTTTCTTATCATGACTTCATTGTGTGATACCAAATAAGTGTAGTTGTCAATATGGGCACCCTCCCTGGTGTGCGCTTTCTGTGCTCAAACTCTCGGGACTTGGAAGTCTCCCAGGGCCTTAGTACCTTCAGCAGTGCATCTGCCACTCTTTTCCTCCCCTGCCACCAGATGGTTCCGGTTTCTTTCCTTGCCAATTGCTGACCTTTTCTGGAAAGGTCACTTAGCCTCCCAGAGCCTCGGTTTCCCCACCTGAAGAATGGGGTTAGTGATACCTCTCTCGAGCGAGGCCTGATAGGATGGCGTCAGTGGGAAACGACACAGAGCACAGTGCTGAGCCCCGTGGGTGATGGCGAGACAGGCTCTCCTTCCCTCTCTTCCAACCTGCCATTCTTCCACCCCAGCCCAGCAGGTCTCAGCCCGAGACACACATGAGAATCACCCAGGAGCCCTTAAAAGGTGCCCAAGTCCCCAGGTTTCACTCTAGACCAATGAAATCAGAATCTGGGCGTGTGTGCTTGTGGCATCTTTAAAAATTCTTTCTAGGTAGTCTGTTGTGTGCAAGGGCTGAGAACACCTCTAAGTCCCCAGGGTTGCCAAAAGCCTGAATATGCTTTTCTTTTGAGATCACAGGGAGCTTATTTTAGTGCTTGTGGGCAAAGACCCAGATCTCTCATTAGTGCTGGATGGGGTTGTACCTTGTCTGACTGTGCCTCAGAGAATAAAGAGAAGAGTGGGGAGGAGTCGGGGTTTTCTCTGTGGGTGGGACTAGGCACACCGTTTGCTTGTTTTCTTTGGGGGATGTCTATATTGTGCCTACAGCCACCCTCTTGCTTCCAAGAGGAGGGCAGAGGGGGAGGGGAGGAAAAAGAAGGGAGGATAGGAGGGTGACCCTCACGGAGCCTTCTCCACATCCCCCTTGCCTGTGAAGGTCCTCCTCTCCTCTAAAAACCCTTGGTCCCAATGTACCATGTGAGATATGCTCTGTCATATGTTCAAATAATAACTATAAAAAGAAAAGGTAAAATAGCTTATTGACAAAATTTTTAAAAATATGGGGGATGTGTTGAAATGATAATATTTTAGATTTACTAGCTTGTGTAAAATATTGCTGAAATCAATTTCACTTGTTTCTTTTTACTTTTTCATATGGCTCCTGGAAAAATGTAAGTGACCTAGGTAGCTTGCATTATTATATTTCTATCAGATGGCACTGGTTTAATCTCTCATCGAACACAGTATATGTTTCATACTTAAGTATGTCTTGATCTTTCCATCAGACAGGCAGTCCGAGGATAGAGACCTCAGTGTCCTACTTTTTTAGGTCCCCCAAACAACTATTACCAAAGCACATTATACTCAGTAGACAGTGATAAATGTTTTCTGTAATTGTTGACGATGGTGATGGTGTGGATGGTTGTGGCGATGAAGATAATGATGAAGGTATAATAAAGCTCAAATGGTACATTGGGACCAAGCTGCAAAGATTTTTGAAAAGGCATGCAAGATGGAACAGTTACATTGCTTCAAATAAGGGTCCTCAAATGTATCCGAATTGTTTGATTAATTTACACACATAAAGAGCCTTGGTACATGGACCAGAAAAATCTTCAGTCATTTCTATTTAGAGATGGAGCAAGTTTTAAAAGTCTGATGATTAAAATTCTCCGAAAATGTTTAGTGAACTGTAGTAGGTGAGGAGGAAACAGCAGTAAACAAATGAGCCAAAAATCCCCACTCTTTGGACCTTCCTTCCATGCGTGTAAAAACAAACACATCTCCAGTAAAATATTTGTAGTTTGGACAGTATAATTAGCAGCCTGGAGAAAAATAACACAAGGCAAAGGAAAGGGGGGGATGGTGGGGTCAGGTGGGTGGCTTGCGAACCTTCTGGGGGGTGTCATTGAGTAAATTCTGATCAAATATCTGAAGAAGGGTTTGCTTTATCTTATTGTTTCAGTAATTCGCCTAACGTCATGTTTCTTCCATTTGTTTGTCCACTCGAGACACGCATGTACTGAAATACTTTTCTGTGCTGCGGGCGCTGGGTGAGATGCAGTGGGTTCTGCCTCCTCAGGAGCTCACAGCTTAGTCGCAGAAGCATGAAAAATGTGCCAATTATACCTCACATTCACATCCTCTTGAAAGTCGATCCTCAATTAGGCAACGCTTTAGCAGCTGTAGTCACTCCATCATGTTCTCAGGTAACAAGAGTATGCCTCATCCGAAATATCCATCAAGGCAGGATGTACTGGGGCTCTAGCCCTGGGAGATCCCTCTTGAGAAGCCCGGGTCCTTTGAGCAAATGCTCAGAGCCTCTGGTTAGCATTTTGAGCCCAAAAGGAGTTGAAATGCTGCCATCTCATTGCAGTGTGGTAGTTCGAATTTAGGCACAGGGTTTATTTTTGAATGCTAGGCATAGGGCTGGTTTGTGGTGACGTGGTTTGAGAGGACTTGGGTTTTTTGCCAGGCCCCTCTTGAAGCATGCTGTGTCTCACCTGTTTAGTCTATTAAGACCAGAGCCAACAGTCCCTCTGTCTAGGGAAGTCCAAGATAATGTGACTCATACACATTCTGCTTTGTATTGTCTATGCCATTGCCGGTTTCTCTTCTGGAATTGGCTGGCAGGATTGAGACCCACCTTGACCTTGTGAGGTCATCCTGGAGCTCCAGGCAGGAAGCAGAATGAAAACTTGTGTTTGTTTTATTCAGGGCTGATGAGTCTTTCTGTAGTAAGGGCCCCACTTGGTGAAAGAGAAGAATCGCCTTTTTGTTAATTTTACCTTTGAAACCAGAAACGTTGCGTTTAGCCAGGTTAGCACATAGACTCAATCATGAGCTAAATGAGTCCAGTATTTCTCTGAGTTTGAAGTTTGGAAGCTGGGGTAGGGCTGATTAAATGACTTTCGTCTGAGAGCCACGTGCTTCTGTTGCTTCCCTTTCTCTCCTTTTGATCGCTAGCCTGGCATTTCTGGCTTCCTTGCTGCCATCCCACAGTTCCCTGTCACTCCAAAGCTCTGTGAGCTCTGCCTGTTGACCCCACAAATCCCCAGTGTTCCATGTCTGGTGTTCTGGGAAGGGAAGCAGATGGCAGGGCCATCTTCTGCCACCCAGGAAGGCAGGTGGAGGGGCAGCGAGAGTTACAGCAGCAGGTGGGCAATTGGGGTTCTCAGGGCTGAGCCACCGGAAGGAGACACCGCATCAACCACGACCCCTGGGCAGAACAAGCTCACCTGGAACCAGCCCTGCTGGCAGAAGGTGGCAGCAGCTGGGAGCAGTTTTGGCTCTTGAGCAAGTGAAGAACAATGTTGGGTGGGAGACTGGGAGCTGCTGCCTTTGTGGATTATCACTTGCCACTCACCACCTCAGTGCCATGGCTGCAGGGAGGTCCCCAAGCTCTGTGACAAATGGGTTTTTGCTTCAGTGTTTTCTTGATCCTGGACAACTTCCTCTCATTTCCCCCTTATTCCCCCTCAGGTCTCAGCTCTGAGCTAAATGCCCGAAGTTCAGCAGACATGCCCCTCTGCTGTGCTCCCGCAGCCCCAAGCACTCGGTCTACCACACCATTATTGCCTCTATAAGTCGTTTTCCACACTGGGTGGTGACTTCCTTGGTGGCTGGGACTATGTCTTATACCACAATGTGTTTCCAGGGCTCTGAAAATTATACTCAGTCCTGTGAATTATTTGAGGCCTGGAGGGCATCCCATTTATGTGCATGGTATCATTTAATTGATTACAGACAGCTCTTGATTATCTACTAAATGAAAGGAACTAGCAGCCTGGAAAAGCTTGGGTGTTAATCCAAAATATACTTTGTTTAAAAAAGCCTTTGCAGTGTTCCATAGAGCAATTTGGGGAAGAGGGCAGACTATGTAGCTTCTTGATACTTTCTATATTTATTACATAAAAATTGGGATTTTGGTGGTGTTTGAATATTGATACCATAAAATGCCTTTTGCTGCCTTCCTCTCCAGCATTATTTCATCTTTATTGGTTCTACCTAGTGAAGACACGAACAACTGTTTATGGAAATGGATGTGTTTCATTGACCCACGGTTGCCCTGATACTGTATATCACAATGGACTATTATATAAATTGAACATAAGCTTGAGCAGGGTTTTCTAAGTTATTAGTTAGTCCTCATGTTCAGACCTACTCCCGGTCAGTGTTAGGAGCCTGGGAATATGCCAAGTGGGGTGAGCCAGGCCAGAATGGGATGTAATAGCTTTCCAGACAAGCCATATGCGATAACTGAGCTTTCCAGTTCAGACATGTGATTGGCAAGTCCATCAGGGAGCATGGATCCAGAGGGGACAGTAGGACACCGGCATTTTGTATGTTACTGCCTCCTTTAGTGCAGATCCTGTGTGTCTTTGCACGTTGGAAAGAGAACTGGCTAGCTTGACAGTGACGATAATGACAAGAGTGTCTTCTTATTTAACCCCATCTCTATGCCAGACAGTAGGCTCAGTGCTTTGCTCACATTATTGCTTACCCTCCTATATCCTGAATGGGAGGTACTATTTCCATTTTACAGGTAAGGAAAGTGAGTTCTCATAAAATTAGGTCACTTCCCAAAGTCGTGCAGGTAGCAAGTGGCGAAACTGGTTTTCAGAGTTCCGTCTGGCTGCTTTTCCATACTTTTCCCACTAAACCTTCCTGCCTGAAGGGCCAGCCTGTGCTGTCCTGAATTTTCCATTCATTGGTAGCTGTATGACTTTTACCAAGGCACATCAATCTCTGGACCTCAGCTACCTTTCCATAGAATGGGGATGGCACGTATTGCCTACTTTGAAGGGATGCTAAGAAGACTGAAGGAAGTTAGATACATGGTAGTCTTTAGGAAGGTGTTGTGAGTTGTGATGGGGTCATTATCACTGTTTGTCTTCCATCATGACTGCTAGAGTTTCTGGGTCATGGGCTGAGAACACTGAGTTAGCATTGACCGTTCTTCAAAGAAGCCATGCAACCGGAGCCTTGGCTTTGGTGATCTGCATAGCTTTTTTCAGCCCTGTGAGCCTGCTGGACTCCTCTGGAAGCTGACAAACTGATGGAGAAGCAAGTGGAGTGTGGCCTCAAGCATGGCTAAGCAAGGGGTGGAGAGTGGCTCTGTTGTGACATGGACTGAGGACACCTGAGCTCTCGATTGCTTTTAGGGGAATTGTGGCCTTTGTGTTTTTGCTGTCTCCCATTTTTAGGGAATGTCTGAGTTCCTTTTATGTGGAGCTCAGTGGGTGGGTGAGTAAACTTCCCTCATTTCTTACTTGATCTGTCTCTAGAGTTTGCTCAGGAACAAGATAGAAAGGAGTAGTTAATGGGAACAGAGAGAAGGAAGAGCATTCATGCAAACCAAGAAATAGGAAGAAAAAAGAAGGTTTCATCTTTGTTAAGTCTGATTTGACATTAATGACAACAAAGACAATTATAATATTGATAACAATAATAATTATACTCAGTTCTTATTATGATATATGCACTTCCTAAGTAATTTAGGTACATTACCTTAATTAACTTAAAAATAATGCTATGAGCTGAGGACTGTTTTTATGACCATTTTTATAGATGAGTGAACTGAGACACGAAGAGGTGAAGGAACTTGCCCAGTGTTACTTCCTGATAAATGAGGAGTTAGGATTGGAATCCAGGCAGTTTGCTTCCAGAGCCTCACTCTCAATAAATATTCTCTGCCACCTCTTGGCAGTAGGTAAATTAGAGAATAGAATAATTAACTCATTCCAGAATAGAAGATCTATGTTGTTCAATTTCTTTTTATACAGGTCAACAGAGGGGAGCCAGTGACTCCCTAAGTAATTTATGTTAGCTCTGGTCTGCATTGTGAGGTTTTGTGGGGTTTGTTTGTTTGTTTGTTTGTTTTTATGATAAGTTTAGAATCAGGAGCACAATAGGTGAGGAAGCCCAATTATTAAGCCATAACACATTAATTCTGAATGATTGCATTTATCTGAATGATTCCAAAGAATCTCTTTCCTCCTTGGCAGTTTCTCAGAAGTCATGACTCCCACCGGCCTTTGGCCGCTCATCTATTTCAGGACCATGGACAGGGCCCTGGGTAATGGAATGGGCTAATCTTTTAGTTCGTTTAAGCCCGTATTTTGTCACAGTTTATCTTCCATCTTTCATAAGACACATTTCTAAGCATTGTAGTAAGTCACGCTAGCATTGTCTGAATATACACATGCTCACATCAGAGTGTATAATGCTTTAAACATTTTTCAAGGATAATCTGCATTGTTGGTACTGGCCCTTTTCTGCTTTCTCTGGCCTTATTAGGACTTGACAGGTTTGACACTTTGCTTTACAGTATGGCTTGCCTACCTAAGATTTTGGTCTTTTCATGTAATTGGTGCCAAAATCAAATATAGAAATTCATCTACCTGTTCTTCAATATCATTACATGATAATGACACCATGGGCAATGATAATGCACATATATTGCACGCATATTGTGAGCTAGCCTCTGCCCTGAGTGCTTTGCATGTATTATTTTATTTAATTCCCACAACCACAACATTCCTAGGCCATGTATTACAGTTTTATAGAGGAAGAAAATGGGACACAGAGAGACTTAAGTAAATTGCTAAAACTAAGTAAAAAGATAACCCAGTTAGGTCATAATTAGTGGAGCAGAGCCCACACTTTGAAGTTCAGGGTAATCCTGTGTCTACCTTAAGGGGATCTATAGAACAGAAAGGGAAGGATAACCTTTTCTGAGTAGAGATATAGGAGATGCGGTTGGTATTTGATACAGTTGATGCTCAGTCCCTTGTTCTGCTTATTATCTAAGCTTCTTTAGACAAGAGGGTAGTGGCACTTTAGAAGTCAGGGGTGGCAATATGAAGCTGCCTTAGGAGTCATAAAGTGTGAGCTCAGAAGCGAATCTGGGTATGCCCTGTAGGAGGATTAATAGGCATCTCCAGTGTGGATCATTTTGTTGCGACATCTGCTGCTGTCCCGCTGCTGGGAGAGGGAATGTCAACCATCATGCTGCCTGGAGTAACCTTTAAAACAGAAAGCATCTGTATATCTCAGTGAGCACTGATGTTCTGCTGGTTGGCTGACATAAATCCCAGTTTCTTCCATTTCCTCACTGGTAGGCTTGCATTTGTGTACCAAGGCATATTGTGTAAGGATGACCATATGGACGGAGGGAGGGCTCACTTTGGTGTCAACTAATCTCATTAGTAACCCCAGAATTGCAATATCACTGCTAGACTGAACCACAGATCCTTGTAAAAAAATTGTTTTTATATGGCAGAGGAAACCGAGGCCCAGAGTAGGAAAGCCAAACTAAAAGTCAATGTTTGACCCCAGTCTGATGCTTTTTTCATGATTCTATGCTGTCAAACTGCAAACATTATTATTAGTAACAAAATATTACCATTGTTGATAAAACTTCTACTACATGTAAAGCATTGGGATTAACATTTGAAGTTTGTCAAGACAAAATAAGCAGAGGGTTGACAGCCTCGGGTCAGAGATATAAAACAGATACCACCACCACCACCGCCGCCACCACTGTCACCGTCACCATCATGTGTATTTAAACTGCCACCATCATTACAAATACCTATTTTGAGCACTTACTCTGCGCCAGGTATTGTACTACATGCTTTCTGTTAGTCTTCTTTAAAAATGAATGGCAGACCTATTATTGAGCATGCTTATAGATTAGGTTCATAGGTATTAAAATAAATTACAGGGGCGCCTGGGTGGCTCAGTGGGTTAAGCCTCTGCCTTCGGCTCAGGTCATGATCTCAGGGTCCTGGGATTGAGCCCCACATCAGGCTCTCTGCTGGGCAGGGAGCCTGCTTCCTCCTCTCTCTCTCTCTGCCTGCCTCTCTGCCTACTTGTGATCTCTCTCTGTCAAATAAATAAACAAAAATCTAAAAAAAAAAACACCTATTACAAAGCTTTCTATTATGGAGCTCCATATGGGGGATGTAGTTAATCTGGTACAATAGAAGCTTAGAAAAACCGGACCAGTGTAGAGGCTTCATGGAGAAGGTAAGACTTGCAGAGGGCCTTGAGCTAAGCTGTGAGGAGTGATAAGGACAGTGGAAGTGAACAGGATGGGGAGGACACTGGAGTAGGCAGTGATTGAATGGTTTTTGCAAGTGAAGAAGGTAGGAAGTTAGAAGAGAACAATGTGCAGAGTGGTCTGAGGAATGAATGAAAGACCTTCTAGTCTATTGAGCCTATTCTCTGTTCCAGGCCTCATGCAAAGTGGCACTGGGCATGCAGAGGTGAGAGACACAGACCCTGCACAAATGAATAGGGGAAAGGACCCCAAAATAAACCATTATCCTGGTTGATAGGGTTGGGCAAGGGGCAAACTCAAAGGACCATGTGAGTTCACAGGAATGGAGCCCACCAATTACACAAAAGGACCAAAATCTTAGGTAGGCAAGCCATACTGTAAAGCAAAGCGTCAAACCTGTCAAGTCCTCTCTTTGGGGCTACGCTACTGATATTGTTGAGGGTAGCCTGGAGACAAGAAGACCTGGAGCAGTGCAGGTGAGCACGTGGTCCCAGCTGGTAACTGGCTTTGAAGGTCATCCTTTCCCTGCCTGCCTATTCCCTGCCTGTGAGCTGGACAGGGGGATCTTCATTTAGTGGCACTCCCCGGGACAGTCAGCTGCCAGAGCTGCAGACTGAAGCCCAGAGCACCCCCTAGCCAGAGCTCTGGACTGTCAGAGGGTATCACTCCACACAAAGGCTGCTTCCCCTCTGCTTCTGGACTGGGTGTGTTTGTGTTTACTGTGCCAGCCACTCCTGCCCTCCTCAATTCCCAGTGCTGAGGCTGCGCGGCTGCTGAAGGGCAGGTTTCTGGGAGGCCAAGCTTGCTGCGGGGGGAAGGAGGGGAGGGCGAAACACAGCTGGTGCCAAGAGAAATATTAACTTGACTTTTAGCAAAAGGGTGAATCCATTTATTGCACTGCAACGATGAGGTGTTTGCATCCTGTGTGGCCTTCTGTTTTCCTATTGTCTTTCCTCCTTGGTGGTCTAGCCAGTCCATAGTCTTGGCACTTTAAATCCACATGGTAATGAAGGGAAGCATCCTTGTCAGTTCAAAGCTGGTCTCTTTGTCTGTCTCTGTCTCTCTCTCACATACACATGTGCCTATGCATGTGTGCAGAGTCCCCAGAGCTATACTGATTATTCAGAAGTCTGCTTCTCCCAGTTCCTTCTTTGCTAGCCCTAAAGTTTCCACTTCAGTCCAGACAACTTGGACACTTTGAAATGCCTCCAGTCTGTCCTGGCTTTCCAGCTTCTGACAAAAACCATTTCCAGACAGGATGGAGCATGGATTGAACTCTTGCTATGTACATTCAGGAATGCTAAGAACATGACAAAAATTGCTTACAGAGCCACAAGGATTTTATTATTTATAGGGCTTTTGCTTTTTTATCATCTCCCAGTAGCTCGGTGAGATGATCAGGGTAGGTGCCATTCTAGGTGAGGAAGCTAAGACCTCGGCTCTTGTGTACTTGTAACGTGCCAGGCTTGGTGCTGGCTTCTTTAATTGCATTACATCATTTAATTCTCACCAGGACCCAGTGGGATGGGTCTCGTTGTCCCATTTTATAGATGAGGAAACTAGAATGGTTTGAGGATTTTTTCAGCTGGGAAGTGGCCATATCTACCTGACCTTAAAGCCACTACACTCCTGCTTCAGGGCATGGGTCATTTTGGAGGATGGGCGGAGTCCAGTGGCTTCTACACTCTCTGGTCCTGTTCTACTCTAGTAGCCTGCAGTGGTCTGTGATGGAGTCACAAGTGTTCTGGAGAACTGCTTCTTTCGCTTCATTGTTCATCTTGCCCCCAGAATCCCCAGAAAAGACATGGCTTCTTACCCTCTTTTCTTGCCCAGCTAGATCCAGTAATTCACCATCTGAATATCTTACCTGAGGATAACTCAGAAGCTGATAAAATATTCTCTCCAGAAATTGCCTCCAGGGCTTGACTATGACAGTCCTAAGCTGGTGGATGACACTACTGCTTCGAGCCCATTCTCAAATCTGGAACACCCTTATCCCTCAGTCCTCTTTCCCTGAATTCACTTGCCTCAGGTCCTTCATTCTGTATCAGGAGGGAGATTCCACCAGCCTGACATGATAACTTGACCTACTACACCTTTTCTTCAATTGCTAAGTTAGCATTCTCAGCTCACCCAAGCTATCTCCATGTTCATATCACTACCCCTCAACCCACAGCTCAGAAGGTTTGACAGATTTCTTGCCACAAAATTATGCTCTTTTATAGTGATGGGCCTGACCACAGTTGAGAAGGGCAAACCCACAGATCCAGAACAAAGTCCTATTCCAAAGGCCCATCTATGTGCCTGTGTCCCAGTCAGTTACTAAACTGGCATGGAATGGAAAGTCCAGTGCTTATCATTGGCAAAGTCTTTGTTCCCATCTCAAACCCATTCTTCCAAGCCTATAAACATTTTTCTAGGGCGTTCCATTTGTCACTAGAGGGAAAATCCAACTGTAAGAGTCTTGGTTGCCAAACGACAAGGCCAGTCACTTTTTAAAAAAAGATTTATTTATTTGAGAGAGAGAGAGAGAGAGAGAGAGAGGGTACGAGCAGGAGGGGCCAAGGGAGAGGGAGAGAGAGGCTCAAGCAGGCTCTGCACTCAGCCCTGATGCAGGGCTCAATCTCACGACTCTGAGATCATGACCTGAGCCAAAACTAAGAGTCAGATACTTAACCAACTGCACCACCCAGGTGCCCCACCAATCACTTTTTTGATGTCCCAGTCTGTTCTCAAATGCAGACCAGCCTCAGCCCCTTTGCCTCTGTCAGATGTTGATGGGAGCCGAGTGATCTGCTGATCTTGGTCGGCTCTAAGCCAATTACTTGGTCTTGGGTCTTATTTTGAGACTGAGTAAGTCAGTCCTGGTGCTAGTGAAACCTTGTATTTTTCTCTAGGGCAATGGCTGTCAAATGGCTGTGTCATGTGGCTATGTATCAAATCACCTGGGGTTGTTTGTTAATATGCAGATTCCTGGATTCCACACTAGATTGGCCAACTTAGAACTTCTAGATTGTATTTTTTTTTTAACAACCAGTCCTCCTTCCAGTGTTTAGAAACAACAGTCTCATTTATCTACCAGCTCCCAGGCAGAAGTAAATTTGTGATTAAATCTTCCCAGCGTGGGTGATCTTGGCCAGTTCTCATTCCCTTCTCTACCCTGACAGCTTTTATTATACTTTTGAGGAGCAGAGCCATCATCAAAAGTTCAAAGTGACCCTCCTCTGGTTTATTTTCCTCTTCCCAAAGCACAGGAAGTAGTTCTATCTGGCACTCCTGGGATACTTAGTGGACAAAAAGAAGAAAATTTCAGGTTCTAATAAATATACATGTGCCACCTCCCTGGCGAGCTTCATGGTATTCCATATCCTTTTGTCACCTCTACTGATGATTTCATAATGGACTTGGAGCACAAACTTTAAGGGCTGGAAGTTAACAGTTGCTAAGTAGTTAAACTGTCCTCACACTGCCTACTGATAGCCAGTATGGAGAGACATTTGACGATCACCAAATAACCATAGACTCTCCCACTCTTCCAAGACTGCTTGCAGTTGGGTGGACTTTGAGCAGAAATGGTGTGTGTTTCTTCCAGTCTGAGATAGTTAACAGCCCCTTCCTACTTCCCCATGCTTTCCTTGCCCTCTCATGGCAGTCATAGAGACCATGTTGAGATCGTAGAACCATAAGTTAAGACCAGCCTGGATCTCATCCTTTTAAAACAAACTACCTTGGAGAGCCACCTAACCCCAAATGACTTTGCCTGAGTGAGAAATAAATGATTAAAAGTAAGTCTTTGGAATTTTAGGGTTTCTTTGTTACTTTAGCACAACCTTGTGTATCCTGATTAATGAGGTTGATATTGTCATGAAGCAGACTTACTTGTACACAGAGGTCTGGCATTTGTAACTTGCTTCTCCTCCTAAGGACTGAATGGAATGAGAACTTTCTAGGAACTCTTTTAAGCTGTGGTAGTGATTTACTGAAGCAGAAAGAACATGGTTATTTTGAGTCTCAGAAGAAGAAAAACAAAACAAAACAAACTTAGAGGTGTTGTCTTCCTCCCAGAAAGGAATTAAAAAGAGGCATATTGACATGGGTAAAATAGAACACCACTGCCTGATCTGGTGTGAATGTGTTCTTTGAAAGTATTAATTACACACTCCTACCATTTGAAAATATTAATTTAAATGTGCACAGCTTATAAATCTCTTCTTATTCTGTCTGCTGGATGACTTGGGACAAAGCTAGCTGAGAATTAATTGATTAATAACAGGCTGCAGCCTGTGTATGTATTCACTGACAATATCTTCAGGACTTGGGCTTCTTAGAGCAGCTTTTCTGTCTGTGGGAGAAGTGGTTTCCTCTTTAAGGGACTTTTACCACTCATTAGAGCTAACTAATCTGATCCTTTCTCCTCTGGCAATGACAAAGTCACTTATTTGAGAATGGGCTCTTACATGGTATTTTCGTAGTTGTGTGTAAGAGGCTTTTTTTTTGCATATGTGAGATATAGAATGACATAGATGGTGAGCACTCAGGAAGAGGTCCTTTGTCCATCATGACATCAAAAGGGTCTTCTGTCCCTTGCGACTGATTGCATACTGAAAAATTCCATTTTGAGTAATGTGCATGCCTTTACATTAAAGACATGTCATCCCAGAAGGGGTTTGATTAAATATAAATGCCTTCTTAGGGAGGGAAAAAGAGTAAGTCATTAGCAGCATAAATATGGCTTCCTTAGAAACCCCCTGAGAGAATGGGACACAAGTCAGATACCTTTTGATGGCAGATGTGAAGGAGAGAGATGAGCCACTTGGGACAGAGTATAGCGGGGTAGGTATGAGTGGGATGGATGCTGGAGCAGAGGACCTGCATAGCCGGAGAGCTTTGACCCTAAATGTGGAAAAGGAGATGAGTTTGGGTGGTGAGAGGTCAGCATTTGTTCTGGGGTTGAATTCTACTACATTAAACACATGCTTCTTGAACATTTAACTGTGTTCCGTTTTTTTTTTTTTCCTTGTAACTTTCAGGCTGGAGTCGTGTCCTGCTATATATAGGTCAAGTGCACTGTCTGTTCTCCTCAGATGTGGAGGGGTTGGCAGGTACGAGGAGAGAGAGCTGAGGTGGCATGCAAATCAAGAAGTATCTGCCTTTCTGCGTATTGGTCTGGGGAGCCGGCTGGGAGGTGGGCAGGAGTGGACAGGCGTGCAAAGGCTCTGACACTTGTCTGGTGAAGAGGGTTCAGCCCAGTGATGCAGAGCTCTTCAAGCCACTGGAGCTCCTTCTTCTTTCTTCATGTTTGCCTGGGACCTCAGCCTCAGCTTTAGAGTTCAGAGCCACTTTCAAATGTGATTCTTAGGGAGTTGTTCCCTTTTTTTTCTTCCAGAACAGCCTTCATGAGGATTTGGGGGATATCACCTCCCTCTTGAAGGCATCTGTGTCCAAGTTAACCCCGCTATTTCTTGTGTCCCACTGTGTTGACAGCCACCTTTCTCATTCTCATGGCACTTACCAGAGCATAGTTCTTCTGTACCAGGTAGATGCTTCTCCAGAATTCCTTTTTGTGTCACCACCATTTTTTTAGAAAAATATGTTGATGAGTCTTTTAAGAGCCAAGGGTGGGACCTCAAGGAGAATGTTCAAGCTATGTGCTCAGTTGGTTAAGCAGCTGCCTTCGGCTCAGGTCATGATCCCAGCATCCTGGGATCGAGTCCCACATCGGGCTCCTTGCTCGGCAGGGAGCCTGCTTCTCCCTCTGCCTCTGTCTGCCTGTGCTCGCTTGCTCTCTCTCCCTCTCTCTGACAAATAAATAAATTTAAAAAAAATTTTTAAAAATGCCATAAATTATCTTCTGCACAGTGTGGATTCTGTTACCTGGAGGATCTTTTTTTGTGTGTGGAGAATGACAGAATTAGTTGAGTATGACAGTTTACCTGTCGATCAGGGCAGAGCTGAACTGTTGTGCATCAAACGGGCTCTATCAGTTAGGTTAGGCCATACTCTGCTACAGTAACAAACACCCCTGACAAACGTCACAGTGCAAGAAAGGTTTATTTGTGCTCCGTAAATAAACCATAAAGGTTTATTTATGATATCAGTCAAGAAGAGCAGGGGTTTGGAAAGAGAGTGACTCTTCATTAAAGTCAGAGAATGAAACAAACCAGTAGAAGCTCCATCTTGGCATTTGCTTCCCAAATCATCCTGGCCCAAGAGAGTGGTACACTGCCCTGGCTGAAATCTCCCATCCAGAAATGGCACACACTTTACTTATGACTCATTGGCCAGAGCAGACCACTTGGTCACACCTAACTTCAAAAGAGGCTGGAAAGTATTCCACCAATTGCCCAAAAAGAGGAAAGAATTGGAATAGGGTGAATATCCCTGATGATGACCATAGAGATGAAGCCTATAGTAGCAGAAGGGTATGGGTCCAGAGGCTTTTGCTGGGAGAGTGAAGGACTTTGACTTATCAGGACCACATTTGTACCTGGAGGGGCTGTGAGGGGAAGGGTCAGGGAAGGAGTCCTTGGTTGTATCATGGCTTAAAAGGAACTGAGATGAATTCAGAATCCCCTTTTAGATTCATTTATGCAGTTTATATCCTTTCTCTACCTTGCCCGTGAAGTCTTCAGCAGTCTGGGTTGTTCCTTATTGTCTGTGTCTGGGAGCATGGGATGGAGTGAGGGAAGGAGGGAGGGTCTCAAACAAGTACCACATTCAGGGTATAAGTTATTCAGGGCCACATCACAGGCTGTACATCTCAGTCCAGGTGCTGAATAAGCCAGAGACAGCCAACATAACATTATTATTATGCCTACACAACATTAACAACAGTTAATATACCTGTTATTTTTCCTCCTAGATCATAAATTCCTCCAGGTCTAGGACTATTTCTTATTCATATATATATCCCCTGCAGAGCACAGAACTACTCTGGACTCAGTAGGTGCCCAGTTGCTTGAGGCATGTTTGTGGGCGAATGAATACCTGAGTGAGTGCATTTCTGCCTCTTGCCTTGTGGTGGGCAGGTAACCAAGGAAGGACTTGGTGGGGGGCATTGTCTTTGCTCAGGGAGAACAGCTTCTGCACTCTGCATCCAGCCTTGACTTCTTTTTTTAAAATTTTATTTTTTTTTTTTAATTTTGTTCAGTTGTCCACTGTACAGTACATAATTAGTCCTTGATGCAGTGTTCAGTGATTCATCAGTTAAATTTAACACCCAGTGCTCATCACAGCATGTGCCCTCCTCATTACCTATCACCCTGCTATCCTCTCTCCTCTGAAACCCCCAGGTTGTTTTTCAGGTCCATAGTTTCCTGTGACTCCTCTCCCTCTCTGGCTTCTCCCTGTTTGGATTTCCCTCCTTTCCTCTATGGTCCTTTGTGCTATTGCTTATGTTCCACGTATGAGTGAAACCATATGATAATTGTCTTTCTCTGTTTGACTTACTTCACTTAACATAATCTCCAGTTTCGTCCATGTTGTTGTAAATGGTGGGCATTCATCCTTTCTGATGGCTGAGTAATATTCCATTGTAGACATGAACCACATCTTCTTTATCTATTCACCTGTTGAAGGCATCTCAGCTCCTTCCACAGTTTGGCTGTTGTGGACATTGCTGCTATGAACATGCGGGTACATCTACCCCTTCTTTTCACTCTGTCTGTATCTTCGAGGTAAATGCCCGGTAGAGCAATTGCTTATTTGTAGGGTAGCTCTATTCTTAACATCTTGAGGAACCTCCATACTGTTTTCCAGAGTGGCTGCACCAACTTGCATTCTCACCAACGGTGTAAGAGGGTTCCCCTTTCTCCACATCCTTGCCAATATTTGTTGTTTCCTATTTTGTTAATTTTTACTATTCTAACTGGTATAAGGTGGTATCTTATTGTGATTTTGATTTGTATTTCCCTGATGGCTAGTGATGTTGATCATTTTTTCATGTGTTTGTTAGCTATTTGTGTGTCTTTTTTAGATAAGTGTCTATTCATGTCTTCTGCCCATTTTTTGACTGGGTTATTAGTTTTTTGAGTGTTGAGTTTCAGAAGTTCTTTATAGATCTTGGATATCAGTCCTTTAACTGTCATGTCATTTGCAAATATCTTATCTCATTCTTTGGGCCACCTCTTAGTTTTGTTCACTGTTTCCTGTTCTGTGCAGAAACTTTCATCTTGATGAAGTCCCAGAAGTTCATTTTCCCTTTTGTTTCACTTGCCTTTGGAGAGGTATCTGGAAAGAAGTTACCGTGGCCGATGTTGAAGAGGTGACTGCCTGTGTTGTTCTCTGGGATTCTGATGGATTCCCATCTCATACTGAGGTCTTTCATCCACTTTGAGTTTATCTTTGTGTATGGTGTCAGGGAATGGCCTTGACTTCTAAACCTGTTAGAGGAGCAAAGGCTCCAAGGGCTCTCCAAGTAGGGTGTAGAGAGCTTCCTTGACCATTCTCACTTGTGCTGATGAATAGTTGGCTCTGGAGCATGGCTTCCTGAATATGCCCAGAGGCGGGTGGTAGCCTAGGACCCTGGACGAGGAGCAGGTGGGGAGGGGGGGGTCGCAGGTAGGCACACAAAACACCTGTGAAGAGTGGAATGTTGTGGGCAATGGACAGGATGCCAGCCTTGGAATACCTTCCCTTGGCCACTCATTCATTGGTTGACTCACTCCCTCACTTACCTACATGACTTCATTCATTCCTTCTGTCATCCACAATGATAAAGCCGAGTGTGTATGGAGGTCCCGATGCAATGCCTGGCACATGATTAGTGCTAAGTTAATGTGTGTGTTTATTCATTCAGCGGCAGTATTTTCTGAGAGCCGGCTTTGTACCAGGCGCTCTACCAGACCCTGGAGATAGAGCAGAGAACAGACAAACAAAGGTCTCTGCTCTCATGGAGCTTGAATTCATATGCATGAATGGCAGTTGTTATTATTGCTTTGAAGTATTTATGATGTTCTGGGAATCCATAGAAATTGACAATATGGTCTTGCTCCTCAGGGAGATGAAGAACTAGTGGGAGGCAAAACACATGCACGTGGAATATAAACACCACGAGGGAGACTGTGTCGATTGGGAGTTGGTAGGGAAAAGAGCTGTGTGGCTGGGCTGTCAGGCCCCATGTGAGGGAGTGCTTGGGGCAGGCTTTAGTCTCTGGCAGGGCAGGAAGACAGGGAAGGCTCTGGTAGGGTGGGTTGGGGGTGAGGGGCTGAATGGGATGGATTGTGACTGCAGCCTACTCTACTTCCTACTAGCTTTGTGACTGTGGACAAGTTACCTAACCTCTCTGTGGTCCTTTTCCTCCTCTGTGAAACCTCTTAAGGCTGGTGAGAGTCAATATTTTGTGAAGCTCTTCGAGCACTACTGGGAATGGAAAGATAACCATTATGTGCTGGTTGGTTGTATCAGTACACAAATAAAAGAGGGGAGTTGGGGGGTGAATACTGGAAGATATGGCTTGCCATGTGGATGAGAGCTCTGAACAGCACAGAACTGTTATGGGTAGACGGGAGCCTGCTCGGATGCCCCTCCCCAAGGAGACATTTCATTTCCTCCATTAGGTGCAAGCCGAAGCCCTACCCCCTCCCTTTTCTGTCAAGGAACTGCCAACCCCTCTCCCCCATAGTATTTGTTGGCAAGACACAGTAAAAGCATTCCTGAATTAAAGGCATAGTGAAATGACACTTGAATTCTCCAGGGAATAATTCTGCTATGATGGATAAACATGTTAATTACTCAGAATTTAACCTCCAGCTGCTGCAAATGCCGTGCTTTTTCCTCTCAGCCTAAGCTTGAGGCCTGGGGGGGTGGTGGACTCTCGGAGAGCTCCTTCTGGCCCGGAAGAGCCTCCTCATCCCTGCACACAGCCAACATCTGGGATGCAGTAAGAGGAGAGGTAGAGATCTCGGGCTGTCGTGCTAAATGGCTTGGGTTCAAATCCCAGCTCTACCACTCATGACCTGTAGGCCCTTTGAGCAAGTGTTTCAGCCTTGCTGTGCCTTACTTTTTCTATCTATAAAGTGGGTTGCCATGAAGATGAACTGTGTCAACAACTGTAACGGGCTTAAGGACTTAGACGTGTCTGTGCTGTTACTATGATTACAAGTCCTGGGCAGATGGCCACCTTGGTGCTCAACTCTCCCCTCTGCAGGATTTTTTGGGGGGTTCTTTTTCCTTTAGTATCCCCACTTGCCTTGCTCTAAGGCCTCTTAGTGAACTTTGCAACTCACTTTTTCTGGAGCCTAATTTTAGCTCTCCCAAAGGAGAGTGGAATGAGGCACTTTTGTAAAGTCTTCCAGGACATGAGTGGGGACTGCTCATCCGTTGATTTATATATAGAAGATTTGAAGAATGCCTCCTGGTGCCAGGCCCTCCACCAAATGCTGGTGCCACCGCCTCCAGTGTGATGTGGCCAATAACTCAGGCGGCTTTCTTGTGGGAAGGTGGCAGAACCATGGGTGAGCCATGTGTAACAGCAAGGAGCAGTGGCTGGGATGACAGAGGCTGGGGGGTTCTCTCTGGTGCTGTCCCCTATGCACCCCTGTAACGGGGGCAACACGTGGCAGCATGGCCTTCGGAATCCAACAGACATGGATTCCAATACTGGCTAAGCATCTTTGCTGTATGACCTTGAGCAACTCATTTAACCTCTGTAAACTTTAAGTGTTGATTCAGAAGTGGGGAGAGCAGCAGTGCCTTGCTGGTAGGATTGTTGGGAAATGCAGGTAAGATTCGAAGTTCGATCGCTTGGAAGGCGCTCGGTACATGCAAGCCAATACAATGATGCCTGTATTAGCTGATGATAATCTTTCCTAATTGGAGTGTCCTTGCCTAAAAATAGTACCTTCCTCACTGAGCTTAAGGAAATTAAATGAGATGTGCTTGGGTGGCGCAGTCGGTTAAGCATCTGACTCTTGGATTTGGCTCAGGTCGTGATCTCAGGGTCATGAGATCGAGCCCTGCGTCAGGCTCTGTGCTCAGTGCCCAAGAGAATCTGCTTAAGATTCTCTCTCCTTCTCCCTCTGCCCCTCCTCCCTCAAATAAATAAATAAATATTTTTAAAAATTAAGTGAGATGATTAGCACAAACCCCGTAGGACTCTGGGTATAGAACAACGATAGTGATATTTACCCAGGGCTTTTTTTGTCAATGTCCCTCTTCCCTCAGCTCCTGCTTCACCTGGGAGCTTGGCGGAGTCCCTCTAACCCCAGGGGAGCCCCAGTTGGGCTCAAGACTGCCCAAGGAGCCAGGCAAGGAGAATCTGGCCTTCAGGTTGCCTTCCATAGCATCTTAATTTACTGGGCTCCTTGGGCTGGAAATGGCTCGCTGCTGATGGGATCATTAAGAGTGCCAGCCAAATCTGATCTCCACATTCAGAGGTTTATTAATAACACCTCGAATTTATCTTCCTTGATGGGGAAATTTTGCCAGTATCTGATAAAAGCAAAATGCACAGTGGCCTTGTGCCAACAAGAACCCTCTCCCTATCATCAGCTGTTAGCAAAAGCTAGTGCAGCAGGCTGGAATGGAGCTAATGGAAATACAGAGGGGGAAATGAGTTTTGTATCTTTAGTTCAGCGTTTGGACTATGGAAATAAATTTCAGATCGGCATCTTCCTTTGAGAGTGTAAACCTCATCTTCCAAGACCCTTGTGAACACAGTGCTCTCAATGAAACCACCCTTGTCCCCTCTGAATTTCCATGAGTCCTGCTTATTTTTCAGTGGAGACTGTAAGCACAAAAGAATATCAGAGAGTGTTGTCAGTGGGGCTGGCTACAAAAGAGAGAAAGCGTTGTAATGGCATGTGATAGGGCTTCAGCAACAAGGATCCTGGGTTAAGTTATTGAGGAGGTGGGCCCCTTAGTTTATGTTAGCTGAGTGGGGCAGGGGGTGGTATACAGCCAAGCAGGAGGACCCTTCGGGGTAGAGGATTCAGGCAATGATTCCGAGGCAGTCTGGAAATATCCTGCTGGAGACTTGGCAGTGGGAAGCCTGAGGTGGCAGGGAGTGTTTGGGCGCTATATGGTAGGTGGAGAAGCAAAGGGTTTTGGAAGCTTCTAGTTCAAAGGCAGTCTTAGTCCATTATAAATCATCCAGTGTGCTCATTTTACTAATGAAGACATGAAGCCTAGATGGGGGAAGCCATTTGCCCAGGATTCCACAGCAGTGGTGGCAGAGCTTGAACTGGAATGGATGCCAGGCTTCCCTGTCCAGCTGTCTTTCTACCAGAACTTTCTTTCTTATGTGCTTAACTTTAATTGAGCCCTTTCTGTCTGCCAAGCACCCTGCTAAGGAATGGGTGTTCTCTGTTGACCTTCACAACAACCTTGTGGAAAAGAGGCTCTTGGTGCCTCGTTTGACACTTGGTACCATTGGATGGAAGAGTTTAAAGGACTTGCCTAAAGTTAAGACTAGTAAGTGGTAGATTCTGGGCTCCAACCCAGACAGCTGCTCCGGAACCTTGCTTATAATCAGCGGTCTAAACCAGTGCTTCTCAGCGTGGGGTGCCTGGAGAAGCAGCATCAACCTGGAAACTTGTTAGAGATGCAAATGCCTGAATCAGAAACTCGGGGAGTGGGACTAGCTATCTGTGTTTGAATATGTTTGAGTTGGTCTGAGCCACAAATCTGCCAGTTTTACAGTGAGTCTCTCTTCCCATGCTTTGTAAACCAAATTGCTGGCTTTGCATGCCTCAGGAAATTTACAAGGTCATTGCTACCTCTCATCATCTCAGCTTCTGGTGGCCTCTTTTAACAGTGGGATTCTTTAGGAAGCCTGGGATTGGCACAGGTTTTCCTCCACCCAGAGGGGTTAAGTGTGTCTCTGAGCTTGAAGACAGCAAAGTTGGCATGGCTGAATCTTCTGTTGGCTAGAGGGGATTTTGAGAGTCCTGTCTGCTTTCATGTGAACTTGGACAATTTGGTTCAGTCAAGTGGAAAATTAACAAACCAGAAAGGAAGGGGACACAATTTGAGACCAAATGTTCATTGCAACCAGAGTGCTGTCAGACTTCTAAGCAATACTCTTGTGAAGCTTGAGGAATTCCACACTGGAGATGTTTTCTTCTTGATTCAACAGATATTTATCCTGCACCCACCAAATGCCAGGCACTTTGCCTAGGACTGGGGGTAGAAAGATGAAGGGATGTGGTCCCTGCCCACAGAGAACCCATAGTCTATTGTGGTTCTCTAGCAATAGGATTCTCCACTGGGGAAAATACAGTGTTTTTTGGTTAATGCAGTTGATGATGTCTGGTGAATAGAATGTCATAAAAATAAATCCCCCAATTATCCCCTTGGCGATCAGTGACACTGCATGCTAATGAAGGCAGCACTTCTTTGGTGGTATGGGGGAAAAGAACTGCAGCCCAGTGAAGGAGAGTCTGATGAAGACTTCATTATTTAATGAACCATGTCCTGTGAACAGCTGTGGTGTTAACCAGCCAGGACAATTATGCAAGTTGGATTATATCTCTAGTAAATTGATTCTACTTTATTTGATTATGTTGGTTCTCCAAAGACAAATTCTTCCAAGTTGGGTTGAAGGGGAAAAAAAACAAAACCAAAAATACACCATTGAAACTTCACTTCTAACTTTTAATCTTTGAAATGTTTTTGCTGTCGAGTCTTAAGAGGAAACCCATGATAGCTGCTATATTGCCACCAGCAAGAGAACCAAGAATAATCATGCATTTACAATAGCTATTAACATGCTCTATACAAGACTCACACAGTCTTCTCTCAATGAGCTTGTCCACAGAGGCAATAAGAAATAGGCAGAATCTGTGACTACTCCTTTGTGCACCCCCAAAGTATCTGGGCTCCAGCTCACCAAGCAGTTATCTTTCTTAGCACATAGCCCATTGTAGGCACACAGCTGAACATAATGAAAAGAAACAGGATTGATGTGAAAATTGTCCTAGAACCCCTTCCTGCCATTTTCAGGTTATCAGACCCCACCTAGTCCAGTGTCACTGTGGGCTCTGATGGATTAGCAACTTATAAAATCTATTTAATAGGTTATCACCAACATAACTCAAAAATGAAATAGAATAAAATGAAATCTAGTGCATCTCCTTCTACAGTGTTGCCTCATGAAATGGTATTTTGGTTTGTTGTGTGTTTGTGTATGAGTGTGTCTGTGGTGTGTTCTGAACTGTGTTGCAATTCCTGCAACCAGATGGTCTCTAAGTAGAACAGGCTGATCCTGGATGAAATTCATTTCCTAGAACAAGAGGAACCTAGAAAGGAATCACTTGTCCCGGATGTGGTGTCTGAGGTCGTGAAATCACTGGATGAAAGTTGAATTCATTAGTGGCTTTTAGACTTGTTAGGGCAGGGTACATTCCAGCTCATACACCCAGAGTCCACAAACGCAAGTCTGGCTGATCTATACTGACCCTTACTACATGCGATTCATTCTGATCTATTCTATTCTTCTGTACTCTGTTCTATTGTACTCTACTGAACTCTACTTCTGTTCTATCCTATTCATTCCATTGCATTCATTCTATTCCATTCCATTGCATTCCATTCCATTTCATTTGTAAAATCATGGTCAGGACTCATTAGGTAGATTGATTTCATGATCCATTAATGGGTTGCATTAAAAAGTAATTTTAGATTACTAGATTAGGTCACCTCCAAATTCCCTTTCAACCCCAGACTTCTGTGAATGCAATGTAGATCATCACCATGATATTAGGATGCAAATTCTGTGCATAGCAGGCTCCCATAGAAAGTTGTTGACTGGCTGAAAACTATCTGTTATTAATCACTCATTGATTCACTTGCTCATTCATTACTTACCATGTAACATGTACTGTCTAGGCTCTGGTGATGCACAGTGAATAAAACATGACCCCTGTCCTGCAAGAGTACCTAGTTATGGGGTTACTGATTGGGCTTCCTGGGGCTGTGAGGGTCCCAGCAGCTCTCTCTCTTGGGAGAGAGGATCTGTGAAACTTTATTTCCAGCACGTTCTTCTTGATGTTTCTGGGCAAAGTATCTAGCCCTAAAGCCTTAGTCCAATAGAGAATTGAACATGCTGCAATTAATAACACCAAACTCAAAATGAATGTATGCTACAAAACAAGACTGGTGGAGTTGGGGTGGCCCTGTCCTCTTGGGCTCTCACACAGATATTAAGAGCCCTAATTGCTTGTGTACTGATTAGTGTCCCATATAGACCGGTAATCCTGTGGGCTGACTTGCAGGGACTAGTAAATGAGATGGCTCAGTGTTGGGAGCTAATCAGATTTCTTATCCTTAGACCAGCTTTATGCTAGGGTTTGAGAATGTTCCTGAGCCCCCAAATGCTCTGTTTGACCATTTCTCAAATGGGTTAGAGGTAAAGTGGGCCCAGGGGTGTGGAGAGGGTCTAGACATTCCTTACTGCTCCCTTGTAAGAAACTCTCCTCAGATGTCCCGTTCAATGTGGATTCTTCATGAACTTCTGGCCTTCTAAGGACGAGGGAGAATGGCCACACGTCACTTTAGAATCATGTGCTAATTTTTCACTATTATTTATTTTGCTCCCCAGCTGGATTGTGTACTCCTGGAAAGGAGCACCTGGCTAATAGGACCAGTCACTCCGTGGCTCTGGGTTACCCTTTCTTCATGGTTAAACAGAACAAATACTGCCCCTCTCCCACCCCGCAGTCCCATGGGGAAGGCTAAGTACAATTTAGCCCTCAGTAAGGGCAATTACCTTCTTCTCCAGTCCCCCTGCCACTCCCCAAAGCCAGCATTGAGCAACGGCTTGTACCACCCACCCCACCCAAGAATCCCCCGTCCTCCCCTAAGTCCTGCCGTAGAAACACCACCATGTCATTCGACCTCCTGACATTCTTTATCTGTGTTTCTATCCTTTTTCCCACCCTCACTTCATGCCACACCCCTCATTCCACTTTATGCCCATCAGCCAGAATTACAAAATACTTCCCCAAACCCAAGGGGCTGATTGTCCCCCCACAATCACTTCATCCAGCACTGTCCACACCCAATAGAATGATCTCTTTTGGTGCCCTTCTGTCTTGAGTTTCTTCACTTGACCATCATAACAGGGGCCAGCACCTAGCGAGCTGTGCACAGTGGAACTTGAGGCTTGAACCCAATGACATCAGTGAGGTGGGATGCAAGTTGCTGGATAGGGTGCCATGACATTCTGACGCACCTGCCAGACCATCTCTTGAGTGAACCCCCAGAGACCCATGCACCCTCAGGAATGTGTGTGATGGTAGGTGTGTCCGCTCTCTGAATGACCCACAGAGATGGTCTCTTGAAGAGCAGACCCTGGTAGGGGAGGCAGAATGGCTTGGGGGCATGGCTAAGGCTGTAGTTTCTGAGTGAGGAAAATGGATTCCAGTTCTATGAAATGCCATGCTTCCTTATATCTTCTATGCTGAGAGCTGCAAAGATGAGGCAAGGCCATTTCCAGCGACTAGCCTGGGGCTGTGAGTCTCTGGATCCTGGGTATTTGGAGCTGGAAAAGTTTTGTTGGTCCTCTCTTGTCCAGTTCTCTCCTTTTACACATGAACAAACAGAGGTCCAGAGCTGGGCCCTGGCTTGCCCAAGATCAATGAGAGCTGTAACCGCCAACACGTGGGGTGATGGCTGCCTGGGCTACAAGGAAAGGGGGCCTGTTGCTACTTCCTCTGCCCTAGTTGCCACTGTCTTCTCTTGGGTGTCCTTGTCTTTCCCTGGAGCCAAGAGCCAGGAAGGAAGGAGCATCCATTGCCATGGCAACCAGACAGTAGGCTGCTCTCGCCACTGACTGGAGCTCCTCTGACAAGGGCTGCTGCTGGTTCTGCTGCTGGGCCTTGACGGGGGTGCTGGGACCAGTCACCTTATTTGCCGTGAGAGAAAACTGGAGGAGCGGCAGACAGCTTCTAGCGTAAATTGCACAGGCTTTAGCAAGGTGGGCCTGCGGGCGCATTGCAGCCATCCTCTTCCCTCTGTTACACCACGTTCCCCCCTACCAGAGACTCCAACAGAATTTAAGAATCTTTATTAGAAAGAGATCAGTCTCGAGCAGACTCTGGTCTTCAGATGCCAGGGCTCAACTTTTGAACTGACAGCAGCTCTGGCTGAAAAGGGTCTGTTTGTCAAACCAGCCAGAAGGAAATCTAAAACGAAGAGCTGGAGTGGGGGAAAGAGGGGTGGGGGTGGGGGAGGACATTTATTTTGCTTTCAGACATCTTTAAGTCTCCTCAGTCCTCCAGGAGGAAAATTGGGGCTTTAAAAGTCAATAGATGTTCCTTTTCATAGGGGACCGAGGAGTTCTGGGGTGAGAAGGGTCTTATTAGGCCATCTTCTCCATCCCTCTGCCCCTGGCATATTCTAATCCCACTTGTTTATAAGACTCTCTAGAGAAGGCGATTTCATAAGCTCCAACAATAATTTGTTCCACTATCTAACAAGTCTTGATCTTAAAACCTTCTTCCTTATGGAGGGCCAAATTCTTCCTGCTGTCTCCAAAGTTTGTCTATGCGCCAAGGCTACTCAGAGGCACTGGGGTTTTACAAAATAAACAAGGACTTGGTCCTATCATCAATGTTCAAGTCTTGCCATTTCCATTCATAGGCCGAATGACCTTGGACAGTCACGTAACTTTTCCAAGACTATTTCTTAATCTGTAGGGTTTGATGTGATGGTTATAGGGAGTAGTAAGTGTCAATATGTCTACCACGATACCTGACATTTAGTGATGTTTAATAATGCGCCATGTTGCTCTGGGTTGGCTCATGGGTACCGTGGTATGGGCACCTGTTGGATCAAGACCTTAAGCATTGACCTTTTGGTTGTTGGATCTTGGGGTAGTTGGAGGCATGGGGGACTGGAGCAGCAGGGGTAGCTGAAGGGGCACTCTTGGGGGCTTGGCCAATGCCTGTCTGCCCAACAGTACAAAAGTTTTCCCTATTAATAGAGGCCTGGGGCACCTGGGTGGCTCAGTGGGTTAAAGCCTCTGCCTTCGGCTTGGGTCATGATCCCAGGGTCCTGGGATCGAGCCCCGCATCAGGCTCTCTGCCCAGCAGGGGGCCTGCTTTCCTTCCTCTCTGTCTCTGCCTGCCTCTCTGCCTACTTGTGATCTCTGTCTGTCAAATAAATAAAATCTTAAAAAAAAAAAATAGAGGCCCATTTGATGGTATCTGTGCCTATTATCCAAAGTATCAGCCCTGGAGATTCCTTTGGAAATGTCAAGCAGGGGCACCTGTGTGGCTCAGTCAGTTTATCATCTAACTCTGGATTTCAGCTCAGGTTTTGGTTTTGGGGTTGTGAGTTCAAGCCCCTTGAGGGACTCCATATTGAGCATGGAAAAAAAAAAAAAAGCCAAGCAAATCCCTATTTTCATGTCTTTGTGCCACCCCATGTTTTCCTGCCTTTTTGAATCCCATCCATCAATAAGATCCAGCTCAAACCCTACTGAATACATGACTGTGATTCAACTCTAAGCCTATAAACCTCACACGTGGCGTTCTTTATCCGGAAGGGAAGAAATGCGATTCTTCCCTGCCTCACCAGTTGAGCCACTGACTAAGTTGAGCCATCACAGGGCATCTGGCCCGAGAATCATCAATGAGGAAACTGAGGCCAGAGAAGTCCAGGGCCTTGTCCCAGGCCATGCCAGTCATCAAGAACAGGTCTAGAACTTCAGTCTCCTGACTCACTGCCCAGGCTTCTGGTCTCCCAGTCCTCCATGACTGAGGCTGTTCCTTGAGCCTGGAACTAGATCAGAGTCAGCCCCCACCCTGCGCCTCACCCCTCCTACCCCGCACGTCCCCGCTGAGTCATTCCGAAGGGAGGAGGGGAGGGGGAAAGCACTGCTGATTTTGGAGATGGCGTCCACCAGTTGGGAAAACTGAAGCCGGGCAGTCCGTGTGGGTGAGATCTCCCATCTAGGTGCCCACCCCAGAGCGCATGCCAGGGTGGGAGGCCTGGGGTAGTGGAAAGCATCTGTGTCTTTCTTACCCACCGGGCGTGGGGTGGGGGTGGGGAGGCAGCTAACTAAGCCCTGTGCTGGGAGGGCAAAGTGTCATTGTTGATGAGATAACCTTGCTTGGCTTAGCTTTTACAGGACTTGCTTTCAAATGGAAATTCTTTAGTCGGGCCTGTGCCTGCCGCTGGCCAGCCTCTGAAACACCTGGTTTATAGGAACATCTGGAGGGGTCATGTAGGCCAGGAGGCTATGAGATAAATGTTGGTGTGTCTGTGTGTGCGTGGTGTCCATGATCCCCTTTGCTGGCTGTAAACTCTGTCATGGCGTCATGGAAAAATCTTCCTAAGGAAAGTAGCAGGTGCAAAGATGCTGATGTTGGATCCCGTGAGGAAAGTTTTCGTCACAACAATGGTATTTATGCACTGGCTTGGCACGTGGTTGGCCCAGATGGGGAAAATCCTGTCAAGAGGGCCAGGCTCCTTTGGGTACCGGGCACAGAGTGGCTTCCAGAGGAGTAGGGGACAGTGCGGGGTAAGGAAGCATGGGGCTTTGGAGAGTGTAGGACCGGAGTTCAGATCCCGACTCTGCTGCCTTCCAGCTGCGTGGCCTTCGGCAGCTCTCCAGCACTTGGGGCTGGTTCGTGGGGAGCGGCTCAGTGGTAATTCCAGGTTCCTTTTCACGGGGCTTTCAAGGCTAACTGCAGCGGATATCTTAGAGGAAGATGGCCCATAATTTTGAGCCTGCTTGCTTGAGGCCTCAGAGTGGACTCAGGGCAGGAAAGAGATGCCTGGTGATGGAGAGACCCATAGGTGAAATGACCCCGTGGGCTGCCGTTTTAGCCACACTTCTGCGTTTGAAAGCTTCCAGCCGGCCTGCTTCATTTCCTGAGTACTGACGAGGGAGCAGCTGGAGTCTTCTTCTTTGCTGGTATCTGGAACAGCTGCTGCGACCTATTAGTGCACTTAGAGGAATTACCTGGAATCACGGCGGGCATTAAGAAACGGGAAGGCATTTCTGGAAGCCAAGCTCATGTTTGAGCGTAAGGGAGCAGGGTCTTTCCTTCCGTGGTGGGTGAGACACAGGGAGGTCTGGCCTGTGATTATGCTCTCACTGTGCGCGGTAATCCCATCTGTCGTACTCAGCTTGGGCCATAGTTTGGGTCGTGTGTGAAAATGAATGACTGGATCATTCTGGGGATGATCGAGGAAGCCACCATCTCTAGGCACCTGGGGGGGGTGACAGCTGTCTTGGCCAGTACGTGAGGACAACTGTGGACGGCAGGGCTCTCTGAGCCTGTTCCCCTTCTCGCTCCTCTCAGTTTATCCGGCAGCGTGGTAGTTCCATTAAGTGTGTTCTTCCAAACCCAGCTGTTTGTCTCTCGAGTCTGCTGATTCCATTTCCTGATATTTAGTTGGTGCTCCCGTGTGGCATCACACTGCTGGGTGGCCTGGGCTTATTTTCTAGTAGCTTAAAGTCTTTTTGGGAAATGTGATTCATGAACAAGCAATTATTGGACAACAGTAAAGACAGAATAAATTATGGTTATAAATGGAATCGAAGCCGGGTAGATATGTCTAGGGCTGATCTAAATGTCCTTGGAGTTTAGAAGCTGGAGAAACCTCAGAAGGCTGGAAAAGATTGGCTTTGGATGAGCCATATGGAACCAGAGCCCTGCACAGTCTACTGGAAAATGTACCCACTGCAGGGGGCCACCCCCTCTCTGTTGCCTCCCCATTTGATGAATGTTGAGCCTGGGGCAGTCACAGAGCCTGAGTGAAACAGAAGGAAGAGAGTTCTGCCTCCAGTGTCCTGTTGCAAGCTAAGAGTTCCATCTAGCTTGGGGACTGCTTGGTGTTGCCATACATCTGCCATGATGGCCGGGATAGGTGGTCTCTTCATACCCATTGTGGGTGATGAGTGGCTTCCAACTGTGACCCTGGCTAATGAGATTGGGTTCAGAGTATGTTGCAAATGCCAAATGATCACCATTTAGCTCTCATGCACATCCTCAGTGCCCTGCCCGGTGTTGTGCTGAACACCAGCAAAGCCCCCGTCCCTCCTACCTGCTAGGCGTTGCTGTGGTCCATTTGCTTCTTACCCAGTTCAGGCTGCCATCATTTCTTGCACAGAGGACTGCCGTTGTGGCCTAAAAATATACTGACATCCTCTCCCAGGCACATCCTGTCCATCAAATCCATTCTTCCAACCGTGGCCAGGGTGACCTTTCTAAAATGGTTTTCTGACCATGTTAATTCCATTTTAAAAGCTCTTCACTTGTCCCCATTGTACATAGAAGAAAATTCATCTCCTCATTGTGGATTGTCCAGTCCTGAACTTTTCTCATTCCCTACGTGCTTTTCCCAATGTAACTTAAGAACAAAAAACACTGGCCCCTACCCATGTAGCTCCCTCTACTGGGGATGTCTCCCTTCTCCATTCCTGTCTCTCTCTTTGGCCTAGCTCCCTCCTGTTCACCCTTCATGGTCGTCATTGTTTACAGGACCAGGATGGCTATTCCCATTCCATACCTCACAGCTTGCTGTAATTTCTCTTTGAAGCACCTTTTGAGTTGCCATCGATTATCTGTGTTGGGGTTTTGATGTTTAATATCTGTCTTTCCTCCAGTCACTCACAAGGATCCCAAGGGCAAGAATCACCACCCCTGTCTTGTTGCCTACTGCTCAAGACCTAGCACAAGGCCTACAACTCAGCAGGTTTCAGGACATGTTTGTAGAGGTGGTGAGTCTTTTAGGTTTCCAGAGGTTCTTCACAGCTTCCTGCTGGATGTCCTACTGACCGGGGAACCACTGGAGGTGAAGGGAGCTTCAGGCAACTCGGCCGGATGTTTGTGTCTTAGATGTGCTCTGTTCCCAGGCGCATAGCAGAAGAAACTGTTTCGACTCATAAACCGAGCAAATTTATAGTGGAAATCAGTGGGAGAGAATGAATATGAATCCCCATGATGTCATTTTATGGGCTGCTTTATAGATTGTAATCACCCATTTAGAGTTTGCAGGCTATTAATTTTGTTTGTGGAGAGCCAGGACTCTTGGGGATAGAATTTACTGGACTGTGGTGTCAGACACGTGGATCTAGGTCTTCAACCCCTGAAAGGTTTTGGAAAGAGAAGGATAAACAGTCTTTGAGTGGTGAGAGACTCAGGAGTCTTGGCTTTAGCTCCTCCTGGATATGATTCCTTAAATGTTTTTACAAATCTCTGTTTACTGTTTTATTATCTTAATGTTACCCTGGTCTCCAGGCCCCTGCTTCTCGTAAGCTAAGTGACTGTGGAATTTTGTGTTTTGCACTCGGCAGAGCGAGCTTCCCTTCTTAGACCTTGAAGAGCCTAAGAAGGAGCAGATGGGGTGGGGCAGAACTTGGTGGACTCTAGTTCTACCCCTTAGCTTGCAGTCTTGAGCCAATTTTTGCTATTGTTGTTGTTAATTTTTTGACCCTTTCTTCCTCTATAAATCATGACTACTGTCCTTAGCCTGAAAAGGTGATTCTAAAGACAAAGGAGATGAAAGAGAAAAAGCACTTGGAACTCAGTGAATTGTACTCAAAATAATAAAATGAGTATTTTTATTGCTCTTTTAATGTAAGCCTGGTTTAGGGGGAACGAAGTGAAACTAAGAGTCAGGACACTTGGTTCCAACTCTGTCACTGACATGCTGTGTGACCCGGGGCAAGTTAGTCAACCTTTCTGATCCCAGATTCTGCAGAGTGAAATGAGAGGTCTGGCTCAAATCATCTCAGTGGTGGTGTTACTCAGAATGGTCTGTGGACCAGCATCACACAGGGACTTGTCAGAAGTACAGATTCTCAGTCTCCACTCCAGGGCCCCAATTCAGGGTCACCTAGCGTGTCAGTGACAGAGTTGGACCCAAGTGTCCTGACTCTTAGTTTTCACTTCGTTCCCCCTAAACCAGGCTTACATTAAAATGGCAATCAAAGTAATCATTTTATTATTATTTTAACACATGTGTCCATAGCCCTAGCATCACACCTGATGTTGGCTCTCTGAGCAGCAGGCACCCCAGGAGCCTTCCTCCTCAGGGTCTTGGGCCACAGTGGCCTTTGGCAAGAGGAGAACAGAGTGGAATAGAGGAATGAGCCCAGGACCCTAAATCAAGACTCAGTTGGGATTTGAACCCATGCAGCCTGAGGCAGTATCTGTGCATAGCTACTACTGGGTTACCTCTCGGTAGTATGGCCTCTGCCTCTTTCTTGCCTAGTGGTCGTGGCTGAGTCATTCAAACTCTCCAGGCTCTTTTTCCTCATCTGCAAATGGGGGGCACGCTAGGCTCTGTGGTCTAGGGTCATTGTGGAGATTACATGCGTTACATGAGAAAAGTGCCTGTAGGGCCTGCTCGTGACCAGTAAAGGGTGTGCTAATTAATGTCACCTAGTGTGCTTCTCTTCATGCTCCAAGATGTGATTCCATGGGATGGGAGTAAAATGGAAGATAAAGGACCAGAATTCAAGTTGCAATTAGGAAACGTGTGCTCTGTGACCTTGAGCAACCCATTAAGCTTAGAGAGGTAAAATTTCTTCATTTCTAAAAGGGGAATGTTTATTTTTTTCTGCTGGTATTTATTGAATGTCTATAAAGTGCTGACGCCGAGCAAGCCTGACAGTGCATCATGAGGAAGGCAGATGCGGTCCCTACCCTGTCTCCCCACTTGCTCGGAGCCCTGGTCTCCTTGTGGGATGTGATGACATCGTTCACGAGCAGACCTAGCGTGCTTGTTGACCTTCATCATTTTACCAACACAGATGTCTGCAGAGTATGTCATGGGCTTAAACGGTGTTGACCATTCTCATGCTGAGTGTTTTGGAGATTTACTCCTATGAGTTGGGCCCCAACAGACCTATGAGAGAGAAAGAGGAGGAGGCCTTGTCCGGACAGCACTAGGTGCCTGTGGCTTGATACACCTGCTTCCTCAGAGCCTGGCCCACTGCTATGCGCTCCAAGGGGAGGGCTCCTCTCCATGTTTGGGGTGGTCATTTGATGTGTCCCTCAGTAAGCTGATGTGGAGGTGAGCCCATCTCAGCCTTTACCAGGCCTTTTTTTAAGTTCTTTTTCTCATCCTGCACATGTTCTCTCCTGCAGACCCAATTATATGCCCTTGTATCAGGCGGGAGGTTGGCACTGCAGAGGGGGAAGGGATGGGTGGGCAGGTCTTGTAGGGTGGTGTTGGTCGGATTTGTCTCTGAGAAGGTGCTTTGAGTATTTACTGGGAGAAGTGCACTTGGCCCTCGGCCTGGCTGTATGCAGATGAGGTATGCCTGCGGTTTAACTCTGGGCAGCTAGAGAAGAACGGTGATGACAGTCCCCCAGTGCTGCCTGTGAGTTGCAGCAATGCTCCTGGACGCAGGGTTCCTTGAGAGCCCGGCTCCTCCTGGGCAAAGGGACGTGACTGCCACAGTCACCCTGCCCCAGCTCGCCTTCCAAAGAGCACCTTCCAAAAAGCACCTCTGGATTTGCGCTCTGTGCTTTGAGCCATGGTCTGTTCTTCCGCCCAGGGCTTAGTGGGTGTCTCTTGTAGGTCCAGCCCTCTGCTAGGCAGAGGGGGAGATACAGTGACTGAACTCTGCCCATTGGAGTGTGCTCTCTAGTTGACGATGTGAATCTAAATCACAGGAAAGATGTCACAGTTTCCATGAGGTGGAATGTAATTGTTGACTTGAGAGACATAGGCAGAGGTGAGAGGAGAGGACCTTGAGACCTGGGGTAAGGGAGGATTTTGTGGAAATCATGGCACTGTGGCTAGACCTTGAGGATGGAAAGACAAATGGGTGGGGTTTTTGAGGAGGAAGGATATTTGAACGGAGACTCAGGTGGTGGGTTAACCCAGGGCAAAGCGCTTGAATTGGGTGTTTCAGTTTAGAAAGTCGGGTGTGCAAACGATGTCGTCTTCAGTTTTTCATGGTCTCATGAACTGACTTTTCACGTCCATGTCTGTTGGGGGGATTTCCCCCTACTCCAGGTTGGGCATAGCTGTTGAGTCTGAGAAAGAGCCCAAGCCACAAGTTTCTGGCCGCTCACGACGTGTGCTCCCAGTCCCTGCTGACATGCTTGCTGTGTGACATCCACGTCCATTTGGGTTTGGGGCTCTGCTGCCTCCCATGGTGCACATGGAGCATCTGGGTCCCTTGGCAGGCAGATAACCTGCACTGCTGGTATACCCTCCCCAGGTCACACAGCCACTCCCACCAAGATCTCGCCCTCTTATTGCCACTGGGACGTTGTGAATCTCTTGCTCATGAGCCCTAACTACTACTTCTCTTTAGTCTGGAGGAAAATCTCTTCCTTTCTCCTTTGGTGCCATTCCTTAGCCCTCATCTCTTCCTGGAGCCCCACCTTGTGACCCAGAAGAAGAGCCGTTGTCTTCAGGCTGTTGGTTTTCCCGTGTGCAGACCACCTGCTGGATATGAGCAACCCACAAGGAGGACGGACATAAATTAGTGTTTCTGGAAACCATCCCACCATGTATTTTAGAGCTAGAAGAACAGGAGTAACATCTTTGAGTAGTGGAAGTCCATCCTGCCCTTTGGGCACATAATAATTGGCTGCCGAGGGCTGTGGTGGCTATAAGTACTGAGTTACTCAGGGGCCAGAAAGGGCCAGAACCAGGCAGCTGGCAACCAGTGACTCACTACTGGGTGATGTAACATGAAAGCAAACATTTCTGTGACCATTCAGCCCCAAATGCTCTCCCCGAGTCATTTCACTATCATAGGACATATTGGCCCTGTCTAGAAGGCTCATTCTCCAGAACAAAGCAAATAAGGAGAGTCCTCTTTCATCTGGCTGTCAGAGCCCTCTGCTCCTGGCCTCAGAGACTGACTCCAGACATCTGAAAGACCAGGTCAGAGAGGTTGTGCGTACCATGGGTGGAGACCAGGGTCTCTCTCCCGTGGAGGTGAAGGCAGGAGCTGTGACTCCTAGTGGATGGGAACTTCAGTGGGATCATCTCTGGAAACCTCAGAGTCTCTAAGACATGGTTATTGGCCATTACTAAGCAATAACAGATGGCAAGATAGTATTCTTTTCCTCGTCCCTTGCTAATAGCATTCAGTCATTCTCAAAGACCTTCCCAAGTGAAGAAGTCACCTATAGGGTGAAGAGTGTGGCCTCATTTTCTCTTTTCTATTTCCATTCTATCACTTTTCCTTTCATATATTTCTGGAAGGTAAGGTGGTCTAGCTCCATGAGCAGGAAAACTGGGCAGCTGGGATGTGGTTTGAGGGACCCATCTTGGTCCTGTGGACCATCAACCTGTTCTATGGGTTCCTTAGCATTGGCCTGAAATGTCCATGTTTGTTACTTCTTTGGGTCAAGGCATGAAGATATCTGTCAAACTGCCAGTCTTATCTCTGATATGGACGATAAGAAGGGTGATTAATTGAATATGCAAGGGCTGATCTTGTTTTAAAGTCAATAGACAGGGCTGGAAATTAGTTGTAATCTTCCATTTTATTGCTGATAAAGACAAACAGTATAGTTCAATGGACAGAATTTGGAGCAGAGCTCATGGGCTCAATGGGCTCAATGTCTGGAATTTGCTAAGTTGGACAAGTCACTTGGCCTCTTTGTTCCTTAGTTTTTTTCACATATAAAATGTGAGCAATATTAGTACTTAAATGTTAGGGTTGTGATAGCTAAAATTCTTGGGTTAACATACACTTAACATATATCATATACTTACTTCCTGGAATATAATAGGTCCTACAGAAGTGTTTGCTAAAATTCTTATTGCCCAGGGCGACACATCTTGTCTTTGAAGATCTAAAAGAACTGTGTATATTGCTAGGACCACTTGAATTTGAAGGTGATTGAGATATAAAGGAATATGATTGAGACCTATTGGTGAGGTAGTGAGGACCAGAGAGGGCTGGTAAGAAAAGTCTGTGTGTACTAGGTCAGGGAACCTTTTAAAATTCCAGTGCCTAGGGGCGCCTGGGTGGCTCAGTGGGTTAAAGCCTCTGCTTTTGGTTCAGGTCATGATCCTGGAGTCCTGGGATCGAGCCCCGCATAGGCATAGGGCTCTCTGCTCCGCAGGGAGCCTGCTCCCCACCCCCTTCTGCCTGCCTCTCTGCCTACTTGTGATCTCTGTCTGTCAAATAAATAAATAAAATCTTAAAAAAAAAAATTCCAGTGCCTGCCTACTCCCATCAATTAAATCAGAATCTCCAGGATTGGGCCCTGCTTCTTAGTATTTAAAAAAAAAAAAAATCTCTCCCAGATGATCTCTCCAGTGCGCAAGCAAGGTGTCGAACTAATGGTTTACAGCTTCATGAGTCTAATAAAAGTTATCTCATGATCTTGTTCAAACAACTTCAGTTCCTCCATCCCAGTGATTTGGATTCCATGGGTGGGGGCCCAAAAATTGGCATTTCTAGCCAGCTCCTAGGGGGTGCCGTTGAGAGCATAGCACGGGAGGGAACGTGCTACCTTGCATCCACACCGCACTGTTGTGGAGGCCAACAGGCAATGTGGCATTAGGCTTACTTACATCACTTACATCATGGATTTTTCTGGAATGGGGTGGATTTTTACATCACTTACATCACTTAAGGATTTTTCTGCAAGTGGATGGTTGGGGTAAGTAGTAGTCATTTATCAGAAGTTCCTTCAGTTATGAAAATGCCCTTATTAGGCTTCAAAATCCATTATGAGATAATGATCATTAAGTACTTACAGTGAGCAAGGCCTGAGGGGATGAAAGAAAGAGAAGACTTACCCCGATGGGGTTTATAAGACATACACCCTTGAAAGGGCGGACAGTGGAGCTGCGAGGGATATATTAAGTATTATTATTTCCATCTCAAAGTGAAGAAACCGGGGCCAGTGAGGTTGGCCAAAGACAAACAGCTTCAAGGGGGAGGGCCAGGGGGCCCAGGATTGCTCCCAGGGCAGCATTAGCTAAGTGATTAAGAAGCACTGTGGGGCAAGGGGTGGGGGGCCAATACAAGGTTGCAAAAAACCAGAATTCTCAGCCAAGAGCTTCTGGAATTCAGAGAAGTACACCCTGTTCCTCAGGTCTGGATCAATGGGTTAGGAGCAAGTTACTCTGCCTTTTGGTGGAAGGAGGCTTGAAAGTCAGAGGGACCAGGGCTGAATTCCAGATCTGCTGTTTCTTATCACTGTGACCTTGCGGGAGCCCGGATATAATCCCTGCATCCCAGTGACTGGGAGAAAGACATTAGATGAGATAGTACATGTAAAGGACCCAACTTGATTTCTGGCAACCAGTGCACCCTCCAAATACAGTGGCTCCTCTCCACGTGGACTCTGCTCCAGACCCTGGAGCCTGGGACTAGAGGCCACCCCACCTGCCTTGAATTGGCTTTGATTCGACATCATGCTCCCAGGTTCACTGGGGCTCTGCTTTCAGATGGGTTGAAAACATCCAGGTCCTTGTGAGATGTTCCCATTATTGTGATTTAAAAGCATTTTGGATGCTTGGTGTAGCTTTTGCCAATTTCTCAAAGAATTAAACACTTAGCACCCAATCAGATAATTTCCAATGCTGAGCACACGTGGAAATGTATGCACACCCCTCTAGGGGGTCAATTACAGTGGAGTTGAAATTAACACACTAATTCTCCAAAGTGGGGCGGCATCTCTGTGGTTGGCGAAATGAGTGATGTGTGTGATCTGGTGGAGTGTGACTCCGGAATAGGGCCGAGATGGAGAGGGATCAAGGTCTGCGTGAAAGAGGAAAGCTTGGTGCATGGTTGCAAGAGAAAAAGGAAGGCGGGGGGGAATCCCTTAAAGGTGGATCTAGTTTACCTTGAAACAGATCTACTTAATATTGTTAGAAGATTTTGCTTCTGACGCTTCTTCTCACCGTTTGCCATTTCTTACGGAATCAAACCAGCATAGGAGTTACTTCTCATTCTTGGCATGATTGGTTTTGAGAATTAAATCATTTGTAAGTCAAAAGATTTCCATAAAATTCAGAAGAGGTTACTATCCAGGTATCTGAGCTTAGCTGGCTAGGAATATTAAGGAAGGTCTCCTTATTTCCCAGCTTAAAATTGCCTTTCAGGTCTTACCCCATCCCAAACCAACAAAGGTCCTGCCTGAGGAAGAACCTCTCCTTTATTTATTTATTTTAAAAAAGATTTTATTTATTTGTCAGAGAGAGAGAGAGAGAGAGAGAGAGAGAGCACAGGCAGGCAGAGTGGCAGGCAGAGGCAGAGGGAGAAAGAAGCAGGCTCCCTGCCGAGCAAGGAGCCCAATGTGGGACTCGATCCCAGGATGCTGGGATCATGACCTGAGCCGAAGGCAACCGCTTAACCAACTGAGCCACCCAGGTGTCCCGAACCTCTCCTTTTTTATTGGGTTCTGCGACCTGAGTTAGTGAGGGCTGAGGTTCTCCTGGAATTTAAGAGGCGGCTGCCAGCTACTAGTTAGCTGCTGGGCTGGAGGGGAATTCAGACAGGAGAATGAGATGGGACTGGCTAAGGCTGTAGTTCTCAATCCAGGCAGCACAGTATAATCCTCCAGGGGTCTTTCAAAAATCCCAATTCCCAGGCCCCATGGCCACTCATTAAATCAGAATCTCCAGGGTGGCCCAGTTCCCTAGGATCCCAGGAAGCCATCAGGACAGAGAAGTGCTAGTCTTCCAAGAGCTCCTTGGGAGTTTGGGTTTGAGAGCAGAGGCAGGGGCAGAGATGCTACCGGAGGAAGGAGATGCTGGCTTGAATGGCACCTACACGCCCAGGGGTGTTTGTAGAGACTAAGCTGCAAAATTCTCTGAGAAGGAACTTGTGAACATTGCATTTGTTGCTAGACATGAAATGGTAATGCAAAAATTCTGTTCTCTTGATTCTAAAATACATTGATTACTAAGATGCACCACTGATTTAATAACTGCTTTTTTGAAAAATAGGGACAGGAAAAAAACTCTATATTAAATATGTATTAAGGGGCACCTGGGTGGCTCAGTGGGTTAAGCCTCTGCCTTTGGCTCAGGTCATGATCTCAGGGTCCTGGGATTGAGCCCCACATCGGGCTGTCTGTTCAGCGGGGAGTCTGCTCCCCCCACCCCCACCTGTCTCTCTGCCTACTTATGATCTCTCTCTCTCTCTGTGTCAAATAAATAAATAAAATCTTAAAAAAAATATATATTAAAATGTGCATTGATTATAAGATATCTTTTAACTTTACAATCACATGTTAGAAAATGTGACTCTTGAAATTGATCTAATAACATAACAATACAGTGCTTTACATAAATGTGCTCATTTAATCCCCCCAAGAACCTTACCAGATGGGTGCTACCATTGTCCCCATTTTATAGGGGAGGGATTGAAGGCACAGAGAAGTTGATCTGTCCAGTGCCACACAGCTGGTCAGCAACAGAACTGGAATTTTAAAAGTTTGGTTTTCAGAGAGTGTCCAGAAAATGTCGTGAGAACCAAGGCTGCCTTTTCTCAGAGTCCAAGGACATGGCTTTCCCATCAGAGCCAGGAACCCCCCAAGAACAGGGGCATACTGTACAGTTGACTTCTGTTGTGTCCTGCACAAGGGGCCTGGCTGAGGGAATGAGTGAAGATGAAATCCTACTTGAGTCCCTCACCAGGCCCTGAACTCAAGGGATTGCTTCTTCTAATTCCATAGGGGCTTGGCATGAGCTGGTGGAGCCCTGTCCAAGGGACAGGAGCCAAGGTGACGGGGCTGAGGAGGGATCACTGGGCAGTGAGCAGGCCTTCCTGCCACTTCCTGGCAGTTCTCTGACCACCCGTGGTATCCATGAAGAAGGTATCCAATGAAGAACCATTGTAGTGGACCTCCGTGGTGGCAGAGGGCTAGGGAGAAGGAATTTGAGCTCCCTCTTGCTCTGGGGCCTCTGAGGACAAAAGTCTGTGTTTTCTGTGGCAGTTTGCTTCATGGTGCATGCTGGAAATGGGAGGGGAGGGGTGGGTTGTCAGGAACCACAGAGAGCTACCGCTCTGACTTCCTGAACCCAGCCTGGCTTGTGCAGGTTTTGCCTCCCCTGTTTTTCCTTTTCTCAGGCTCCTTGATGGGAAGGCAGGCTGCATGTCGCAGGCACTGCATTCCAGAACACCACGGGTAATGGAAAGTACGAAAACAACTTCAGCCGCTTTCCAAAGCCTGATGGGGTGCAGTGACTTCTCAGAAAGCATCCATTTGGACCGGGAACGGGAATAACGTTTTGCGGCTCACTGGAGGAGGGCCAGGGTTCCGCAGCTCCCAGAGTGGGCCAGATGGGAAATCCAGACTCTGGCCTGGTGAAGGAGGTCCTTTCTGCTTCTCATTTGGGCTGTCAGAGCAGCAGTCGCCTTAGGACCCTCACTGTAAACCTTACAGGATTGCTCTGTGGGGAGACTTTCAGATGGGAGGAAAGGTCTAATAAGTCTGGGCAGCACGTAGCTGGCATTGGAATCCGGTCGTTTCGACGAGGGGCACACGTGTGTGGCAGCAGTAGGTCAGGTGGGGTAGGGTGGCTGATGTTAGGGAGTTAGCGTGTGGTCTGTAACTCTCTCCCTGTCACATTCCAAAAGCCACCTCCATTGCAACACACGGTCTAAATTAATAGTCTGTTGGCTCTGCAATGGATGTGCAGAACGCCCCAGGCGCCCCACACCGTAAGATGGCACACCCGTGGATCCCGCGCTGGTAAACCTCTATGTGTGGGCAAATGGCCACAATGGTGATTACCATTATTACTCATTATTCCATAAGCACAGGTGCCCGTCTGACACTTGGGGTGCCTGTAGGGTGGGTGTCCGGGATTCTCTCTGTGCAGGTCAGCCCCTGCTTCGGCTGTCCACAGTGAAGACCTCCTGTGCTCTCCCCCGTGCCTTGCACACCTTGGGAGGCCAGTCAGGCTGTGGGGTTGGTGACCGTCACTCCATTGGCACTGGGAAGAACACCACGGGGCGCTGGGGGCTATTCCTCTCAGGACTTGCTGGTGTCAGGCAGGGAGTGGCGGGGAGCCTGAAATTAGGGGACCTTTGGGAGGTCACCCCGTCATGGGAGGGAATAAACTCAGCAGGGTAGTGAATCATCTGGGGGTTTTTTCCTAGAAGACATCCTCTTTTCCATTATGGTAGGTTCACCGTGGAGTCCAAGCATCCATTTTTAATAAGCTTCTTGGCTATTTCTGATGGTTCTAGTTGCCCCTCGGATAAACCCCTCCCCCCAACTCTTGGAGGGACGTTTGTGGCCACCCCGTTCTTGTTGGCCAGCTTTCTCTGGTTCAGCAGAGCGTGCTAGGTTACAACAATAATTGTAATTCAATTCATGATGCTGGTCTGGATATACAAGTAGAGGTTGCTCTATTCTTGACAATTTCAAGGGCCTGTGTTGGGGTGGGAATGGTAAGCAAAAGGCCTTTGGGATGGATACCAGTTGCTGCCCGGAGGGTAGCGTTGTCGCTACTGGGGCCATTGTGGGTACTCATTTGGGGGCTGTTTAATGCACAGATCTCTTCATTTGGGTTTTCTTCTTGGAATCCAGGCAGGAGAAATTAACCAGGGAAGTCAGTGCATCTTCCCCTCCCCTCCCTGTGATGTTCAGCTCTGAGGAATAAAGAGGCTGAGGCATGCGAGAGCAGATATAACCTGGCTGCAGAAGGAAACGTGTTTTATTTTTTCTCTCCCCTTCCTCTCCTAGGTAAAGGCTGTCTCTTTTGTACCATCTGTCTTAGAGCGCAGCCAAATTAATTATGTGTGTATTTAGGGCTTTCCTAGTCTTGCCACCCGGCATGTGTATAGCGCCTTCCAGTTTACAAAATGGGTTCACTTACTAATCTCCTTTGACTTAATGAGATGATGATTCAACGGGTTCTAAATCACCAGGGCAGCACCGTGTACATGCGTGACAACCACGGAGCTAGAACGAAGCTGTCACTTAAATGAAAGAGGCTGATAAAGGCCCATATTCCCCCAGCAAGAGGGAAGCAGCTATCAAGTTTCCATTGAAGTGCTTGTGGTTCTGTCTTTAGCTCTTTTGTAACCTCTTGTTTAAGATACCTGAGAATTTTGGGAACAACATCCTATGTGAGTCGAGACTATTGATTTGGGCCTCACATTGCATAATGATGGGTGGCATAGGGCTGCCTGGTTTGGCTCTAGCCTCGGGACAAGAGACAGCAGAACTCTCTCGGTTGTGCAGTTCTCCAGAAGCCAGAGGAAGGCTCTGATTATAAGCCCCCCCCCTCCCCACCCACAAAGTTTGTTCTGTATCCCACTAGAGCTTTCTTCGTGGGGACTGGGTCTTCAGTCTTCACCATGAGTGGTGTCTTACCTTCTGGAACAAGGCGACAATTCTTTGTCCTCCTCAAGTGCAATCAGGTGAATGGTTCAAAGGCAGAGGGAAGTTCGGGCTCACAGGGGAGATTTCTGAAGCCCCAGAAAGAGCTCTGCCCCTCTCCACATCAGCCCCCTAGACCTTCTCTTAGGATTTATAGTTCCCAGGAAGCAGGTTGGCAGGTAGGGTCTCTCATCTGTTCCCTTCCTGTTGCTGTGTCACCTGCCTGAGCAAATGGGACTGACACATGCTAGAGGAGCGCTGCCATTCTGTTCAGAGAGTAGCAGAGAGGCCAGATGGATGCTAAGTTCACCCCAGTGTGGGGCTGGGATGGTGGCTCTGTTGCTCTCAGGCCAATGAATGGAGAAGTTGGTCATTGATCAAACGTTATTGTAACAGACGGTGTTATGGAAAACCTGTGTCTCCAGCAGGAATTTCATTCAGGGCCGATGAGCCAAAGTTTGGGGCAAACCTGTCTGATTGTCCCCCTTCTGAAACACGAGTTAGACTGTTTTAAAGGTTTACTCCTATCTTAGTGTCCAATTGCGGCTTTAGCAAACGGCCACAGACTTAGTGGCTTTAAACAACATAAACATGTTATCTTTACTATTCTGGAGGTTGCAAGTCTGAAACAAGTCTCAGTGGGTTGAAGAGAGGTGTTGGCAGGATGGGGGCTCTAGGTGAGAATCCATGTCCTTGCCTTTTTGCCCTTTCAGAAGCCCCTGTGTTTCTTGACTCCTGGCCTCTTTGTCACATCTCTCTGACCTCTGCTTCTGTTGTGACATCTCATTCTCTGACTCTCAGCCTCTCGCTTCTCTCTAGTGATGGCCCTGCATGATATTTAGGACCCACCTAGGTGATCCAGGATAATCACCCATCTCATGTTCCTTAAATCACATCAACAACATCTCCCTTGCCATGTAAGGCAACATCCACAGGTTTGGGGATGAAAATAATGGTTCTCTTTGGGGAGCCATTATTCTGTATACCTCAACTTCCAATCAGCGAGTTCTCTGTTTTATTGGCCAAAGCTTCAGGGAGCATCACATTTGCTCATTTAAAACATTACTTTTAAGAGACAAAATATGTACTTGCAAAAAAAAAAAAAAGGAAGAAAGAAACTTTACAAAAACAGATATGATTTAAAATATTACTTATACTTGGTTTCTAGTGCTTTGTTTCCCCTGCTGAGAGGTGACAATTATGTTCATTGACAGTTTCCAGTGTATCCTTCCGATGAGAATCCATGTGTAGACAGGCATACTTGCCCACACATGTGTGTATATGTGTACAACTCTTTGATTTTTAAACACAAATGATAGCTCATTTTTAAAAAAATTTTTTATTAACATATAATGTATTAGCCCCAGGGGTACAGGTCTGTGAATCACCAGGTTTACACCCTTCACAGCACTCACCATAGTACATAATGGTAGCTCATTTTTACACAACCATTTCTTTTAGTGATATGTTCATATCAAGTGCCCTTTCTAATGGCTACATAGTATTCCAGTGTGTTGATGTTTCAGAATATACACCACCAGCCCCCAATTCCGAGAGCTCCTCTTTATTACTTAGTTTTCCCCGGAGCACATGATGCAATGGCAAAGGCCTTCTTGCACTTGTCTTCGCACACATGTGCTAGCATATCTATGGCGTGAGCTCCTGTCAGTGGCATGGCCGGATCTCAGGTTATGTGCTCTGGACATTTGGACACTGATAGTTACTGTTCCATTGCCTTCCAAGAAGAATAGATCAGCAAGTACCTGGAGACCGTGGGTCCGGGTGTGGCCAGATGCCACGCTTGGCAGGGCTCTGTCAGGACACTCAGTGATCACCCCGGGGTACCTCCTCAGAGGCCTGTCTCTGACCCCATCTCCCATCACCATGAGGGTTAAGGCCGGGATTACAAGTGCCCCCTACTGGGCGAACTACCACACACCTGGCCCCAGAGTTGCAATCAGGACAGACATGTTGACTCCACAAAGGCGAGTCCTGAAGCATCGCATTCCAAGATCCCGTGTTGAATGCTGGAGACTCATCATTGTGTCTCCTTGAAAACTGCGGATTCCTTTTGTCTCCCCAAGTTCCTGGAGGCAGACAGTGTCGAGACTTTGACCTGAGTACCGCGGTGCCGGGCTGTTCTGGGAGGGACAGGCCCGAAAGGCGTTCTGCACTTACCAGAGATTGCAGCCATGCTGCCTGGGCCCAGAGTGCCTGGATATGACAGCTATTGTTTGTAAAAGAGATCTGATGCTTCATCAGAGAAAAACTGTGTACAGAAACCTGGCAGAGATTTCTTAATGGCTTTCTGATTAAAGGAGCAAATAACCTAAATGCCAGATTAGTAGCATTTGGGGGATGAATGCACAGCGGGGAGTGCATGTCTATTTTCTCCTTTCCCTCAGCCTTGCTTGGCAGCATCCATTTGTCACTTTGAGGAAATGAGAAAAGGACTGGCTGATGTAGCAGAGAAATAACCGGGAAGCAAAGTGTGATCCTGGCTGCTTTCTTGATAGTTTGAGGGCGTAGGCTGGAGATTCTGACTCCCAGAGTCCTGAAATAAAAGTCTGGATAGCCCAGTGGACCACCTCGGAATGCCAAGCTATGTTAGCGTGCATTGGGATTTCCAGCAAGAACCTTCCAGAATGGTTGAGGAGGGGCCCACCAGGGCCTCCGACTGTTGGAGCCGTCATGCACATGAGTGGTTACTTCTCTTCTCCTTTGACCTGAGAACATGATGGAACTGTTATCAAGGGAACCAGGTGTCTCCCCAAAAGCATGCTCCAGGGGCTGTGGTGACCCCCCCTGTCTGTCTTTGAGCAAGTTGGTTAGGGGATGGTTAGTTCTCTCTTAGGTCTTTGACATGGGGTGATGTATCTAGACGGGGATGCAATCTGGGGGAGGAAGATTAAGAATTCTTTTCTCTGTGGACAAAAGAAAACTCCCTATACGTTGGCCAGAGTGATTTTTTTTGAAATGTAAATCAGATCAATTATAAATTCTAAACTCCTTACCATGACTTCCAAGGACCACCATGATCTGGTCCCTGACTGTACATCCAGAGTCTTCACTTACCACTTGTTCACAGGCCCCAAACACACTGGCCTTCTTGTGGCTCCTTAAACACACAGACGTAGTTCTTGTCTTGTGACCTTGGCCATGCTGTTTAATCTGCCCGGCATTCTTTTCCCCTGGCCTTCACTGTCAGGTACCAGTGCATGCTTCGGCTCTTGGGGGAGATGTCCCATCACCCTTGGACACAGCCTGCCACCCCCCGACTTCTGCCACCTTGCTGCTGATTTCCCTCATCATCCCTAATATGACCAGGAACTAGTATTTCTTTGTTTATTTAATTGTTTTCTTGCCCTTTGGGTTTCTCCCCACTTGCATGTAAATTCTAAGAAGGCAGAGATCTGGTTAGTCATCGTCAGTGCCTCTGGGGGTCTGAGTCCAGTCAGGAAAGCAGGGGCTTCAGGAGAAGGAATTCAGCATGGGAACTAGGTACCTGGGCTAAGGAGGAGTGGAGGGGCCAAATAGGCTACCACAGGGCAACCCAGAAGTTGGGCAGAGAGAGGGGCCAAAGGCAAAGGGAGGAGGCGGGGTTATGGAGGAGCTCCCGTTGCTCCTAGAAGCACTGCCTGAGAGAGGGGGAGGGTGGAGGAGACTGACAGAGGAGCAACCTCCCAGCTTCTCCCTTCCTTCACCTTCTAGCCTCTCTCAGTGGCCCAGTGCTCCCACTGGCAGAGCCTAGCAGTGGACCACCGGCAAGGGTGCCAACAAGATCACATGGTCTGTGGGAGTTAGCCTCTGGAACCGAGAACAGGGGAAAGGTGAGGAACAGCTATGAGGGGAAGCGGTTCATGGATGCCTTCCTCTATGCCCAGCATCTCTGGCTGTCCTTAGCGGGTAAGAGGTCCCCAATAAGTAAGTATTGAATGGATGTATGAATGTGCCATTCCACATGAGTCCATTCCAATGTCAGTTCTAATGGGGCTGACCCCTGTTAAAATGCCAGAATGTAAGAGGAAGGAGCTCCATCTGAGGCCTGGACTTGACAGTCATACCCCGTGCCCCCCCCCGGCCCTGACAGGTTCTGAGCCTGCTGTGTCTTCTCTCTCTGCCACCAACCCCCGGGAAGGGAGAAGGATTCTTATTTCTGGAAATAACATTCTTTCACGATCCCTTTAATCCAAGCCTGCTGTCAATTTTATATGTGCGGGGTTGTGTTGCTTGAGGAATTCCTTTGAAGGCAATTTTAAACTTTCATTCCTTCATTCAGTTTTTAAATTTCTTAAGTTTGGGACCCTTCCCAATGCTCTGGATTTATTCATGGCCTCGGGGTGCTAGGGGACTGGAGCCAAAGTCCACATGCTTGATGACCTCTATCCAGTGGCCTAGGAGAATTGATTCAGTGTATCAGAGCCTTTATTTGTCTATAAGGTGGAGTTGAGAACACCGTGGAGGGGACATGAAATGGTGAATGAACAAGCCAAGATAAAGCCCCAGCACATATGGGGCCTGATAATGTTGAATGTTTTCCTGTTCCTTTCCCCAAAAACTGGCAGGTGGCTCTGATGTCCCCTCTCCCTGCTTCCACCCAGGGCTCAGTGCAGCTCTGTTTGGATTTTTAGGTTTCCTCCTGCTGATTACCTTCCTCAGAAGAGTATGGTTGGAGCCAAGGCTGTGGTTGGCCACTTACCATTGTATCTCCTCATTTTGACGATCTGTCCTGTTAAAGGAGTAATTGTGGGTTTATGTACATTTTGCCTTATAGGTTGTCTGTGTTAAAAAGTAAAATTGTAGTCTGCATAAACTGATTTCTGCGGGTAAATTATGGAATGCATGTTTCTCTTTTTCTCTTTTTTTCCTCTTTTCCTTTCTTTTTTGCTGAGGCGGTGCCTTGGCTTTCTTGTCCCTAGAGTTTTGCTTGAGGGTTGAGTTTTGAGCTGCAACAGTTTTTTCCCATTTCAGTGTTGGGGTCGACTGGTGCTTTATCAGAGCTCTGTAAGTACCTTGCATTATTGGACATCTCAGCAGGTTGGAATCCGGGGACTTTTATTTAAACCTCTAATGTAACAATGATGCTGCCCTGTAATTAAGCATTTATGGAAGTGACTTCAATTGAATTGCAGAAGGGAAGGTAACAGCCCATGGAGGCTGGGGCTAAATTCACGGAGAAGAAATGCACGGGCAGCTGCCGTGCGGGCGGAGGGTGGGGTGGGGTGTGCGCGTGTTCACTTTCCAAGATTTCTGTCTGAGTCGCTAATGTGAAGGTAGGTGAAGGGTGCCTTTTAAAGAACACTTCATGTCTGGTGAACATCCTGGATATTGAATGTCCTGGTCTTCTTTCCATTGCCACTCCCTGTCAGCCTCAAGAGACACCAAAGAAAAATATGCTGCAGGGTTCAAAAGTTATTCTCTTCCTCATTTCACAGAACTGGGCTTAGTCAAGCTTGTGATGACATAGAATTTTCCTCGCTTTGAAAAGTACTGGTTAAGTCTTTTGGTTCCCGCTCTTCAAAGGTGGAGTCATTGTGTTTTTCTTTTTCAGAGGCACGGTCAGCCTGTCAGAAAGTGGAATTTCCCACAAGACCAGAAATCCCACAGCCTTCATTCATGACCTTAGTACTTCCAGTTTTGTTGTGTTTTTTTAAATTTTTTTAAAATTTATTTATTTGTCAGAGAGAGGGAGAGAGAGAGAGCGAGCACAGGCAGACAGAGTGGCAGGCAGAGGCAGAGGGAGAAGCAGGCTCCCTACCGAGCAAGGAGCCCGATGTGGGACTCGATCCCAGGACGCTGGGATCATGACCTGAGCCGAAGGCAGCTGCTTAACCAACTGAGCCACCCAGGCATCCCAGGACTTCTAGTTTTAAAGGACAAACTTGCCTGCTTTCAGTGTTGAAGGAAAACAGCTAGCTCCCAAGGATGGGTCTGAGCACAGAAGTGATTGTATGCTAGACATGAGGTGCATGAAAGGATGGTCCCCAGTCACGTGCCCCCTTCTCTCTCGGGAGGAAAGTGGAGTTGTGAGGGCAATGGGCGTGGCAGGAATGGGGCAGGGCTCAGACCCTCTTCTGGAGCGGGGCTTGGAGAGCCTGATTGACTTTTCTCTCCCAGCACTACCTCTCCCCTTAGGTGCTCTGTGTTCTTTTTATTTTAAGTGCGCTCCAATGTGTTATTTATTTAATCTCCCTTGGAACTATGCCCACTTAAAGTTCTTATTAGGTCCTCAATAGTATTCTTAGAATGATCCAATTTTTAAAAAATGAAAAGTCATCTTCTGGAGAAAAATCTATTCATGGGCCCTTTAAACATGTTTAGTTTTTAAATTATTGTACAGTGAAATGGACTTTCTTTCCCTTTATGTACAGTTCTCTGCAGTTCAGCACATGCGTGGATGTAGGTAACCACCATCAGAATCAGGATACAGACTGTCCCTTCACTTAACCCCATAAAACTCCTGACCTCCCTGGTAGCCCCTGGCAACCACTGGTCTGTTTTTCATCACTATAATTTTGTCTTTTTGAGAATGTCAGTATGTAGAACCCTAGCATGTGATCTTTTGAGAAAGCCTTCTCTTATGGGTCATTTTTGATTGAAGCACCTGGTCGTCTGCATTATGTCCTTATTTGTTCTTTTTTGGATAAGCTTAGGAGAGTTCGAACGGTTCGTTGAACAGGAACTCACCTGAGGAGATTGGTGGCAGGGACAGGGACTAAAGGGCAGCTTTGAGACCTTCGTTTCTGTCCCAGACACCAACACCTGTGGTTTTTTGGTAACTTCCAGTGGCGGCTGTCCATTTCTCTTATGTAAATGCAGGTGTAGCCTGTGTGCCTGCAGGGAGGCTGGCTGGGAATCCAGATGCCTGCTGATCATCAGAATATTATCCACGGAGCGCGGAGTGCCAGAGCCACCGGCCCCGCTCAGAAACTGACCTCACACGAAATCACATCCGCGTCCTCAGGAGCCCCCAGGCTTCTGGGGCTGGGCTCTGCCAGGAGAATGGGGCTGTTGGCACGGGGGCAAGAGACTGCTGGATACAAAGTGGAAAAGGCACTGCTCCAGGGTAATCGCCTGCCAAGGAGGTAATTGGGAGAATCAGTTTGGTGATCTCCATCTGACAACCAACCGGAAACTTCCCAAGGAAGCAGAGGAGATAAGCCCGTCAAGATCTTCTCTGCCATTTTAGGTCCAGGATTGTCACTGCTGCAAGACAGGGCTTTGGTCCTCCAAAAAGGGGAGCCAGCGAAATGCAGCATTTTTCCTCAAAGCACCAAGGAGTCACAGACTCCGCGGCTAAGCTGCATGGAACCAGCCACATTGGTTGTCTGGTCAACCTTCTTCTGGTCTAGCCAGTGGGTGACGCTCACGTTTTGAGACACAAGCCTCAGGCTGTGTTACATAATTCCATCTCTTTGTCTTTCCAAAAAAAAAAAAAAAAAGGCCTATTGAAATGGGGGTGGGAATAAGCTTTTGTACTTAAGCCTCCACTCTCCTCTGGTCGGACATTAGTCAGTCGATTAGCTGTAACTGATGGCTGTTATTGGTTGCTGTCTAGAGGCATGACAGTGAAAGAGTTAACAGCAGGGCTCCCGAGCCAGACCGCAGGGATTTCAGGTCCCACCTGGCATCTGGCTGGTGGAGGGGACCTTTGGGCAAGTTGTTGACATTTCTGCCTTTGTTTCCCCTTCTGTAAAGTGTGGATGTCAATACTGTCTCCTTCACAGAATCAGTGTGCAACTTAAATTAGTCAGTATATATCAAGCAACTACCAAACACCAGTTACTTTTGAGGGCTCCATATGTGGACTGTAGTAGTACTTGGGACCCGTTCAGTTTGATCACTGTTGCTTAGTCTAATAGTGTCACTGTGCAGAGAAGAAGGCTGAGGTCTGCGAAGGCTTAGGACTGTGCCTGGTGGCAGAACCAGGACTAGAGACATCTCTTGGCTCTTTGTCCCTTTTTTTACTCTGCAAAGCAAAAAACGGATGATCTGTATGCACTGTTTGCTATGGGGCTCTTTATTCACTGGAAGCCGCTGGTCGCTTGGACTCCTGTGCCTTGTCAGGACAATTGTGACTAATTTCCAGATAAACAAACCCAAGTCCCTGGAGAAAGATGTCACTTCCTTGAGTAGAGTTTTGGTGTTTTTTTTGTTGTTGTTATCTTGTTTTTTGTGTGTTCTTTTTTTTTTTAAGATTATTTGAGAGAGAGCACAAGTGGGAGAGGCAGAGGGAGAAGGAGAGAGAATCTCGAGCAGACTCTACACTGAGCACAGACCCTGACGTGGGGCTGGATTTCACGACCCTGAGATCAGGACCTGAGCCAGAACCAAGAGCAGGATCCTTAACCAACTGCTCTCCCCAGGTGCCCCCATCAAGTTTTAGCATTAAGCATATTTTCTGTGTTTATTTATCAGCATAACGACCACCATATATGACATTTGGAGTAGTGTTTAGGGACCCAGAATGTGTCCTCAGCGGGAACTTTCATTCACTGGCCAGGAGAGAGAACAGTTTATTGCCACTTGATCTCGGCTCGCCCTTCTGGGTCCACTTGTTTCTCTCTTGTGTTCACTCTTTCCATCAAACTGTTCCAGTGACTAACAGCCCAGTTTAGTGATGACAAGTTTGTTAATAGTGGAGCTCAAGATAAGGCAGTGTTAACTCCCTTTGCCCTGAGAGTCGGCTGCCTGCGTGTTGAGTGATCCCGGGACTTGTCAGCCCTTGGAGCTGACATGGGAAGTGCCGGCAGTCGGGAGAAGCACGCGGTGTGCTCTCAGCTCGCTCAGCACTGAGTGTGCCACACCCCGCCCCTTCCAGGAAACCGCTCGCTCTCCTTGCAGGTGATACTCATGCCAACTCCCCTCGAGAAAACAAATGGCTTTAGACTTAGAAATACATTTTCTTAGATGTGCCGAGGTGTTTGGGGTGTTGGCTTTCACTCCGTCCACAAATCAGGTGACTGCCATTGTCCATATACGTGATCGGTAGTCACATTTAGGGTCCTAAATTGGGACTTCCTGCTGTCGATGGGGTTTCTGGACTAGACTGCATCACCTAGCGTGCTTAAACTCCGGGTGACAGGTGGGAGAGGAGGAACTCCCATTGATTCAGAGCCTTCCCACACAGGTGTGGAGTCTGTACTGTCCCGGTGCAGGCTCCGTGAAGGTGAAGTTGTTCACCTTCAACAACTCCGTGAAGTTGTTTGTGGGGTGCTGCTGAATGATCTCTGCAGCGTGTCCAGTTGTCAAGTACGAGGAAGCACAAGGTGATCACACACAGTGGAAGGGGACGCCCTCCGCGTACATGTCTTCGCTCTTCCATTTATCTCGCTTGAGCAGTGTGCACCCTGAAGTGGGAGTGGACTGGGTCTGTGGCTGAATGGGTTCAGATTTGCTGAGCAGGCTGATTTGGGAAACCGCCCTCAGCTCTCCCGCTGTTGATGGTGTTCAGACACCCTTTCTAAGTGAATGCGGCATTTGTATTGGATGAAGGCCGTAGCTCAGTATGAAACGTGATTACATGTCTACTGTAATCCTTAGCAGGCAATGCTTTCCACTTAAGGTGTTTTAAGAGACATGTGTACTGGTGGACTCACATAATATTTGGGTCAAAAGCATTCACAGGCAGAGATGGAAGGTATGATCCATCAGCTTAGAAGCCTAACCTCAGGAGACATGGGGTTCTGATCGAAGCTGCATAAAGTTTAGGGAGTGCCCCCATCCATATGCAGACTCATACGCATATATGCGCGTGCGTGCACGCGCACACACACACACACACACACACCATCTCCAGTAAAATTTGCAAAGACTAACTGATGAGCTAATAACATTGCTCTATGGCACAGAAATTCACTAGTCTACAAATTCCAAGAATTCTAATGCCTTACTCTGCACTTTTAGGAAGGAATAGGCTAGAATTAATTGGGAACCTTCCTTTCAAGGGGACTATTGGAAATATTCTTCACTGGTATGGAGCACTGTTTATTTATCCATAAAATTCCACAAATTGCAACAGAAGTCACCGAGGTAATATTGTGAGAGATGGGTATTACCAGGACTTGAGCTGATCAGCTGAGCCAGCATCACATGATACAGGATATAGACTCGTGTGGTGAGAGAGCTATGCTTCCTTCTCCATACTCTGCAGCACAGGGAGGAAGTCTCTGCTGGGTTCTACCACATCTGTAAGGCCTCTCTGAACTGCGGTAGTCAGCGTCAAGCCTCAGGCTCTGAGTCTTTGCTAGACTAATGGTATCCAGGGAGAATCGAAGTCATCTGGCTTTTCTTTTTTGCTGTATAGGGTTACTCTCTAGTTGTGGCAAGTGAGACAGGCTTTCCATTTCTGGGGGTAGTATTAAGTTCCATTTAAGAAATAGATTTAGAAGGAGGCAATTTAAAGGCGAAATGGTACTACGTAATTAATTGTGCAGGATAATAGATGCTGTCTGTAAATCTAGGTGACGTTCAGCTCCGCTGCGTGCATTTACTCCTTTGGGGTAAGTTTTCTGGGTAAATTTCAAGTTAAACCCAGTTAAAAGATGTTGTCTGCAGGGACAGGACAGGTTAGGATACCCTGGCATAGAGGATGGTGGGTTTTCTGTGAGGAGGCAGTCAGGCTGGGTTCCTCCTTCTTGGAAAGGAGGAACCTTTACTCCTGCCACCATTTCCAATAAATAAAGCAATGTGATCTCTGACCTTTGCAGAGAGGCTAAGCAAGTATATTTCATACCCTCCCCCCTTAATCATCCAAATGATGCCACGAGATGTGTATAATTACAATCCTTTTGTTAGAAGATGTGGAAGCATTGGGTGGTGACTGACATTTCCAAGGATGCTGGACTAGTAAGGGGCCGAGCCAGCATCTGACCGCAGGCCATTTGACCCTGGAGCCCGGCACTTCTCTCTTATGTCCATTTCATACCTAATAACATCCCCAGCAAATAACCAGGGAAATGGAATAAGAGAAAGCTCTACACATTCCAATTGACTAATGTTGGCAAATTGAATTTTTAGCGACGAGAAAGAAAAACATATTTTAAAAAAAGAGTGAGAGAACACCAACCTATACGTGGGCAGTCGAGACCCATGTGTAATCCCTGTGTGTTAGCATGACTGTCACCTCTATTTCCTGTCCGTTCTCTGCTTCCCACATGCCAACGACTGTTGAAGATCAATGGATATTCTTAAAATCCCTACTTTGCTAATTAATGACTAGAGTTTCAAATCTCTCAAGGTCGGCATCACCGAAGCCTCTGGATTTGGAACGCCTGACTTGTCTATGTGCCAATATTTATACATTGATCTGAAGGTTTTCTGCATTAAGGGAGGGATCCCTTTGCAACTAGACTTGATTTAGAGCCCATCTAGCACTCTTCCAGTAGCATTCTCAGCACGACCTGTATAGGATAATAGATGCTGTCTATAAATCTACGGGACGTTCATCTCTGCTGCGTGCATTTACTCCTTTTGGGGTAAGTTTTCTGGGTAAATTTCAAGGCTGTCAGGAAATTTCCTAGGCTGGTAGATTTTATTAAACCTCCAAGAACGTAATGAACTCATTTTACAGATTGTTAGTGCTTACAGAAACTCATGATAAATGAGACGCTTAAGGCCGTTTCATGAGCAAACAGGAGAAGGTGGTTTTGTTAATGCTGGTCCCATTCTCTGATACTGTGAGAAATAAATGAATGTTTATCACCTGTTGTTATACCCTTCATTTGAGAATTATTTAAAAGGCAATTACATATATTTGCAGAGGAATAACACCGCCATTTAGTTCCGTGTTCACGGCCTCATGGAGTCTGCCCTGAAAGAGAATTACAAGACAGTCCACGTTAGAGTTGCTTCTGCTCTAAGTTTAACATTTTAATATGCCTGTATCACTTTTAAGAAATTAAGAAAAAAATGATCAGTGATCAGTCTCAGCCTCTGTGCAGTGGCAATTTGGTCTGGTCTCCAGGAGGCCCATGGGATCTCGTCCTGGGAGCGTTGGTTCTAGATGTTTACCACAGGGGCTGTTTCCGGCACAGGGCTAGCAGCGTACCTGCTTCCTCCGTCCACACCCTTCTCCACTCACCGCTCCACAACCATGAGCAGTCGTGCTCCCCTTCCCAAGCGCTGTGTTTCACGCTCCTCCTCAGTGTTTGGGCTCCAAGTCACGTTGGCTTTGTCCTTTTTCCCCGTGTCCGTCATCTTTTCTCATCCCCGGCTTCGCACCTGCTGTCGCCCTGTTGGATACGTCTTTCTCCTCTGGTCTCCCTTCCCTGCATCGAGCGTCTTCCACCTGGATAAAATCTACTTCCCCTTCAGGTGGCAACTCCGGGGCCACTTCCCTTCCTCCTGTTCCTCTGTGAGCAGCTCTTCCAGAACCATGTTTCATGCTTCCGAGCTCTCATTTCAGTTTGGGCTCCCTTGTTCATTGGTAGTGACTCTTTTTTTTTTTTAATTTTTTAAAAAATTTATTTATTTGTCAGAGAGAGAGCGAGAGAGCGAGCACAGGCAGACAGAGTGGCAGGCAGAGGCAGAGGGAGAAGCAGGCTCCCTGCCGAGCAAAGAGCCCGATGTGGGACTCGATTCCAGGACGCCGGGATCATGACCTGAGCCGAAGGCAGCTGCTTAACCGACTGAGCCACCCAGGCGTCCTGGTGGTGACTCTTGACAGATTGTCTGCCTCCTTGATAGACCGCAGCCTTTCCTGAAAGCAGCTGCGGTTTGTGACTTCTGCTGTGGTGGTATCCTCGGCGTCTGCCTGGGTGCCCAGCGCAGGAGCCCTCAGTGGAGTGTTTGAGGAGAGCCTCCGTGGATGGAAGCGGCGCCTCCCTCGGTGCTCTGCAGCTCGGGCCTCCAGGCCAGGAGCCTGGCATTCAGCCATCTTCCTTGAGTTCTCCCTGATGTGGCCTCTGATTTTGACCCAGCACGACAAGTGTGTGAAGGGATCAGAGACTTCTTGGTGTTTGGCAGAATTTATCAAGAACCTGACAGAGAGAGAGAGAGCGAGCGAGCAGCTGTCCTGGTCTATCGTATCAGTCTGCACAGGTGTGTCACTTCCCTGATAAGCGCCACCCTGGCTTGCCCTTGGTCGGCTGGCGTTTCTTTCTGGGCCACAGGACTGCAGGCTATGGGGACTGGCCAATCTGGAAACGCAGCAGGTGGAAGTAAGTTCTATCTAGACAGTCCGGACACTTGGAACAAGAGAAAATATCGTCTTCTTGAAATTATTGACAAAGAAGTCGCAGGTGAAGAGAGAGAACGGACATTCACTGCGCCGCAGGCACGGTACCAGCACCACATGTCTGCACACCCATTGTCTCCTTTCATGCCTCCATCATCACAGACTAAGGAAACTGAGGCACCAACAGATAGGAAAGGGCTGGTGGCTAAACCTAGGCCTGTTTGGCTCCAAAGCCTCTATTTTCTATCACCATATCCTTCCACAAAGGGACCCAGCCCTCCTGGGTCTGACTCCCATGGTCAGGCAGCTCATCCTGCCAGAGGTGGAAATATATTCGGCCTCAGGGGCCCGGGCAGTGCAGCCACTCTTGTTTCTCATCAAGCCATCTAGATCTCTCTGGAGGCTGGGCCCCACGGGGAGACTGCTCGAGCACAGAATGCATGAACAACTCTGCCATAGCAGAGCTCTGTCTCCCCCACCGATCCCTGGGCCCTGCTTAGTCCACAGAGTCCCACACCATGTGGATGTAGCTGACAGCATATGAATACACCGGTCCGTGTGCACACACACACGAGCTGTCTTGCTGTGAGAACCCACAGACTGAAGACCAGGGAAGGCTTTTCAGACCAACACTTGGTTTGAGCCCGGAAGGGCAAACAAGTGTCATCTGCTGGGAGAGTCTTAGGTGGAGGAGGGTCAGGGAGAACATTCCAGACAGAAGGAGTGGCATTTGCAAAGACCTCGTGGGGGGATGGAGGGAGGCACAGCACACCTGCATCACAGAGGAAGGGCCTGTGTGGCTGGTGCTTGTGGAGGGGGAGGGGCCTGGTGCCAGCTGTCACAGCAATGACAGGGATCAGACCCTTATGGAGTTTGCTCTGCCATCCTGTCGTGAATGAGGAGGGTAAGGCTTGGGATCTACGCTGGAATGGAGGTGGAGAAAGGTTGGGGAGGAAGGCTGTGATAGGAATGGGAAACAAGGGTTTCTAACAGCATTTTTTAAAAAATTTCTTTTCAGCGTAACAGTATTCATTGTTTTTGCAACTAACAGCATATTTTAAGGAGAGTGGCAGAAGTAGCCAGGGTTGGGAGACTAAGGCCTACCTTCCTGGTAAGCCCTGCCCTGAACTCCTGGTCCCTTTTACAGCTTCAGTATCTCAACATCTAGGTTTGGAGTGTCTTGGGAAAAACTCCCTCAGCCTTCCTCACCAACCCCCAGTCCTAGGCAACAACGAGTCTATGTTTCTGTTTCTGTAGGCTTGCTTACTCTGGACACTTAATATAAATTGAATCATGTAATAATGTGGTCTCACGGGTCAGGCGTCTTTCACCTAGCAAACTGATTTCAAGTTGTATCCATGTTGTAACATATATCAGTACTTCATTCCTTTTTATTGCTGCCCACACACTTCGTGGCCCCCTGAGAAGAGTATCCGTGAGCAGTCACCAGTTCCAATGTGTGGTTAGAGCAGGGTGCTACAGAGTCAGTAATTGTCTTTAATTCAGCTGACCTCAGTGGTCTGGATTAGGTCAGCCCAGACATGGGCCTCCTACTTTCTCTTTTGCCCTGTTGAGTAACAGCCATGCTCTACCTGCCCATTCCTGTTACAGCTCTGGGTCTTGAGGTGTGAGTGTTCCTTCTATCAAGGGCCACCATGGATGGTTGTGTAGGTTGAGCACTGCCCAAGGGTCCTTAGCTGAAGGCACAAGAAAGGGCTCAAATACAGTCCCACATGCCAAGCTGTAAGACCCAGAATGGAGCTATGTCCATCCAGAGAAGGAGGTTGCCTTTTTCTAACCCAGAGCTTTGTCAGGGCTCTGGCCGTTTTTTGGTTGGCATTCTGCTCTGTCTTTGGTAGGTGTCAGAGTTGAGGTCTTGGACCCAGGTAACATGCCTTATATTTGAATTAACAAGATTTAAGTATTGACAAGATAGAGGATAAAGTTACAGATATTTTCTAGTTTATGGATTGTTTTCCCATAAGAAAAAACATTTCCTGCCTTGTGTTCAGAGATCTACAGCTCTACCATGAGCAAGGGAAATTTTCAACTTTTCTGTTTTCTCCTTCAGTTCCCTTCTGAGTTCTAACATCTCTTGCTGTTCCCATCTGTGTTTCTAAGTTTGGGGTAGAGCACTTCTGAGGTTCGATGGTGTTAAAAATTAATTTTCGCAGAAAGGGTATAAAAATCACGACTATCAGTTATCAGAATGAACATGTGTTAAAGCTTTTATTCTACTGAATCAATGAGGGAACCTGTTAAAAAGAACAGACACATTTATAGGTCAGGAATAATAGAAGAAATGTACAAATGAAAGCAAAGCTGTTTCCTCTACAAGCGGAGTGGGGAGTCCGTTGAACCTCTCTTGGAGAGGACAGAGTTTACATGGCCCCAGCCAAGAACTATTTGCATTGCTATCATGTATCTACAGTTTACAGAATGGTAAAAAACTTCCATACAGTCAGAATCAGATGTGGCCCAAAGAAGTATTCTCTGGTCCAACCATGCAAATTTTTCTATGAAGGCACATGTCTTCCCCTGCACCTGTGCTTTGGAGTGTCTCTAGAACATCGGTGAATTTAGATATGCTTTTGTTTTTCTAGTTGAAATTTCAGTGTGAGAACAAGATTTTCTTCAGATTTCAAATAGACTTTGGTATGTGATATTCTCTATTGGAGGGGCAAGAATCTGGACATTTTCAGACACTGTCATTGGTTGAAATAACAAAGGGGAGATGCACTCGGGGGGTTTAGAGGAAGGGAGGAACCTGTTAGACCAGAGGCTGGGGACTAAGGCCTGGGTTTTCTTCTTAAAATCATGACACACTTTTTATGTGACCTTTGGGCCTGCCATTTATCTCCTTGCTTCTTTGAGACGGGAAAATAAGTGTTATTTGTAAAGTACGTTGAGCTTCCCTGATGAAAGGTACCAGTTAACTGCAGAGTGGTATTATTAATTTGTTCAGCCTTGCCCTTTGTATTCCTGCTGGGATTTTATGTTCTGGGTAGATTTGTCTTCCATCTCTTCTCTCTTCCCACCATTAATTTCCACTGTAGCAGGTGGGGCCCTCACCGTAAGACTAAGGATTTTCAGTGGCTGCTTTGGGTATTTCTTTTGACTCCAAAAAGATCTGTTATAAAAAAGCCTAAAGCATCCATCCTGGTTTCTTTCCTTTCCTTAAAAATGTTTAAGTAAATAGTAGATGGGATAATTAATTCTAAATGTAGTAGAGCATCCGATAGTCTCATAAAACCTGCTATAAGTTCACAATTAGTCTTGTCAGAGCTTCGTGTTCATCAGCTGTGCCAGGCACAGCTCCAGTGACCCAGTGTTGCAAGAGGGGGGAAGGAAAATGCTAGAGCTTCCAGAAAGGGAAAAAAAAACAAACCCCAACAACCATAAAGGTGTGGGAACATTCCTGAGATCTGCATATCCAGAATTGACTCCATTCCTGTTCATCACGAGGAGGTCTTCAGGACTTTTTTCACTCTGTGAGGGGGGTGGGGGAGTGGGGGGTGGGGGGGAGGCTGGGAGCCATTTATATAGGAATGTCCTATCATATTTGCAATGTGATATGTTGTGTGTCTGGTCAGCTTCACTTCTCGAAACTGACTTGCAGTGGAAAGAGAAAGAGTGGCTGGAAGACTTATTTTTCCTTTTAGCTGTGACATTTTATGACTTTATTATCCCTCCGTTTCTCCTCTGAGCTGAGATCATATTCGTTTACAAATCAAGGTGTGTGATTCTTAACTTCTATGACACCAAATCCTAGATCCCTCGCTTCTACCATCAAGTTCCTTTGGGTGACCCAATAAGAGAGGGAAGATTACTTTTGTCTTCACTGTCATGCCAAGTTTCTGTAATACTCTGATGTGGCTGAGGTTTGAAGACTGCTTTGTTATCTCTAGACAAATGCAGGCCTGGGAAACAACAGGGCACTAGATATTTGTTGCTTTTTGGGAGGCAGTGCTAGGTCTCAATTACACTTCACACATTTATCACTCCACTTATTTTTGATACATTGTTTCCCCAGCCAGTCTGGCCTCACCGATCCTCTGCTTCTCAATTCCTAAGGTGTTTTTTTTTTTTTTTTAAATTCTCTCCTACTGATAGCTCTATTTAACCATAACAATCTGATATGATTGTCAGTCTATTTGTTGGGTATTCATTTTGTCTCCCTGTGAGACATACATTTTTGTTACAGGAGACAATCCTATTTTATGTTTCCTTTTTGTCCTCTGTAACACCTAGCAGGTGGCCAGAGTCACTGCGGCTTCTGAGCACATTCTTTCCAATTTCCTAAATGCACATTGCATTGGCTAGACTTGCACCAAGTTACGTGCATTGTCACGAAGTTCTAAAACAGAGCACACTGATTATATACATATAATTAGCAGGACTGACTTGAGAAATAAGCCATGCTCGTTTTGAAAGGGAGCACGCACAGTGCTGATCTGCTTGGATGGGCAACTCCTGGCATTGATTAGTGGAAGGGTATAAACCTTTCACTGTTTGGATGGAAAGGAACCATCTCTAGCATTCTTTTCCCCCTTGGATGAACTATTAGAAACTGCAGGATCTCAGTAGTCCACGTCCAGGGGGATAACTACAGACTTTTCAGGCAGGTTGTGGTTGTGAACACCAGCATCCTCCCACTGACCCACGGTACTTAGGGTCATGTGTAGAAGCAGGGAGGTGAGTTAGAAGGACAGTGTAACAATCTGGAGAAAGATGATGGTGCCTTGGACATGGGCTGGTGCTCTGGGAGTTGGGAGAAGTGTGATGTGCTAAGTCTATTTAGAAGGAAGAGCCAGTTAGGGGGTGCCTGGGTGGCTCAGTGGGTTAAGCCTCTGCCTTCAGCTCAGGTCATGATCTCAGGGTCCTGGGATCGAGTCCCACATCGGGGGTCTCTGCTCAGCAGGGAGCCTGCTTCCTGCCCCCCACCCCCTGCCTGCCTCTGCCTACTTGTGATCTCTCTCTCTCTCTCTGTCAAATAAATAAATTAAAAAAAAAAAAGAAGGAAGAGCCAGTTATATGGATAAATGATCAGGACCCTTTTAGTGATTCCAGAAGTCCAGAGAATGAGTCCTCAGAGAAATGTCCTTCTCAGTCTGGAGATACTTCAGTCCCAGGAGGTAAGCTAGAAGGGGCGGACCTTGGGTGCTGGTGTCTCTGTTGTAGTCAGTCCTAGCTTCTATGGTGGGTTGGCATGAGGACCATGGAATCCTTTTAGCTAATTCCTCTCCTTGGGGAGACAACATCAATCATTCAGAAGTCTTAAAAATGCATGGAGTATCTGCATAGTCCCCCCCGCCCCCCCCTCCATCCTGGTCCAGTCACATCACAGAAAAGCTACCGGGGTGCAGCCTCTACATTTTGCATGAGTTAGCCTCTTTATTGTGAGGGGCCCCAGAACCTGAGCCCAGCAGAGGTCCAGAGGACATTCCTTCTGGTCAGGATTTGGCCTGGAGCACAGCCCAGAAAATACTGCTAGGGGATGGAATGGGCTGTGTCCATAGCTCCTCACCCCTCCTGACCTCCCTTGCAGGAGGGAGGGCTTCTTCCGGGGGAGGCAATAATTTTTTTGTGGGGATTAGATATGTTACCATAAGAAAAATATTTAGGGTAGTGCCCAGCCCAAAAGATGTACCATATACATATTTGCTATTATTAATATTATATTATTAATTTATCATCTAATATATTCTATATATTATGCTAAGGTATTACATAGTTATTATGTAATTAGTCTACTCTCAAGCCAGACCCAGTCACTAGCTTTTTGATACCTACCCACTGTGGATTTGGTTCAGCGTAGTTACTGGCTCAACCTGTGTGAATCCTGCAAGGACCTCACTCCTAATGCAAATACTCCACCTGAGTTCCTGCTCAGCCTGTGCAGAAAATGTCACATCCTTGGGCCACAGACCTGTAGTGTCTGTTTCAGAGGGGAAGACAAGGAAGCCGAGAGGGTTAACAGACTTCCTTGGGACCACACAGGTAAGGTGAAAATCGGGTTCCCTCCGTGAAAGCCCCACCCCCTCTCCATGAACAGGGGAGGGAGGGTGGTGTGTGCAGGGGCAGTGGGGGCAAGTGTTCCCACCTATCTGCTGCACACCCATTGCCGTGCGAGGCACTCCCAGGGAGTTATTCTCAACCGGATCAAGATTTTGAGTTTGCAGATCTGGGGTTAGGCCTAGGGATCTGCCTGTTAGCAGGCACCTCTGGAAGCTTCTAGCACAGGGGGTCTCAGAGCATACAACAGGCATCTTGGTGGAAGGTGTACAAGGGATGGCTGCTGAGGGGTCTTATGGAGGTAATTGTCAAATTGAACAAAAGCACATGGCAGGCGTTAATTCCATGCGTAGCTGCTGTGCCTGCTCTGACCAGCAGCCCAGTGAACCAGTGAGGCCCATGATGCACGTGTTGTCCGTGGGTACAGGAGTGGCCAGGAGAAGCTTCATAAATAGAGCCCTACAGACCGGTCGGATTTGTGACTGTGGAGGTGCGGAGGGAAGAGAGTGCACAGGGGCCACTTCAGAGGTTCAGATGTGGAAGGAATGACATGTAGTGGGCGGCTGTCATGGCTGAATGACATGTGGAGGATCTCCCTGGCACTTTCTCATCTTGCTGGAGTGAATTGATGGCCTTTTTCTGCAAAATCAGTGGTTTTTCCACAGTGTCTTCCTCAGCTTTCACCAAGAGCCCCCTTGGAAGTGAGTGGGAAGACAGCATAACCTTTGGTAAGACACGTGGAAGAAAGGCGGTTGTGTAAATGGGTGGGTCCTTGGTGGGTGCCATTTTCTTTTTCCTGGTGGCAGAATTGCGTGTTCCTCTCACCTCCTTCTTGCCCTTCTGCTGAGTGAGGATGGTTCTCAGCAGTGTAGCCTGCTGAGAACTTCCTGCAGAAGTCACTGATGTCCATCTGCTTTGGGGGCTTTGTTGTTGTTTTATAAGTCTTGTGCTTGTGAGTAGCTTGTCCGGGTTTACCTTCTGGGGGAACGGCCATGGGGACTACAACGAATTGAAGGCAGACCTCCTGGGCCTTTTCCGTCCTCCTTGTCAACCAGCCTCTTAATTGTGCCTTTGCCTCTTCTTACGGTAGGGCCCTGGACAAGTGAATTGCTCACCGGGTCCCAGTTTCCTCTCCTTAAAATGCAGGCCTAGTGCTAGATGTCTTTGATGATTTCTTCCCAGAGTAACATTCAGTGACTTTTTTCAATCCTTGGAGCCTTCCTTGGTGTTCCATTCTCTTCGCTTTGAGGACTTCCTCCTACCGTTAGTGGTACTATCTGAGCTCACTCTCTGAGCAAGGGGCCAGATTCCTGGGTGCATTCCCCGTTGAACCTCCTGCTCAACTAGAGTTAACCCCGAAGTTGAGAGGGGAAACCAGACGCCCAGGACCATTCCCTCAAACCTTTGTCCATGAACTTTCCATCAGTAAAGGCTTCTCTGTGGCCAAGCCTTTCCATATAGGAAGAACCTGCTGTCTGTATAGTTTACCATCCATGGCCATCCAGCAACCAGCCATGAAAGAGATCCTCAGATGATAAACTCTCCATACGCATGATAGTCATTGCCAAGGTTTTGCCCTGATAGATCTGAAGAGGGACCTTACGATTCATCACTGGGTGTGAAGTGCCAAGGAAGCAACAAACGTCACCCTGTCATCTAGAAGGAGACAGTCTCCTAGAATGGCGAACACTGTGGCAAGACAAGTCCCACAGCCAAGCTCCCTTTCTCAGCTTCTCTCCCTGCAAAGCCCACCATGAGCTTGCCTGTGGCAGTGAGGCTCACCGTCCAATAGAAAGGAAACCCAAGGGCACTTAGCCTTGGCTAACAGACCAAACTGAGCTCCGTTTCCTCTGATAGTCGGTAATTATCAATCACCTGCATTCCTCCCAAAGCTGTATACATCCCTCTCTTTTGAAATCTCTGGGACAGCAAATGAAGCCAGGATTAGCCAGCCAAGGTTTGCAATGCCTGGTATGTTCGTGTTCGTGTTCTTGGCTCACGGGCTGCCTTTGCTGGGATGAAATAGTAGGCCTTCCACTGGGCATGGCTCAGCAACTCTGCTAGTGTCTGTGCTTTACTGGGCAATAAATTAATACAGAGCCCTGCCAAGGAAAGAGATAAATGGATAGGACAGCAAACACATTTTCAACAAGGAAAATGGCTTTGTTTCTCAGTAGCATCATTTAAATGATTAGCTCTGTAATTGCGTAGGCTCCTTGATTGGGAGTGGGGGAGGGGACCCTGATTAAACCCATCTCTGGGAGGAACTGTGTGGGCACCCTCACTGCCTGTGGGGGTTTCACGGAAGAGGAGGAGGATTCTGGGTCCTGGGAGACACTTGCATTTTCGTCACGAGTGACACAAATTCTGCCTGGGTTTTAAGCCTATAAATAGCGTGTGGTTCACGGCTGGCTGTACCTGCAGGCGATAATCAGGATAGTCACACTTGAAGGAGTTAGGAGAAATCTTTTATGATTTGTCATGGTCGTTAACTGCCTCCTATGGTTAATAATGGAGAGAGGGAAGGAGAAAGGAAAAGATAGACTCTGAGAGGAAGCTCTTTGTTTGTAACACCAATCTTGAGAAATGCTAGACGTCACTCTAATGTCACGACTCAAGTGAAAGGCAGCAGAAAAAAAGAAAGCAAACCTTTCCCTTTCTTGTATGGTCATGTAAACACCTGCTTGTGCACATCTTGTCATAACTAGTTTCTAGAAAGGGTCCTCTCCCTACCAGATTATCAGCTGCATATGGGGTCTCGGTCCTTCGTTCTTTGCAATATTTTTCGTGCTGGGAATGTTGCCCAGCATATAGTAGGAGATCAATAAATATGTGTGAATTAAAGACATTATAAGTGGACTGTTTTCCACTCCCCACATTCGACACATTTTTCCTTCACAACTTAATTACACTTCCACCGGCTCCCTCCCAACAGCTCTCTCTCCTGAATGACCACTCTCTCCTTCACTTCCTTGATTAGTGTGGTACTTTTCTTTTCGGGTAAAAAGAATTGGAAATTGAGTCCTTGCTTTGGACTATCTTTTCTACTGTTTCAATTTGACATTAAACTCTTAGAGTATCGATCTCTTTTATATCCCTTTCACAAACCTTTTCAGGTTGCTATAAAATTTTTATCTGCATTTCTGTAGAAATAGATGAGTTGCAGAAATGTGAATTCAATTTATCTTGCAAGTATAATATCTTATCCTAATAGACCCTTCATGTAATAAGTACATCAGAAAATAATTTAGCCTTTACAGGATTTTTTTTTTCCCCGCTTCAGATCATTGGTCTGTATGCTTAATCGCTCAAGAATTCAGCTTTCTGTAGAAATGGAATTTATGTTTGCATGTGACCAACCTCCTGATTTTTGTTGTAGAAAGACAGGAGGAGAAAAAGAACAGGAGGGAGGCAGAGGAAGAGAACTAAAGAGAGAAAGCAAATAGGGACGTTTGCCAATGCCCGTAGCTTACTTTAATATACGTTTTGAGGGCTTATTTACAGCTGTCTTATAGAAAATATTTGCACCAAGGAGGTGCCATAGGATTTGAAATTGGGGAAGAGGGATGACCAGTTGGTGCTGCTTCTGCCTTAGGGGGATATATCTTGGTGACTTCTGATAAAGGGAACTTTGCAAGCGTTCTTGTCTCTGGTGCTTCTAATGGTTCTATGTATCTCTTCTTGGTGGGGGGTTTAGAAGAAATGGCAGTCCTATGCCAAGAAATTGCTTTATTGGAACAAATCATTTGCAATAGTAATGTGTTTACTGAGATAAGTGCCATTTTAACTGTAGCATGCTGTACCCCTGGCAAAGAATCTTGAAGATGACTCAAAGCTTTTTTGAAACACTGCCATATGATTAAAGAAAAGTGACTTAATGATCTAACATTTAGCATTATTCTGTACTAGTTTTACTCCTAGACTGGAAAATAGGTACAAAAATAGCTTCATTTAATTAGATTGAGAGGGCGCCTGGGTGACTCAGTGGGTTAAAGCCTCTGCCTTCGGCTCAGGTCATGATCCCAGGGTCCTGGGATGGAGCCTCGCATCGGGCTCTCTGCTCAGCAGGGAGCCTGCTTCCTCCTCTCTCCCTGCCTGCCTCTCTGCCTACTTGTGATCTCTGTCTGTCAAATAAATAAATAAATAATCTTAAAAGAAAAGATTTAATTAGAATGAGAAATATCATACAGATAGATGTATGTATTTATATATTTGCTTCATTTTGCAAATTGTGATGTATAGAAATAGTCCAGTATGTGTGACCAAGAAGATTAATTTTGGGACTCTGCTTGGTCCTTTCCATTCATTCATCAACACATATTCATTGAGGATGTGCCTTATGCTGGGCGCTAAGAGAGCCAAGGGAGGAATGTTAACACTTAGGACACAGCTTCAAGGGGTTTGTCGTCTAGGTGAAGAGACAAGGCACATACACAAAAATAGTTAACCATATGTATTGAGTAGTATGGAATGGCGAATCCTCAAAATATGAAGAATGAAATGTGCTTTGGAATACCAAACAAAGGGAAGTTGGGGAATCTATACGTCATTGGAGGGTATTCATTCATTCATTCATTCACTCAATTCATTAATTCATTCACTCACTCATTTATATATTCTTTCATTCTGTGATTCTATATAAGGCATTTGCTATGTTCCATCCAGCAACCTGGGTGTTGGGATTATAGCCAAGACAAAACGGACAGGGCTCTGTCCGTACAGAGTTTATCTTTTCTTGAGGTCAGACAAGCAATAGACAAGTAAGGAAGTAAATAAGCAAAGTGTTTTCCAAGTATGGTAAGCCAGTGAGGGAAATGAAACTGTGTGAGGGGACAGACCAGTGCTGTGGGCACCTGCAGACACATGCACACTCACTTGCACACCCAGGATGCAACTTTAGAATGTGTAGTCAGGGAAGGCTTCCGTGAGGACCTGGCCTGAGCTCAGGCCTGAATAAGGAAAGGGAGCTTGCAAATGTGGTGGAATTCTGTCCCTGCCTTGAAGAACCAGGGAGGTATGATTTGGAGGACGGGAAAGGGACAGACGTTGTATAACATTTCAGACCATCTGAGTTCCTTTTCTCCTAAGGTATGGGTTTGGAAGGCTCTGCATTAAGGTAAAAACCTCAGTATTTCTCAAGTGAATCAGTGAATATTCTGGCAGAAAGCTGGTAGCTATTGACAGGTGAGAAGTTTTTTGTGTGTGTGTGTATGTCTTTCAGTAAGATCATTCTGGAGCGAGAGTTATTGATGTGCTCAGTGCCAACCGGCGGGCGTCCTGCTGGAAAATTATATTTAACATTTATTTATAGAGCACTTACTATATGGAAGACACTGTGTCGAGTGCTTTACAAATATTAACTTATTTAATCTTTATAACTCTTTGAGGTAGTTGCTCTTCTTACTCTCCTCTGACAGATACGGGAACCAAGCCATAGGGAGTGACCTACTCAAGGTCACATGGCTGCTACATGTCTGGGTCTACAGTCTAGCCTTTAACCACCGTGCTTCCTCTCCAGGAGAGGAGGGATCACCCATATCACTCAGGACATTGAGAACTGTCCTCATCCTGGATTGGTAGAAAGAGAAGAGGGACCTTTTCCCTTGGTTAAGGGCTCTAGAGCTACACTGCCCAGCAGAAGTCTGTAAGGTTGAAAACCTTCTCTCTGTGCTGTCCAATACAGTAGCCACCAGCCTGTGTCCGTTAAGCACTTGAACTGTGACCTAGTGGGACTGAAGGACGGAGTCTTCAAATTTTATTTAACTTTGGTTCATTTGAGTGTGAACCTCGAAACCGAAGCAATACAAAATATTTTTCTGTTAAACACAACTGTGTTGTTTCACTAACGTAAGACACTGTTGTATTGTAGAAGGTGTAGTGGGCGCACACAGGTTGTTTCTAGTAACCCCTTAATGACTTTCAATATGAATAGCATGTTGATGTAAAATGTATTTGGCACATATGGGGTTACACGTGCAATGTCTGAAATGTAAATATCACTTATTTTTTTATTTTTTTTTAACATGTGGGTACTAGGCAATTGAAAATGACATATGTAGCTTGAATTCTATTTCTGTTGGATGCTGCTGGCTTGAAGTTCACCCTCAGGCCGCTCTAGAGGGTGGTTGGTCAAAGGGAAAGAACCTATTGTGTTTCTGGTGGACACTGAGCCATCGTCCTGATGACCAGTCCTCCATGAACCCCCGGCCCTCACCTCTTCATTCCCATTCCCAGGGACCAACGTGAGCTGTTGGGACGTAGCTTTGTGGGAGGCAGACATTTGTGGGAACTCATACATTGCACGTAACCCCCATTTTGCTTAAAAAAAAAAAAGGATGTGGACTTGGTTGGAGGTAAGGGATCTTTGATCTTTGAACCGGATCCTGCTCATGCTGTTCTGCTCTTGCCTGTTTCATGGCCAGAACCGAGGCCTGCCTTGCTGCTGGGAGGAAGCAGCTGTCCACCCATCCCCTCCGTTGGGGCCAAACCCTGCACCTGGACCCAGAGGTGCCAGGGCACAGGGAGTCAGGTGGCTGTGCTTGCAGAAAAACCACCTGCCAAGACACTCAGGCTACTGAAATCCCGGTGGCAGCAGATGGTCAATCAATGCAGGCCAATGGCTCAGGCCCCTTCTCACATGCCATCTGTGTCCCCCAGAGGGGTGGGATGCAGCAGCCCCCCTGTCCATCTTGGTGTCAGTGGGGGTGGTGGGCGTGTGTGAGAGAGGTGGGGCTCTTCCTCAGCAAGACTGAGTTCACTGAGGACTATTTTTCTAGAATCACTCAAGTGGGGATTTGGAGGAACCAGGTGGTTTCTCCTTTTGCCAATGCAGAGCCCTGACTGCCTGCATTGGGCTTCCATCAGCCCAGAGTCCTGACTCATGTTGAATCTTCTGCTTCCCTCTGCCTGGAGATTCTCCCCACCCACTGCTCAGGTGACAATAATTTTCATATACACGTAGTGTGTGCTTTTACTCAGGTTGCACATTGGAATTAATTGAGAAACTTTATTTTCTAATACAGCAAACAAATGCTGATGCCTTTTTCTACCTCCCAGGGATGCTGGCGTCATTGCTTTGGGGTATGGTTTGGTGATCTGGGTTTTATAGTAAACAAGTGTTGGAGAGGATGTGGAGAAAGGGGATCCCTCTTACACTCTTGATGGGAATACAAGTTGGTGCAGCCACTTTGGAAAACTGTGGAGATTCCTTAAGAAATTAAAAATAGAGCTTCCCTATGACCCTGCAATTGCACTACTGGGTATTTACCTCAAAGATACAGATGTAGTGAAAAGAAAGGCCATCTGTACCCCAGTGTTCATAGCAGCAATGGCCACAGTTGCCAAACTGTGGAAAGAACTAAAATGCCCTTCAACATATGAATGGATAAAGAAGATATGGTCCATATATACAATGGAGTATTATGCCTCCATCAGAAAGGATGAATACCCGACTTTTGTATCAACATGGATGGGACTGGAGGAGCTTATGCGGAGTGAAATAAGTCAAGCAGAGAGTGTCAATTATCATATGGTTTCGCTTATTCGTGGAGCATAAGGAATAACATGGAGGACATTGGGAGATGGAGAGAAGTGAGTTGGGGGAAATTGGAGGGGGGAGACAAACCATGAGAGACTGTGGACTCTGAGAAATGAACTGAGGGTTTTGGAGAGGTGGGGGGGATTGGGTGAGCCTGGTGGTGGGTATTAAGGAGGGCATGTATTGCATGGAGTACTGGGTGTGGTGCATAAACAATGAATCTTGGAACACCAGGAAAATAAAATAAAATTAAAAAAATAAATAAGGCCTTTTAGAAACTTTAAAGTTCTCCTTTTCATAAGGGAACCAATGCATTAAGTGGATGTTTCTCCAAATGTGTCAAAATTACAGGGAAAGGGGAGTACAGTGTGCTTGTTGAAAATGCAGAGTTCTGAGTCATCGCTCAAGCCTTAGGAATCAGGATACCTGGAAAATTTTAAACAAATATTTAACAAAAACAGAATTTATGACGAATAGCCCCAATGGATCACAGGTACACTGTGATGTCAACATCACTGTATTAAATCATTAACAACTTCGTATGGATTTTTTTTTTTTATCCCTTGTGCTTTTTAAAAGGGCCAAGGAAGAAGGCTAATGCAAAATTCAAAGGAAGTAATCTCTAATGATTCTCACTGTTAAATTGAGACTTCATAAAAGAATTGTCCATTATGGGGCACAAGACTGGAAAATATGCTGATCATGTATACATAAAGCAGTAAACATGCTATTTCCTTGGGGATGGGAGAGAGGGTTGTTTATGGTTTGGGGGCAAGGGGGGGGGTCAGTGCTTACCTTTTTTGTCCCCATTTGGTGTGGAGGAGGGGTCTACTATCATAGCTTTCCAAGAAAACCTTCCAGCATTGATGCTTCTTTACCAAGGAACTCTGAAAAAGCTGATGGAACTCTAGAGTTCCACCAGGTGAAGGTTTGGGGGACACTGACAACATCATAAACTAAAATTCAGGAAGCACCTTTGGTGTCATGGATTAAATGAACAAAGATAGGAAGTCAAACCTGGATTTGAGGCCCAACCGTGCCTATCACACACACATTTAAGCTCCCCTTGCCTCAGTTTCTCCATCCTTACTTAATCAAAAGATTACCTTAATCAAAAAATTACCTCTTCCTTCTTGAGAATAGGGGGTCCTCCTTCCGTTCAGTTCAGTGTATTTAACCCTAACACCACCTTGGTCTCTCCTTTCACTCCGCAAGCATCAGTGGGACAATGGTTAAGAAGCTTTGGATGTGCTGTTTTCTGCATGTAAAATGTTTGTCTTACACTAGTTGACACCTTCTTATCCTTCCTCCCTGGGGAAACTGCCTTGAACCTCCCAAAGCTCTCCACTCCTTTTCAGACTCCTCTTTACCATGTACAATTTTTGCTCTCTAGTGTGACCATGGGTTGAGTGTTTGTCTTTCCTCTAGACTGTAAGGTCCATGAAGGCAAAGCCCTCTTTGGTTTTCTGCTGTATATCCAGGCTTAGCACAAGGCGTGGTATACAGTAGTCCTTGATAAATGCTTGTGGAATGAATGGCTGGATGGCTGGATGGATGAATGGGTGGATGGTGGAGACAGACATGAGTGACACACTGTTTGCCCTTGCAGAGACATGGACAAGAGACTGAGAGGAAAATGAGTGACAACAATGAAGAATGAGAGAGTGCTTTGGGAAAGTCTCCTCAGAGTCTTTCAGGAGTTGCCTTCAGTGAAGCAGCAGATGAGGTTAGAGAAGGCTAAGAGTTGCCACCTTGTCTGCTTCTGAATGACTTGATTTTTCAGTAGAAGAAATGAAGGAAAGAAAGAAAGAGAAAGAGAGGAAGGAAGGAAGGAAGGAAAAGGAAGAAAGGAAAAAGAAACAAGGCCTTAAAAAAAAATCCAATCACCCTGTGTGTAGTTGAAACAGGGTTTCAAACAACATCTAGAATGGGAGCTTAAAATGATAACTGTGGCTGCTTCTGGAGAGAACATGTCAAGTAGACCTTCATTCTTCAGAAGGTTGGTCAGCCCAGAGCACACAGGAAAGCCAAATTAGTGCCAGAAATTTCTGGCAGGAGGCGGAGCTTGAACCAAGGGAGTTGGGTCTGTCTTTCCTCTGTCTTAGACATGTCTGGGAAAAATGCGCAGAAGCATGATCTTTGGTTCTTTTGATTTTGGAAAACTTGTGGACAACTGTTATTTAGCACCACTTCTTTCCAACAAGAAAGGGAATCGTTTATCAATGAGATCCCATTTTCCATTTGTGGTACTTTTTGATTACTTTCTTCAGAAACCAGTCTCCTCAGCCACACCGTTGCAAGTCTTGGCTGAAGCATGTCTTCAGAAATCTAAGCTTACATATCAGAAATGGGGGTTTTAATAGTTTTATCAGCAGTAGTGACATATCTAAATTCATGACATACCTTCTTATGGAGAAGATATATCAATTTAATTAAGAACAAAACCAAAACATGTTGCTGGTATTGTCCAGCACATTGAACCAGCTTACAAAAATGATTTTGAATAATATTTCAAGAGAGAGTTCTGGCCAGTTTTCTCCCTTTTAGAAGCCTTCAAATTTTATAGATATTTTAAGGGAATTTTGTCCAAATAGCACAGACTCAAACAGCCCATCTAAAATGTTTCTACACCCATACTCAAAGAAGACAGAATATCTGGAAAGGATTTACTTTTGGAAATTTTTTCTGATGGCCTAAAGCCATCAGAAATATGGTCCTTTAACCAAAATATGGTCCTTTAACCAGCAACATCAGCATTGCCTGGAGGTTGTTAAAGATGCAAATTCTCATGCTCCCCCAGACTTACTGAATTGCAATCTCTGGGATGAGGTTCAGCAATATGTGTTTTAACATGCCCTATGGATAGTTCCCGTCCATACTCACATTTGAAAACCACTATTAGGCTACAGCATAAATGTCTGGAAAGGCTTTTGATGCTGGGAACCTCATCTTGGCATCTGTCATCCTCCTGTGCACAAGAATCAAAAGTAGAGTTCAAGTTCTATAACGCAGGACCATTCTCTCCTATTCTGTATTCCGTGCCAGCTCACCTCTGAGTCTGTAGTGGGTACTTGGCAACTGCATGCAATGAATGAATGACTGGGTAGCTGTGGAAAGGTGTGGGTAGTTCAGAGAAATGAATTCTTGTGCATAAAGATCTTATAATGGAGTAGACAGGGAGGGGAATTAAGGGATCAGGATGGGGCTGTGCTAAAATACACAGCCAGATTATGCCAAGAGCCCCGAAACCCCTGAGAAGGTGATGGTTCTCCCCCACATATCAATGGAAACTTTGGCAAACCCATACAAAGACTTAAGAACACCCACCTCAATTCTGATTTCTCCTTGATAACTGTGTCAAGGCTCTTAAAAATAGGGAATACAAAATTCTTCCTATATTTTTGGCTCCTCCCTTGCTGAAGACAGTCTGTGTGCCTGCTCTGACTATAGAGAGACTGAAGTAGAAAGGAGACCTGAACATCATACATACACGTGCTCTTCCTCATTTTAAATGGCCTTGAAAAGACAACAAGTAGCATTACATAGACAATCCTCTTTCTCCTGTTTCCAAAGATCGAGGCCAAGAGAGGCAGGAAAGCTATGTTACCTGACCATGTTCCTGTCCCTCCAGCCCTACCATGTGCTCCATGCAAGTGGAGTTTGTGGTTTTTCTGATTTGGTCTCCGGTGAGCCAGAGCTGCGGTTCCGCTGTGTGGCATTATTAGCATCTGATCGTCCCTAGGCCATGGGGAGATGCATGAGATGTTGCAGGAAGTAGGGCGGCAGCTGGGGCTATGGTCCAACCTTTCTAAATGAACAGGGATGCAGTGGGGCGTGGGCCCCTTCCCCCACCGAGGACAGCCATTATTGCACGTGTTGAGATGTGTACCACTGACCTTTGCCTTCTGATTTTCTGTGCTGTTGGGATTGGAATGTGTGAGCATGAGGAATGTTATCTCATGAAGATTTCTACTTCCTTCAAGAAAGGCAGCTTGTTTGTAGGGGTACCACAGTAAATTCAAAAAGATTTTTTTCCCAGAGGTGAGGGAGGGAGGGAGAGATGTCAGGAGTGGACAAGCTAGTACCTTCTCTTTGGACGCTAGGACCTCAACCTACCACAAACCTTAGCACAGGGGGCTTCTCCTGGTTTCATTCTTATCTAGATGGCATTTGCCAAGGTCAGCCCCTTGGTCATGGTCAGCTGTTGGGTCTACAAAAGAGGAAAAACAATATGGTGCTTTGGGAACCAAGCACATGAACATGAGCCTTTATGGTCGAGCCTGGCAGGGCATAGAGGGGCAGGGCACTGATTTTGAAGGTTCGTCAATGCTGGTGTCAATGTTTTATTGTCAGTTGAATGATTGTTTGTCATCTTTGACCCACTTGACGTGGGTCAAGAGTGGGTCCTGCTTTCCAGGTTGCGTTGACAATCATTTTTTAAAAGCAACACTTTTGGTGGCAAAATGATTATTGTAAAAGGTAGAAAGTTTAGGTTGTTCTAGGGGTGACTTTAAGGTCCTACTAACCTACTAAGTGGCTGTAACTAAGCCATTGCTACAGCTTGGCCCTGAAGTTCAGACCTTGGGGACCAAATGTCTTGTGTCCATGATATTATCTTTTAGAGATTGTTATAGGTTTTAAAATGTTGTAAGCCAAAGGTGTACATTCTTTTCTTCTCTTTTCTTTTCTATTTTGGTAAAGGATACGTTATTTTAAAACTCCCTGTCATATCTGGGACTTTAGCTACGTTTACCCAAAGACATAGTAGGTTCTGGCTCTAGTCAGAAACCCTGATCCCTGAGAAATTCAGTCTTCTTTGTGTATCTGTAATAGATGAGGGTGAAAGTGGGAGAGGGGGTGGGGACTCCTATAAGTTCCCTGTGGCTACATGGGGATAGATTCTGGAACCAAGGGGAAATTCGAGCTTACTAAGGACTAAGATCAAACATCCCAGAGAGGCAAGAGTCACATGTAGGTAATAGAAGTTTCGTACAGGTTCCCACTGCCATTGAGAGGAGAGATATTAGTATCCCTCTGGAAAGATGATATGTTTGTTTTGAAATTTAAATATACTGATAGATTTTTCTTGCAAAATCTCAGAATTTTCCTTCTATTTTTTTTATTGTGATTAACTTCATGTAAGATTTGTCATTTTAGCTACCTGTAAGTGTATAGTTCAGTAGCTTAAATACCTTCACCGTGTGGTACAACCATCACTGCTCTCCATCTCCAGAACTTCTTGATCAATTTAAACAGAAACTCTATACATATTAAACAAGAATTCCCTATCCCCCTCTCCCCCGTGGGCCCTGGCCACCACCATTCTACTTTGTGTCTCCATGAACTTGACTTCTCAAGGTTCTGCATGCAAGCGAAACCATGCAATGATGGTCCTTTTGTCTGGCTTATTTCACTTAACATAATGTTGCCAAGGTTCACCCATGTGGTAGTGTGTGTCTGAATGTTTTCCCTTTTCAAGGCTGGTATTCCATTATACATATAGACACCATTTTGTTTATCTGTCCATCTATCAGTGGACACGTGGGTTGCTTCCAAAGCTGCTACAAATTTGGGTGTACAAGTATGTCTTTGAGTCCTTGCTTTCACTTCCATGTTTGCCTTCAATATTCTGTAAGAACAGCAAGGTTTGAGAAGGACGGCAAAGATGGCCATAAATTTAGTCCTTGGTGATGGTAAGTGGCAACTGGTGACTGGACAGTTCTACAGAAGTTTTCTCATCTTATGAATCTAATTAAATTAAAAATCCGGTTGGCCAGACCCACATGCACTTAAGCCAGACAATTTCCCCACAAGCTCATTAGGGGCAAACTTGGGAGCTCCACCAGCAGATGGAAATTTTCCCCCAGGATTTTCAGTAATTAGACAAGAAAGTTCTCTCAAACTTTAGCCCTCAAATGGAAGGCTTTTATCAAGCTTGCCAGTGCATCAGTTTAATGCTGTTCATAAAAATATGTGAAAATCAGGGGCACCAGGTTGGCGCAAGAGGTTACGCCTCTGCCTTCGGCTCAGGTCATGATCTCAGGATCCTGGGATCGAGTCCTGCATTGGGCTCTCTGTTCAGCAGGGAGCCTGTTTCCCCTGCCCCCACCTCTGCCTGCCTCTCTGCCTACTTGTGATCTCTCTCTCTCTTTCAAATAAATAAATAAAATCTTTGAAAAAATGTGAAAATCAACCTTTTAAGTTTTATATGATGCCATGGTATATAAGATTTTAGTGTCATTAAACCTCAAATATCAGGAAGGGCACAGGTTTTAGGGAAAGTTTTGACCTGATGTTCCAATTGCTTTTGATCCTTTCAGTTTCTTGTTTTCATTTATAATAAATTGGGGCTTTTAGAGGAGCACATTTAACCCTTATTTGTGTTGTGCAAAACGAGACAAGCATGGTCAACGAAACCCAAGATGTAACACTGTTGACATCTCCATGGCGGTAGGGAAACACTGACCTGCAGAAATATGCACAACTTGTGCCCCGAGTTACAGCAACACGGTCCCTCGGGAGGGAAGAGATTGCGCAACTGATGTATGATTATGCCCCTAATTCTTCTTTGGGGAAAATTTAAAAAAAAAAAAAAGAAAGAAGAATCCAGACCCTTGATATCTATTCCATATTAGTCAAATTCTCCTCTCCCCTCTGAAAAAAGCTCATTATTGTGCTTAGTCTGTTTGCCAACAGATGTGTGATTTACAATAAAATTGTTTTTAGTAGCTTGCATTAAGAAGGAACCCTATTATTTTCCAGGATTTTGTTTTTATCTATGGTCATTCTGAAATTACCTAATTTGGAAATGGGCAGAGACACATTGCTAGGAATGTGATTGGTTAATAAATATTGACAGAGACCTAGTATTTGTGATTAATGGGTAGAGTATCAGTTTATCTCTGTGTCCCTTGCAGTGTGTGTGTGTGTGTGTGTGTGTGTATTCATGCATTGCTTATACATATATATTTACATTATTTTGTGTATCGCTTCCTTATGACATGTACTTCACTTTGTTTTCACACATTCCCAGTCCCGATCCTAATTTAAATTCTCAACTTCTTCCTGTAGCACTCCTGATATCTGCCACCTTATAATTGAACCTGTCTTTCAGAGAGACATAGTTTCCCTCACTTCTCTGTAGGTGGCATGTTTCTTTATAGCCCAGGGACCCCTGGACACTCTGGGCCTCCATAGCCTCTTCCATCTTGGTGCAAAACCTTTTCTCTTGAGGCTCCTGCCATCCAGCTGAATCCTTACTCTGTCTGACCTCCCAGATCCTGACATCCCATTCAGGGTGGCTCCATCCCCGACTCTTCCTTCTCCCTACCACCGCTGCAGCCATCCCCTTCCGGTCTGCACACTGATCCTCCTTGCTAGCCCCCTTGCCTCCCAGATCCTGGACCTCCTAAATCGTGATGCTCTCCAGTCCCTCTCCACTCCAGCCATGAGTCCCTTGGATCCTGCCTTCATGGGAACTATACCTCACCTCTTTCTGGGGTTTTAAGCTCCAAAGTCTTACTCCGTGAGGGTCCACATCCTTCCAGCTCTCTTTTGCTTTCATTATACCCAGTGTCCAAACTTATTCTCCTGACTGTTCTCCAAATACATATTTATTTAATAAATATTGATTGAGACACTTTGCTAGCTTCTGGGAGTTTAGTGATGAGCAAAAATGGACAGGCAACCTGTCTTCATAGAACTTGCAGTCCAGCGGAGGAGAGAGGATTTGATCAAGTGATTGCACAAAAAAATGTAAAACTTTTGCCATGCTAAGTGCTACAAAGTACTGTGTTCATGGGGGAACTCTCTGCATTAATGGCAGGAAAGTGGCAGCAGAGCAGAAAGCTAAGGATGAATAGTATATGAATAGAGGTAAGACTTTTTGGAGGACTTGTGCAAAGACCCTGTGGTAGTTGGGGTGGGGAGACACATGGTGAATAAGAAGACCTGAAATTTCAATTAATTGCAGTCTATAGCAGAGGAAAGGGGCCAGAATTTTTAGGGTCTTGTAAGCTGGGATTTTTTTTCCTTCATACCTAAAGTCATGGAAGTCATTTGGAACAATTTAAGGGGTGGGAAGTCCTCTCCAATTTGTATCTTTTGTCTTAACCATCCAGTCCAGTCTGTAATGGGTATGGCTTTAAGTATAGCATTATTGGAAGTACCAATTTAAATGCCCCCCAAGGCATCAACGTTTTCACTAGGCTTCTGTACATGTGTATAAAGCACAATTTTACTCTTACTGGAAATCCCACGTATTTTATAATTCTAAATAATGACTACTGAAAGCACTTCTTTATTCTTTTTTTTTCTTTCATCTTGAACATATCTGTACTTAAACCGTTGTTTGGAGTCTTGGCTTTCAGTGAATCAACTTGCAGCCTTTTTGTGTAAGCAGTTCATAAGTCAAAAGTAATGTGCCAGAATGTTATTTTGGAAACTTAGGGGACCTTTGGTTGTTTAAATGGCACTGTCAAAATATTGTTTTTATATTTTACAAATCTTTTGTTATTTGGGATAACAAAAATACCTTTCTTGGTAACAAGATCATGTCTTCTCTTGAGAGTGGTTGAAGAGTGAGGAAAACATTAGTATACTGGCCAGACTGGGAAGAAAAACATATCCTTTTTTTTTTTTTTTTCCTTAAGAAAATACTGATATTCAGAGTGTGAGCTTCTCTGGGCAAAACCTACAGAAATGTGGGCTTTTCAGAGATTCACAGAGGCAGGAGGAAAGGAGACTGAGCGAGACCTCCCCCACTCATTTTTCCCTGTAGCAAGGGCAGAACAAGGCACAGAGCCATGAGAGGGCCAGCCAGTGGCCCCTCTAGGTTGTGTTGTAGTTTTGTGCAATGGCCCCTGCTTGAGCAATTGATTGTGCTACAGGACACACAAAAGCATGAATCCAAGTGTCCATAGGATTCCCACTTACGATTATCTGAAAGAAGCCCCTCTGACCCAGATTAGTGACATGCATAATGGCCATCGTGCTGATTACAATGACGCACAAATGACGTCTCCTTGGCATCAAAGAATGCTGCCTTCTCCAGCCAAAAGTTTTGAGTTCCTTCGCTGTGTGCGAAAACCTACCTAGGTCCTGATCTCATGATTGTCTGTTCCAATGGCCCATTTCACAGGTCAGGACGCAGAGTCCTGGAGGTGAGAAGTGATATGCTCAAGAGCATACAGCTTATGGGGGCAGTGGGGATTCCAGCCCAAGCGGGCCTGCACCTTCTCTGCCACGAATCTATCTGCTGATGTGCTAGTGCCTGCCTTTCCCAGCAGCAGACTGGTGGAGTGGGGATGTCAGGGATTTCCGTTCTTCTCCCTGGCATTTCCATTTCCAGACCACCCACTTCGGGGGTCTGTGCTGGTGGTGGTGTTCCTTCTGGGTCTTCTCCTTCCTTGGACATCCCAGAAGTGTCTGTTCGTATGTGTGGCATTTATCAAAGCCACAGGGGACTTCTTAGTAATTTCAACTTCTGGATTCCATGTTCGTTGAGGGCAAAGACCAGGCCTGACTTTGTTCTCTTTGTTTTCTTTTTCCCTCTCTCTCCCTCTGGGCTTTGCACAAAGGAGTTCAATAAATGTCTGTCGGAGCTGTTAAATTCACGAGACCAAACATTTTCATTTGGATGGTGGAATGATGTTATCACTCATAAACAAAACATCCCCCACATTGTTTTGCCTTGGGAGTTCTCATATCTATTGTTTTTATATAGTGAATTTTATTGTATATAAATTATACCTCAATAAAAAAAATAGTGATGTGCCTTTGGGATTATATGTGGAAAATGGTCCATTTTCGGAGGGGTCGCTGCTGCCAGTAACTGGCTAGGCCCCAGTTAAATGTGCAGAATCATTAATTAGGGTCATTTGTTCTGCTGTGAGCTGAGAATGTATAAAACCTGCTCAGGAGAGAATTAATTCATCCTCTTCTCTGTACTTTCTAGAGTACTCCTAGCATGATTCTCAAAGCCTCCAGGCCTCATACATATGTTCTAATGGGCTAACTGTAAAGGTGACATTTGTAAATTAATCTCTGACTTGAGCTAAGTGGTTTCCCCTAATGGCTTTAATTCAGTGACTCCCATTCTTGGCCATATATCAGATTCACTGGTGGAGTGAATGGAGAAAGATAGAGGTGCCCAGCTTGCCTGTCCCCCCAGCTGGCCATTCTCTGGTTCCAGGGCAGGGGGAAGGCATCTCTGTTTTTTAAGAAATGCCACTCCTGTGAGGGGATTGTGATCGGAGCTGCCTTTCTGAGACTTTGCTCCAGTCAGTGTCTGGAGGCCCTCGCAGACTCATGACTAGTGTCTACTGAAAGCATTTGGGTCGAACTCTAACAACTTGGAAAACAGTTTCTAGAACAGGCAACATGTCAAAGAGCCCACCTTCCTGATTCATTCATTCTGTGTTCCTCTCACTGGGCCTGTCCTTCCCATGAAGATCCTCAGTGACCTGACAGGGGATATTCTGTGCTTTGCCATCCTACTTTCCATTTTCATGAACTTTCTGAGACATTTGAGAGATGGGCCTCCAGGGCCTGCTGGAATGACCATCATGAAAATATCTGTGAACATCCCCTCTCTGTGCTCCATTTATCATCAGGCTCCTGGTGCCAGGTGTTATGGACAAACTTTTTTTTTTTTTAATACAATGTGTGTCTGTGTCTGTGGGTCTGTTCCTGGCATTCTTCTGTGCAAACACATGTAGTGTTTGACCTTGCATTTCTGAGAACAGATAACTCAAGGGTACCCTTGTTTCAATGACATTAACCAAATCACTTTTGTTAGGTATCCGGCACCTCTGTAAATATCGCTTAGTACTTCATATCACCACGTAGCCTATAGGTATTTTTTTGTCAACTTAAGAATATGGTAGCTTGGGACGCCTGGGTGGCTCAGTTGGTTAAGCAGCTGCCTTCGGCTCAGGTCATGATCCCAGCGTCCTGGGATCGAGTCCCATATCGGGCTCCTTGCTCAGTAGGGAGTCTGCTTCTCCCTCTGCCTCTTCCTGCCACTCTGTCTGCCTGTGTTCACTCTGTCTGACAAATAAACAAATAAAATCTTTAAAAAAAAAAAAAGAATATGGTGGCTCATGCCGTTCCAGGTAGCCATGATGATTTGGTGACCCCAACCTGTGAAAAGCTAGAAAGGCTCTGGCGGAGGTCAGCACACAGTGTGCCTCGAGAGGAAATGCTCATATTGTCCCATGTGTCCGACTGTGTTTACAAGGTCTTGTTTGCAACAGCTTTGTGAAGTGCTTGGTTATTGGAAGGGGTCTTCTGTGACCCTGCTGCTGGAGGGCTAGCGTTTCTCCATCTCGGGTGTTATGCTTCTCTTGGCCTCATTTTACCATGTCCCTTGGACTTCAGTGCTTTTTATTCCTGGGACTATCGAGGCACATGGAAGGACTCCCAGTGGCCTTTCCCCTTACTGAAGGGGTGCTAGAGTAGCCAATACAGGTAGGGAGAAGGGACACATTGAGAACAAAGAACATATTGAGACAAGAGCCCCTATGGTTCCCGCCCATCCTTAACTTCTTCCATTTCTATCTCTACCTAGTCAATACCTCATGGCAGATTGACTATACGTATGCCATACAACCGGGCACTAATTGCAACATCGTGTAACGTAACATAGGTTACTATGTAAGGGTTATTCCACAAAGAAGTATGTTTCATGACTCCCAGTGGACTTTTTCCACTTTCCTAGGGCCTCAAGTATAGCAGATGTGAAATAAATACTTAGATAATTATTTCAGGGTGCTCTATAACATAAGCACTGGCATTTAGGCTAAATATCTAACCATTGTTTGCTGTTGGACCGAATTTTTTCATATTTAGAGCAGAGTTCCCAAACAATGGGCGATTTGTCAGAACGAGAGAGAGAGAGAAAGGATGGAGAGAGAGAGTGCTAGTCCTTTGCCAGGGCCTTGTAGAAGATGAATCTTTGTTGGATTCCTGTTTTCATGGTGTAGTCCAAGGGGCTGATGCATTTTCTGTAGCACTTGGATCCAGGTTGACAATGCAATCAAGCCTGACATAATAAAGAGCCATTTAGCAAGTTTAAAAATCACATGCCTTTGCCTAGTTGCCTTAACCCTGGGGTTAAGGCTGGTCCCTCCCCACTGAGCATGTCAGTCGTGGGGGTGGGTGGTGGAACAGTTGGACACCCTGCACCTCAGGAACAAGGCTTCTGTCCCAACACGTGGACCCAAGAACAGGTTCACTCATCAGGATCTTCAGTCCTTGGAGGTCACTTTCCTTTGGATTACTTCCCTCCCTTACCCTGTCAGAGAGGTGCTGATATTTGAGTTTGCATCTTAAGAAGCTAGCAGGAGTCCTCCCCTCCTGTCACTGGCTGATTTGCTTAAATAAGCTGCACATTATTCCCCGTCACAGAGGCCAAGCGAAGGCAGCTGGGACAAATTAGAGTCAGCTACTTGGTCTGGCCCCGCAGTGCTGGGAAATCCTAACCATTGCAGGAAAGCTTAGATTCTGAGTGTGTTGCATGATATAGATGCCATTTGCAAGGGCTTCCATCCTCTTTCCTCCCCTCTCCCCTGCATCCCTGCCCTTCCCTCCCCTCCCTTCATGGACCTGTATAGCTGGGCTGACCAAAGCTCAGGATTCACACACAAACACACACACACACACACACACACAGTCCAGCTGGCAGAGATTAGTCTCGGTCAGCTGTTTATGAATGAAGAAGAGGTCCTTCCCCTGTGTCCTGGCCACACCCCTTCCCTTTGCAGCATTTTGAGAATGAGGTCGGGGCCAGGATCTAACCTCTTATGTCTCAGAAATAGCAACACAGATCAAAGTTAATCTTAAGCTATTTGTTTTGGTGCCTCATTCAGATAATAGAGGGGGGAAAGCCAGGCGTGTTTATGTTTTTGTTTTTGTGGATGACTTTACAAAGAATGAACAAGTGAGTGTGAGGGGAGCCTCCAGCATGTGAGCCTGCTTCGGGGATTAGCCCCGGAGAGATGGTGATTGCCCGCAGCAGACTGCAGTGCTGCCCTGGATTCAGCTGCAGCGTGGTTTAGTTTTTGAGACAAAATGGAAGAATTAAATAAGCCCCAGTGGTATACTGCTTTACCACTTCCTCTCATAAGGAGAGTTTGTTAGGTGCTGTGAAGCTGTGTCTTCCTTCCGCAGAGTTGGGCTCTTTGTCACTGTTGGTGTTTACTGTGCGGTCGGCCACCTGTCCGGCAGCTCCATGGGGCTCTGCTGTGTTTCCAGCGACTGCCGTATGCAGATTTCATTTCCTCTCTGCCACTTTGGTGCAAACACATGGTACAGATATGTGTGCGTGGTCCTTTCTCTCTCTCTCTCTCCCTCTCACACACAGACACACAGACACACACACACACACACACACACAGCTTGACCATGTCCAGTCATTACATAAGCTGGGATTCCTCTCTCTCTGCCAGCTGATGCCAGAAGGATGGCAATATGCAGTTACTCAGAGGAGACGGACACTTCTTTCCTTCCAAAGTCCCTTTAGGAGATTAGCGTGTCTGGAAGGTATTTGCTGAGCCCTGGCCCCGTGTGTAGTGGTGCTGTTGACTTTTGTTTTCAATCTTCGCATCTTTCTTATTTCTGAGCATCCATCTAGATGCCCTACTGGTCTCCTCGGTGAAACACTAAATAAACAAACTGGGATTGAGAGCGGGGGCAGAAGTGCCGGTGTCAGCTTCAGCAGCGACATACGGCTTGGACTGGCTTCCGTGTGACAGGTAGCCTTTGGAGGAGATGCCAGACTGTCTTCTAGATGAGCGGAGATTAATTCTGAGTGAAGAGTGTAAACATGAACAGGGATGCTTGTGTAGCTGGCTCTAATGTACTACCAGATTTGGCTTTCCTCACCTAAACTGTTTCCAGAATACTTGAGAGGTGTTATAAGTGTACACACACATACACATGCACACTTGTACAAGCAGCAGATACGTGCTTTTCAAATTGATGATTCTTGCCTGGAGACAGGGAATAGATCAGGGTTTGTATAGGCCTGCCGGAAGGAGTAGGGACCGGCCATTCTTGGGTGTCCCTGTGAGGGGTGTAACTGGGATTGACGAAAATGTTCGAAACTAGATGACAATGATGGCTGTACCACTTGGTCAGTTGTCAGTTACTTGAAGTCATTGAATTCTATGCTTAAAATAGGTGAATTTTATGGTATGTATCCACTGCCAAGTGGCGTCTTGGTAGAGCTGTGAAAAATTGATATTCCCATATTTGAGTTCCTCTGGGCCCAGGCTGCATATAACATGACCCATTGTATCATCTGAATGTTTGCCCGCCCTTCCCACCAGAGTGTGCTGACTTCCGTTGCGGAGAAGCTGGACCCTGATGAGGACAGGGCAGGATGAGAGCCATAGATCCAAGAGCCTGCCCTGACCCCTGTTGGCCAGCACTGAGGTTGCTGCCCACTGCGAGGCGTGAAGGCCACATCAGGGCGTCCAGTGGGGGCCTCCGGGGACTGAGATTCCCAAGGGGGTCCCAGAAAGCAGTCAGAACCCTGCTTCCCAGTGTGTGTCAAAAAACCCCCAAACACGAAATACGAAGCTTCCCGGTGTCGGCTCTTAAGTGATGACATTTTCCTCTTCTTTTGCAGGTTGTCTTAGTCTTTGCTCTGAGCATTGGTGCACTTGTAATATACTTCATAGATTCGTCAAAGTGAGTATTCAAATACGTTGTCTTGCCCTCTTTGCTAAACAATCATGAGCCTCTGCGTTGATCAAGGGATTTACTTTAACACCGAAATTTGGAAGGCTGTCCGTGAAAGGCAGGGCTACTCTGGGCTGGTCTTCTGACTGGGAAAACAAGCTCTCACGAGGAAGGTTACTTTGACTCTGCTGGCACAAGAGGGAGGGAGTGGTGTCTGAGGGTAAGCCTTTTTGCTGGGTATTATTTATTTTCAAATAGCTGTTTCCTGTTGAAGTATTTGCACTAACAACGTCGAGAGACTAAGAGGGCTCTGGTATGAGTATTCAACCATTGGGAGGGCTACACATACCCAGCCACCGAGGGCCTGAGCCATTCTTGCTATGGGTGGAAAGAACCTCTTCTCATGAGGGTCTCTGATGCTGTCATCTTACTGGAGGTCAGATTAGGAAGCGTGGCTCTGTCCTTTGCCGCTATCAAGCAGAATATTCCGTGGGAGCATTGTTTGTTAGTTCTCCTTGACTTGTGAAGGTAACAGATGGGATGGAGGAGTTTGTGATCACTCCCAGAGGAGCAGGCCCACGGCCGTCTAAGATTTCCTAGAGTGGACATTCACGCAGACCCCTGGGGCGCCACTTGAAGGAACTGGTACTCCAGGGTGAGCCTGCGGTGAGGTCTTGTGACAGAGTTTCATACTCTATGGGAGGCCAAAGAAGTCACTGAGCAGAGCTGCTAGGTGGCGGCCAGCTCTGCCCTGCTCCCTGCAGGTGTCACCCCGGGGTGCCTCATCTGTTCCAACTGTTCTGTTGCAAGCTTGAGGCTGACAGCATCTGGGAAGCTGGAGCTGAGCTGGTCTGGTGCTCCTTTCTGTGTGACATGAACTTGAACTCTTGGCCAGCATTGTCCACTGTAAGAGTGGTTTCACCTCTTTGAACTCTATCCGTGGTACGGCTGCCTACCGAGTTTGACTCCAGGAACCTGCTTTGTGTCCTTGTTGGCGTACACCCTGGCGTGCCTGAATTCTGAGCCATGTGCTCTTTTCCTGTGGCTCAGGATGGTAGTAATTTCATGCACGCCTAAATTCTGAATTTCTCAGAGGCATCTGGTCACCAGCCAAAGGATTTTGTGCAGTGCTGAGGGTGCTGAGGCCAAAATGCCATGTCAGGGAAAATAAAGAAAGCATCCCTTGAATCACTTGCCTCTGGGAATCAGTCAAGTCTGAGAATCTCAGAGGTCCTTCAGCCCGTCCCCATGCACAAGGCTGGACTGCTCTCACCTGCCTCAGGGAGAGGGTCCTTTCAAAATCCTCCAGAAGACAAGATTCTACACGTGCCCTCCATCAGCTCTTCCCAGCCAAGAAAGAGAAGAGTTGTTTAAGTCTGGAAAACTCCAACTGGTATGTCATGGAAGGTAAGCCTCTTTAAATATCTCTTCTTAATGATTCTGGACCATATTTGAATGGAACCAAAGATCTTCTAAAGCCCTGGTCTTCTTTCCCCATTCTCTTCCCAGGAGTGGCGTGTTCTCCCATGTGGGGGGTTGCAGACCCTGTCAGCTTCCATGCCAGGCTCAGGAGATGGGTTTGGGCATGTAGGGTGTCTGCCCCTCGATAGAGCAAACCCTTACACGGAGGTGAGTGTGGTGATTGGTTAGGAGAGATGCCTCGCCACCTTCTTTCCCTTCCCCACCCTTTCGGCTCCTCTGTATTTCTCAGAAATAAAATGCTTTTGTTAGATGGATTTGAACTGTGTCCTTTTTTACAGTGTCTACTGAGAGGCAGTCTTTTGTTTAGTACATTCTGGTGTTCTTGGCTCCACGTGAGAGGTTGGAAAGGAATGGAATTTCCCAAGGCCAAGAGCCCCGCCGAAGCACCTGGGTATCCTTGGGATTTCATTCTGATTTTGCCAAGTCTTGGGAAAGCGAGCCTCTGGAGCCCTGTCTGGCTCTGGCTTCTTTTACGAACTTGTAAAGAGTGTATTCCAAAGATGGACATTCAGTCCTATTCTCCTCTTTTTTCAGCAAACATGCTAATAATCTTAGAACCAAGCCTGTGTCTCTTCTCCCTGGGGACTGTCCTAGCCTCAGTCTTTCTTCTCTGTGACCGACCTGTGTGGTTTCGCATAGCGAGCCTTGGTTTATAAGAAGACCTTATGTTCATTTATGTTAGCCCTTCTACTTTCCATTTGCATTGCTGTGTTTGGTTATAGCCATCTCCCAAGGTTCTGTCCTCTGGGTGACCTGATCAGCAGAGCTAATACCAAGGAGCCTTCCGTCTTTCTGGGGACACTCCGTGAAGCGTGCGTACATTAAGTAAGGGGAAGAAGTAGAATTTGTGAAGTAACCTGTATGGCAAGTCCATAGATTCCCCAGAATAAAACAACAACAACAACAACAACAAAACAAACCTATGAGACATTGTAATCAAGCAGAGTAAATAAGAGAAAATGAAATTCTAGCCACACATAAGATGCAAACGGAAAATGTCTAAGAAAGATGAATGTCGATTCTTAAAATCCATTTTCCCATTCAAAACTCTCATTGATTAGACACACTTGTAGTTTGGCTGGCCATCTGGGCGTCTTGGAAAGAGAGCTTTAAAATTCCCTTGGGAATTTACACGATATTAACACCCTCAAAAAACCTAGTATTCTTCAGATCAATTTTTGTTAGCATTTATGCCCCTCACATATATCGGTTAAATAAATAAGTCTACAGGCTTTCCCTTTTCATGAACCTAATTGGGTAGACACCATTGTGAGGTGGCTTGGGTCAGTGAATTTTAATCACAGCTGGCCTCCCCCACAATGGTGGGGAACGCTCCAGCAGCACAAGTTCAAGGTGTGAAGTCTCTCTGCACCCAGGCCCTTGAAGAGCGAGAGAAAGGCTGGTTAATATAGGAAAGAGACTCTGGGAGGCTGTCCTGCTGGCTCAGTGTCAGGCAGGTCTATTTGGTTGTGCTAATGGGCTGGTAGGCTGGCTGGTTCGTTATTCCCCTTCTGTGTGGCAGCAGGTGGGGAAGGCAGTTCAGTTAAATGTCATCATTGGTGGCTCTATGATCTTGTTAACCTTCCCAAGCTTATTGTACTCTCAAGAGGCAGTGGGTAAGTCATTTCCAAAGACAGCTTCACCTACTCATCTTTCCTTTCCCATTGCTGGGCTGGGATAGCTCCCTGAGCAGTCCTTTTTCATTCAAGGATTCAAGGGGCCCTTCCTTGGGTCTTAATTTTCCTAGAGTGATCGCCCCAGAAGAATCACTCGTGCAGCTTCAAGTGATTGCTATCTAGCTAGGACAGATTGTGCTCAGAGCTCCTGGAGTTGAAAGCCAAAGAGAATTACATTAAACTGTGTTAAAATTACGCTTCATCATCCCAGTGGTAGACTCTCTAGAAACACCCAAGCAGAGGGGAGTTGTTCCACCAAGTCTTTGGATAGACACAAGTGTCAGTTCCTTACAGACACAGAGAAGCGCTAAGCCCTCCAAACACAGTAATCCCATCCCTCAAAAGATATTAAATTAAGCCACACAAGGCAGACACTGCCCCAAAGAACGGATTCTTTTTTCATTTCTTTTTAAAGGTGTTCTGCCCAATTTAAGGCCTGTGCTGCTCTAGCTCCTAATTCTGATGTCTCTTGATCTCTAAGCCAACCCTTTCCTCCCACATGCTCTGATACTCTGTGAAGCAAAGATTTTTTAAAAATTGTACAACCAAGTCAAAAGTGCCCCAGACGCCCTCTGGGTGATAATGTCACCATTGCTGGTTCCATCCCTGTCTGTTTCCTCTCTTTGACATAGGAGCAGCAATTCTTTTCTAATAGATAAGAAAAAAAAAAAAAGACCCAACGATGTCAGTGTGAGGGCAGAATTCATGGGTTGCATAACGCAGCAGTTCCTGCTGCTTCTAGAATTTCAAGGGAAAGTTGGAAGAGACAGAGGCTCCAGGCCCTGGGTATTTGCATTTTTTTCTAGGGGCATTCTTGGAAAGGATGACTCACCTGTGGGGAGATATTTATTCCTTTGATTCATGTTTAAACTCAGCTACTTCTTATGCTACAGTTCTGTGGATTATGAATATTTAATACTGCGTATACTGAAAACGAAGGTCAAGTCCTGCTTGCTGGTGACTTCAGTGCAGGCTCATGTCTCTGCAAGGCAAGCTACCTGCTGTTAGCCGAGTAAAGCTGAAAGGTTATACATTGTTAAAATTTTCCTTAATGACTTTATCTGCTCCAAAATTGCTGGCACACAGTGGGGGCGCCTGCTGGTTTCACCAGGCTTTTCTCTTGGCTTCTCATATCAGCAATGCTGCTTTGGGGATATGGACATTAGAAGGAGGAGGGAAGAGCCGTGCAAATTTTGGAAAGCATCCAAAGGGCTCATCCAAAGGCTGGATTCCAGGGTAATGGCAGTGTTATGATGTGAAAATGGTCCTCCCCAGGTCTCCAACATTCATTTAACATTTTACATGTGTATTCATGGGCTCATTCATCTTGGAGTCGTTCGCTCATTTGAGACCTCTTCAGTGTACTAACACTGAAGATGTTTCACGCAGTAAAGTTGCTTAGGGCTAGGTATGGCTAAGGAAGATTATCTTTAAGATTGGGATAGAAATTGACCAGATTGTTTTCATCCTCTCCGAAAATAAAACTGGTACCGTTGATAGGATGGGGATACCCAGAGGCTTCTCAGAACTGGCCAGCCCCCAGCAGTCTTACCCACTGAGTGTTCCCACAGGAGGGGCTCTAGTCCTCCAGCCTGGAAACTGTCCTCAGAAAGGCTGGGAGAACTGACATTCCCTGATCATAGACTGTGCGAGGTATGGTGCTAAGCATGTTGCAGTACACACCACACGTGACCTCACTGAATTCTCCCAGCAGCCTGATCGGGTGGGTGTGACTGCTCCTCCCGCTGGCCAGGTGGGGAGGCTGAAGATGCAGCATTTGTTCCAACCCACGTCGCTCATCCGTCGTGGGGTCTGGATTTGAACCCAGCATGTCTAAAGGCATCTCTCTTCCAGGTCTTGAAGTACAATTCCAGACTTCAGAAGTGAGTCCGTGGGTTGAGTCAAGACTTGCAAGGACAAGGAGTAGCTTAGCCTCTGTAGCCAACTCATCTGTCCTGTTTTCTCTTTTATTCTCCATCTTTCCAGTTTCTACCTTTGGAGTCACCAAGTCTGCAAGTCAGCAGTGCCTACGGGGGTCTTAGCGATCTTCCTTCCTAGGACACTAGACACGTGGGACAGGTCTGTGGGACGTGTTCTGTCTGGTGTCTGTTTAGGTCTTGATTCATTTCTTCCTAAATTATGGCTTAATGAGACTCCCTTCTCTTTTCTCTCAGTGGGGTGGCAGCACTGGGTGATGGAATAGGGTCGAGTTAGCACAGAACAAGGAAAGCTGATTGTTTCTCAAGGAGTTCTCTCATTTGCGGGATTCCTTCCCAGTAGAAAGACCTTTCGCTTCCTCCCATGGTACTGACCTTGTCCTCTGTGCCTGTCATTTGGCACACGAAAACAGGTAATGAGAGAGGCCCTGCTTCTCCACTAGACAGGTTCTTTTATCTCTTTAGAGAGTGGTAAGATTTCATTAACTGGTTGTAGTTTTGCATTGTGTTCCTAGAAAGTTGGTACCATCAAAGCAATGCACTCAAGGAGAATTTGTTCCAAGAGACGTTTCTGTGGAGATCTTTGCAGCACCGTCGGATACCCGATCTCCTCCTCCTCCTCCGGCCGGTCATGTTCTTACTGGCTGTCGCACAGGTGTTGACCCAGTGCCTCTGTGTGCCAGCCTTGTAGCGGACACCT